>CAMZMU010000112.1:10964218-11286859 GCA_947311845.1 Poa pratensis | reverse complement strand
ACCTGAAGTTGGGATGAAATTTGAAACAAGAGAGAAAGCTCAAGTCTTCTTCAACATGTATGCATTTGCAGCAGGCTTCTCGGTTTCTGTAGTGTCAGCTGCTAGAACAACAAGCAGGAAGAGAAACAGGGAGGTTATCAGAGTCACGATGAAATGCAACAAGTATGCCAGGGCCCCACCAAAACCAAAAGAACAGGAAGTAGCCCAAAGACAAACAACTGTAATAGACAGAACAGGATGCAAAACTGAGATGATAATAAGTGAGAAAGATGGGGTTTGGCGCATCACTAACCTATGCCTCGAACACAATCATGCTTTGAGTCCCCAGAGCAGGTTCTTTAGATCACACATCTACATGACAGATGAAGAGAAAGCAATGATAAGATCACTTAGGCAAGCAAACATCACAACCAGCAAGATTGTGTCAGTGCTATCATATTTGAGAGGAGGCACAGAAAATACACCTTACAATAGGAAGAAAGTGAGCAACTATGGGACAACAATAAACAGAGAGCTCAAAAACAGTGATGTGATGCAAGTGGCGCAGTATTTCAAGAAAAAAAGAGCTGAGAATGAGAGTTTCTACTACTCTTTTCAGGTTGATACAAATAACAAAGTGAAGAGTGTGTTCTGGGCAGATGGAAAATCAAAGAGCATGTATGAAACTTGTGGGGATTGCATTAGTTTCGACACCACTTTCCTGACGAACAAGTACAACCTACCGTTTGCTCCAATAGTTGGTGTTTCTCCACATGGACACACATACCTATTTGCGTGTGCTTTAATTGTCAATGAGTGTGCTGACACATTCAAGTGGGTTTTCAAAGAATTTATCTATGCTATGGGAGGTAAACACCCACAAACAATAATCACAGACCAAGATAGAGGGATGCAAGTTGCAATTGAGGCAGTGCTTCCACACACGGTTCACAAATCTTGTTTGTACCATGTGAAAAGTAAAGCAGAGCAAAAAGGGGCAGGACATTCCAGGTTAATGAGGGCCTATTTGAGGAGTTCCAAGACATAGTAGATAACTCACTGACAGAGCTGGAGTTTGAGACTCTATGGCAGCAAATGATAGCACAATATGATGTAGGACACATAGAATATTTTCAAACTATGTGGAAGAGCAGAAAGAGATGGGTACCTGTTTACTTCAAGAAGGATTTTTTCCCCTTCTTGCAGACAACAGCAAGGAGTGAGGGCACAAACTCCCTGTTCAAAAAAGGAGTTGGAGCACAATTTAGCATGACAAGTTTCCTACGAGAGTATCAGAGAATCATGGACACAATACATTCCAGAGAGAATGAGAGTGACCACAATGCCATACACAAGAAAGTGCCGCCAGAACAATTCCTGACTAAGTACTATATAGAGATACAGGCGCATGACTTGTACAACCTGGCTATATTCAGGAAATTTCAGAAAGTCCTAACTGATGTAACGAGACTTAGAATAAAGGAGGAGATACCAGGGCAGCTGTACCTGGTGTTCCAGGCCCCCAATTATCCAAAAAGGAACACAGAGCAAGGACATATGTGGTGGAAGTTGACTTGGAAAAAGAAGAATACCACTGCATATGCTGCAAATTTGAGAAAGATGGGTTAGTATGCTCTCACATATTGAAGACAATGCTACACCTGGACATAGATAAGATACCAGATAAGTACATCATTGACAGATGGCGCAAAAAGTACAAGAAGCTGAACCCATTACCTGTGCCACAAACACTAGCTGACAATGATACACTTAGGTACAACATGCTTGCTAGAAGAATGGTGGCATCAGCTTCCAAAGGGGCAACACACCAGAGAAAATATGAATACCTGCAGAAAGAAATGGACAGAGTAGACAAGGGACTAGAAGAGATTGATAAAGAGCTTAAACAAGAAATGAAAAAGCAAGCAAGTCACGCAAGGACACTGGCAAATTTTGCAAACCCATCTGGCGGGGGCGAAGATAACTCAACAATAGAACTTTTTGACCCAGACGACGCTCACACAAAAGGGAGGCCAAGGTTGATGACAATAGTAGAAGCTATCAAGGCAGGGAAATTTTACAAATGCAGCCATTGTGGAGAATACGGCCACACTATCAAGAAGTGCACGAACAGGGATAAAGAGTACAACCTACCAAAACCTAAGAGGACTCGAAAGAAGAAGAATGATTCAGGTGAGTAAAAGGATAAAAAATTATTCAATTATACAGCAATTTTAAAAAAGTACTGATCATTACAATAAAATTAACAAGGGACACGAGTCGCAAAAAATGACTCAGCAGAACCCCCCAAGACAAATACAAGAGCAGCAAGACCGTTGACAAAGAAGAAGAAGCAATGCAAGAAGGTTGATGGTCAACAAGACAAAGACAAGCAAGCCGCTGAGTTAGTGCAAGATACCGCAGAGAAGACAGAAATATGAAGCTAATTTGCACCTGAAGAATATAGACAGCAATGGGAGCAAAAATGGGGAGAAAGAATCGAGAAGATTGTGCTAAAAAAAACAAATGTAAATTATTTGTTGTATGCTGCCTTAAAAAGAGAATGCTTGTAACATTCAATATTCAGAGATTGCTGCTAAATTATCTAGCTAGCTTTTTAAAAATTTAGATCATGCAAAACTGTAGAAAATTGTTGCCATGTATAACGCATTACATTAATTTGACGACCCTTCGTGACCAATCCAGATAGGACAAGATAAATCAAACGCTACCAACACTAGTACATCATCGAAAAAGCTCTAAACATCATTCGCGTGACATACTTATAGTGAGAAAATATAAAAGAGATAGCTATATATAACGAAGATATATATAACCAAAGTCACAAACTGCAAACCATTTGTAACAAGCAAAAACACACTCCCAGCGCAACATACATCATACAAACATATTTTTTCTCATGCTGTAAAGTGCCAACCCAAGGCCAAAAAGGGAAAACAAAAAAGATCAGCGTCGACTAGTGCATACAGCGCTCCACTACAAAAACAACTTGTCGCAGAAAATTAGAAACTGCCATAGACCTCGGACGACAAAGCAACCATATCAGCCCTGTAGAAAAACAAACAAAAAAATCAGTGAGACAAATGCAAAGTAGAGTCAAACCTACCCCAGCCAAAAATGACATATATGAAAGAAAACAACATACCGCTGCATAAAAATCTGTAACCAAGGAAAAATCAGTTGAGTTCTTGCTGCAGAAATAGAGCTTGTTCGCATACAAGATTCTGATGTTCAGGATATCAAGATGAGAGAAAATGGAACGAGTGTTAGTGGAAGGGGTCCATGTTTCGAAAAGCTTCATCATGAACACACCACAGTCAAACCTGTGTGCACAAAAAAAACAGATTAGTACACAGAACCATTCGGTGAAAAAGCAAAATAAAAAAGAACAAGAACTCATAAAGGTTTCAGATACTAACTTGGTCTTCTGCTTAGGTACATCTGGATACATTGCTTGAAAATCAGCAAAGTTGTGATTCTGGCTTATAATCAGCTCCCACAACTGCACAAAGTGTTCTGTCTGTGGCACAGAAAAGGAGAAATACAAGAGATACTGGTTTAGAATATCATAACTACTTTAAAAAAATGAAAATTAAATGAAAAAACAAAAGGATCAAATAATACTAACCAATCGATTCCTCATTGACACTTGGAAAGGGGAGTTCTTATCAAAGTAGGAGTCCAGAAATACAAAAACTTTCTCGTCAAAATCAACAACAAAACCAAACCAATGCCCAGAATTCACTATTGGGAATAATAACTGCGGAAAAAAGGGTAAACAGCATAAACAATAGGCCATATATAAAAAATATAAGCATTGAAAAACACTTTATAAGTGTACCTTGTTATCTCTATGACCAAGGTTTCTGCCCTTGCTAGCACTCTTTGCACCCTCGAACGATGTTCGGACAGTTTGTTCCAAATTGGGCTCCCCATTATACTTTAGAATAGCATCCTGAAATGCAAGGGAGACATGAAAATGAGGGTCAACTAAAATAAATAGCAGTTTCCCCCTAACTAAAATAAATAGCAGTTTCCCTTAACTAAAATAAAATGAAGGCAAAAAAAGGTACCAACCCCAATATGAGGGAAAAAATAATGCCTCCCAGAGATGGTAGGGTGTCGTTCTTCAAACAACATGCGGCAAAAACAGGGGATTAAGAAGTTATCTATTTCACCATTAGGCGCCAAAGAATCTCCCAACGACTTGTAGCTGCAATGAACCTTGGGGTAATCCACACCAGGTGTCCTGCCCATAATAACAAGAAAATAAATCAAACAATGGAACCAAAAAGGGATAAAAAAAGAGAGTTAACAGTAGAACTAGTACTTGTACAAAAACATGGAGCTTGCAACCATGTAAAAATACAAAAGATAAATAAATAAGACAAATAATAGAGGAAAAAGATGGCATTACTTTGCATGAGGGCTGTTTGCTAGCTCAACAATAGCAGAATAGTGGATGATTTCTTCTTCAGATACAGGGAACTTGCTGTTAGCCTGCAGAGGAGGATTTTGTCCAGTCATGAGCCAGTTGACAAACTTGTGTTTCCGATGAACTCGGATTGCTGGGGCATCCTGAGCATCATTTGAAATGCCTTTAGCTTCAGCACGAACAACAGTTTCTTTGGCATCAGGCACACCATTGCCAACATGCTGACTGGTCAACAACATGTTGTTGTAATATCCATCTGCCTTCTTTGACACCTCAGAGCATCTCCTTCGTAAATCATTTGAACCAACAAGATGCACACCACGTTCCTGCACCATCCCCACAGCAGAAATCAAAACACACAACTTATAGAGATAAGAAAACTAAATATAGAGTTCCAACAAAGTAGAAGTAAAAAATGTACCAATGAAGATTTCGGTGAAAAATCAGCTATTGGAATCGGAGCTTGTTTTGAACCATTTCTGTGAATATCAGTAACACGATTTAACTTGAAGTTTGCAGTACGCGGCTGTACAACAAAGAAACAAGAGCATAGAAAAAAAAGTTATACGAAACAAATATCAGAGAAACGAAATTAAAAAGGAAGACAACGACTATGTGAAAACCGGCAGCAAACCTTTGACAATGGTGAATCCGGCACATCTATAACAGGGACAGGTCCATCAGCCCTCGGCTTCCGATTTAAGATGTTTTGCTCATCTTCTTCAGACATCAGAGTGCAGTTCCTCGGCTTCACCTTCCTTAAAGGGGGCATTTCTGGGGCTGGCATTTGCATGAACAACAAAATATAATATAAGAGAACTGTAATGATTATGGAAAAAATATTCACACGTTCAATAAAATGAACAACTACAAAAAATCTACCTGTGGGGTGAGTGTGACCCTCCACAACATTAGTTATCAAGCAATCGGGAGTGACTGCACAAGAAATACCAGAATAAGCATAAATGATACACCGAAACCCTAACAACATAAACACACACGAGAACCATAAAAGAAGCCTACCTGGGTCGGGAGTTCTCTTAGCTGAAAAACCACCAGCTTCCTGAAGAGGAGTGCGATCGTGCTGACGGGATGATTCAGGATCACATCTGCGAGAAACGGCCTCCGCATTTGCATTTGAAACCTGCCACACAAAAGGACAAGAGATAATTCAAATTCACAATTAACAAAAAGAAAATCCTTACTACCAAAGAAAGATAGAACATAAAGGGTTGGCAGAATCATACAACAAA
This sequence comes from Poa pratensis, assembly GCA_947311845.1. NCBI lineage: Eukaryota > Viridiplantae > Streptophyta > Magnoliopsida > Poales > Poaceae > Poa > Poa pratensis. Next base: position 11,281,171 of record CAMZMU010000112.1, on the reverse strand, counting down.
ATGTGCCTGCTTGAGAATGCCCCCGTCGGATGCCATCTGCAATGCCTTTGCTTTGCCTTGCTTATCACTAGATTTACAAAGAAAATCCAACACATTGTGCACTAAGGCTTCCAACTTTCTTTTACTGCTTGTGGACTTGTTTGAGAGAAATTTATCACCAATACTCATGATGCCATCTATTACCTTCAAAACAGAGAAGGCATGAAAATGATATCACTAAACAAATCACCAATCAAACCTAAAATTTGAGAAGGACACGGAGCTAAAGGTTCAGAACCATAAAAAACATACATCGGGACGCAGAGAGCTAACAAACTGTTCTTGAGCTTTCGATCTGAAGTCAAAGGACAATGGCGACACAATTGGGGAGATCCTAGATGATCCAACTGCGTGAGAACAAACCACACCCTACACCAACAAAACACAAATGTAGTATAAATATGAGAAGTAGAAAATAAATCACTCCCAAAAAAGAAACAATTGAACCATAATCAATATCGAAAAAACAACAAAAACATAATTAACACATACATCTTTCAAAAACTTTTTCCCAAACTGATGTGGACCATTTCGATCAAGATCAGAAAAGATATGAATCATGTTACCCCGCCATACAAGAACCCTAGGGATGCTGTTAGCAACATTCTTTATGCCAAAATCCAAACAATCGAGGTACCGCACCTGAAACAAGATGAGACAACAAAAAGAATCCCATGTTAGAGAAACAAAGAAAGAACAAAATAACAGAAATATAGGCAACATGAAAAATCCAACAAAAATCAAAACAAAAAAGATTACTAACCACTGGCACATATAAGCAACAAACAGGTGTCTTCATCCTCCTCCCTTTCGATTTAGCAAATGAGCTAAACTCATACAAACCATTGAGACAATGAGCATAGACAAGCTGACTGAAATCATAACTTTTAGTAGCAGCCGGGTCCTTCAAAATTGCAAGATATTTGGTATTGACAGAACAACTGATGTCGGGACAAAGAAAACATGAAATAGCAACAGACATAAAGCTCACAAAAACCTCAAGCTCGTTTAATGGATCCGAACTGATGAGCTTGTTCCCGAAAAAGGTAATATGAGGCAACTCTGTCAGCTTGAAAAGCGATAGAATGAAAGCCATCCCATTCTCAGAATTGGATGGGACCTGTAACCCACCTAGAGGCAATCCTAGCACTACATGGAAAGTCTCCTTGGATATAACAAAACTCTTCCCACCGACTGTGAGCTGGGAACATACTGGATCAACACAATCAGCAACCCATCGGCAGAAATCTGAAGGAATACTTGAACAAGCAAACCATAGCAGACAACCAAAGCCAAATTTCTGAATAATGGCTCTTCGATCAGGTGTCATCTTCTTCAAGACATCCAAGAAATACTTCAACCCAAATCTGGTGAAAGCATTCTTACCCACACCAACTGATTTATTTTCCTTAGCCTACAAATAGTAGAAAAAATTAAAACAAAAAGATAATCCAACACAAAATAGCTGTATCATGTATTTACATAACCTAAAAGTAATTGTGAAATAAAAAAGAAAGTAACAAGAAAACAAAAAGAACAACTAACCTCATTGGTTGCTATCAAATCATTGCAGTAATCAGAGAATTTACGCTTCAAAGACTGCCCAAAAATATGATAAGAGCCAACATAAGAACAATTCACTCAAAAAATAAAAAACAACCTAATGTGCGTAGAGATAAGGCAAAACCTTATTTCTCAATAACCCAAACAACGCATCCTCTAAATCAGTATTTCTTCTCCCATTGTCTACTGCCTGCAACCATTAAACAGAATATAGCTTAACCACAGTTAGGAATACACAAGCAAAAACGGCGACATATTCGGAGAAAAAATGCAACAAAATCAAACAAGCTCACTTCAGTATCGCTGGAGCTGCTTGTAGGGTGCGATCTGCATAGCACAAAAAGAGCAAAAAATAATGAAAAACACATCAAGTTCTAAACAAATGTATTGTTCGCAGGCTACTCATGATGCATACAGCAAAGGAAACTATGTACAACAAGACACATTCAGATGCGATGACATGTTGTTCCAGGTGTTTTTCTAACTACATAAAGAAATTAAATCAAATTATGCTGTTTTTACACTAACATAAATTTCCTGATGCAGGGCAATGGTTTCACATTCACAGGTTTGCTCCAGGGGGAATTTCAAACACCATATTCATCACCAAATGTCGTTACCTTCGACGCAGGTAACAATCATGATTATTTCAGAATTACTGCATGACAAGACTAACCATAGACTGAGACCTTCATCAAAGCTATCAGTGGGTGCACGTTGAGGTCTACACATCAACGAAATTCAAACACCATATACAAAAATTCACACTGGGGGAAACCAAGATAGACTTCAGAACAACCAATACAACAACAAAAACTACATGAAAACACCTACTTCAAAAAGGTGACACATAGGGTTTTCATTTAATTTGTACAGATAACAATGAGGGACAGTTACACATGCTCAATATCTAAGTAGATTCCACACACACCCCACGGCATACAAGCATCAGCAGCAAAAAATACTGAACCTAGCAACAGTAAAAATCGAACAGAACAAACTCACACACAGATCCTTCACTGCCTCCTCTAATGAACACAGAGACACACGCTCGGAGCTCCTCCTCGCGGCGGCATCAAATCCTAGCGAGAACTAGCTGCGCGGGGTCAGAACAAAAACAACCAGCTAACAACGGCACCACCGCAAAAGTTCAGCCGCCTCCAGCGACTAAGATCCATGAGACGCAAGGCACGCGGGCGTAAAATACTACAGAGCAAAGAGAGATAGCATAACCTAGTACCTGTCAGCTCGCCGGCGAGTCCAGCCACCGCGAATCTCCGCCATAACGGCGGCACCAGCTGCCGGCGAGAAAAGAGGAATCAATCCTCTGTTCCGCCGCCCCTCTCCTCTCTTTGCTGCGAAAGAGACACGCGGCGGCGGCGGAGACCCACGGCAGCGCGCAGCGCCGGAGACCCACCACCGCCCCCCGGAGACCGACCACTACCACGCCCCTGCGACAAACCACCACAGAGCACCGCCCGACCCCCGGAGACCCACCACTACCGCGCCCGCGCGACAACCCACCACAGAGCGCCCCTCCCACTCGAGATGCTATACACAATACTGAGAAGAAGGATCTGCACCTGAACCGCCTCCGGCGACGGCTCTGCCCTCGCTCGCCGCCGCGGATCTCCGCCATGCCGTCCGCCACCCCAGTTCCGCCCCTTCTCTCTCTTCCTCCCGACAGACACGCGGCCAGGTGAAATGAAGAAAGAGACACGCGGCCAGCAAAAAAGGGAGAAAAAATTCAAAACATTATCTCCTCCCACCGGGCCGCACAGAAAACGGGCCGAACAAAGCAGAATCCAAACCCGATAACACAAAAATTGCCCCGCGAACCACGACAGACACGCGCGCACACAGCTGACGCGGGGGCACCAATCTTGACGAGAACGGACGGACTGAGATTCGACTGACGCTGAATTTTTTTTCAGTCGACTTAGATAGAGCAAAAGCCAAACCATTAGTTGGGAAAGGCATTCTTATATTCAGCATGTCGTACTTAAAAAAAACATGAGAATCACTTTCTTTAAACTGAGAAAACTAACCCATTTGGTTGTTGAGGATAATCTGGTGGGTTATATTTCTTGAACTTCTCAAAGTTGTTGCATTGTATACCCAACTGATTGAAAACAGATCTCAGGTTTGTGGTCCAAAAAAAAGGGACACTGAGTGTTATGACAGCTGAATTAAAACACATGGTGTCATTAGCGACAAAATATGAAACTAAAGCTTGAAAAATCAAAAAGGTTATTGCTGCGTGACAAAAGTTTGAGAAAATTACCAAGTTTTGAATGATTTGTTGCTCCCTCTTTTCACTAGTGAGACTAGCTGAATCGAAGAAGTTTACTAAACTATACAAGGAGTTGACACAAGCAAGTGTCCAATGATTGTTTCTCTACAATAGGAAAATTCATCTGTTTCCAGAAAGAAAAAAAATGAAAAGAACGAAACATATGAGAAAGGGATGTAAGTTTGTACAATGATTTAAAAAAAGATGTATGATCAGACAAAACTAAGATTAGAAACACATACAAGATCAATGGCTTCGAAGTTGACTTCCTTTGTAATCTTCAAGATTTCTCTAGCACACGATTTATTGTCAAAAGCACTTGGGTCCTTTATTAACTTTCCCTGAAGAAACCTTGACCGTATGGTTGCTTTGCGCCGCATAGGAGCAGGCATAACAATGCCTATAACATCACAAAATTTGAAAAAACACAAAGTAAAAAACAGTGAAACAAAGATTACAAAACATTATATATATACCATGCAAAAAAAATGAGTTGCTACCACAGAAAAATACAACTGCATGCAAAAAATACTGCATGCAAAATCAGCTACTCCTAGTAGTTGAACAGTTGTAGTAATCTCACGCAAGGGGACATAAAAGTGTGAGGGAACCTAATTAAGCAAAGGATTTACTCCAGGGTGGTAGTACAGTACTAGTAGTGATGATGCTCAAACATGGAGTAGTGAGAATTACAAACATACTAACACCATCACAGAAGAAGCATGTAAGAAAACCCACAAAAAAAAATGGGTGGAAAAAATGGTTCAGTTTTAGGTGACTGCTGGTAGGGTTCCTCCCCTTCTAAATGATTTACACGGTGTTCCTCCCCCAGTAATTGCTAGTAGGGTTCCATGAAATCGAACCATCACTTCGAAGCATCAGTTGCTACAGATTTCAGTGAGACTAACAATGCTGAACGGGACGAGTTCGAACTACTACCATCCGCCACCATGGATCGGGGACTTTAGTGACTACGGATCGAGCGAAATACGAGCATGGATCGAGATAGAAAAAGAAAAACAACGAACCTGGATCCTCCATGGACGGCGGCAGCACAGTATGAACCCTAGCGAAGCATCAACGAACAGCCCCGCCGGAAATCTCGCCGGCGAAGAGGGGAATCAGGCTCAGCCCAGCCGCCTCGATCTCTCCGGGGAACAGAAGCCAGGAAGCTACGCCGCTGGAAAAACCCTAGCGAAGCATCAACGAGACGCACCCCCGCCGAAGAAGAAGCCGGAAATCTCGCCGGCGAAGAGGGGAATCAGGCTCGCCCCCCGCCGCCTCGCCGCCTCGATCTCTCCGGGGAACAGAAGGGAAGCTACTCCACTGGAGAACGACGCTGGGGAGATAGAAAAGGAAGTGGGCCGGCCCAAAAACGCTTCGCGAAGAAGCTCTTCAGGCGGCGCTGCGGTTTAGTGGCGCTAACGGGCGGCATATAGGAATCACGTAGGTTTTTCCAGGAGGCGACGCCGCGACAGGGCCGCAGCTCCAGAGCCTTCGGTTTTGGGCTTTTGGTTTTGGGCTTGGCTTAAATGTTAGCATCCACACAGACCCAATGAGAATGCCATCATTAACCACATTGGATCTAGCCCAAACCAAACCCAATGAGAGGCTGCTGAAGTAAGCTAGGCCCAGAATACGTGCTAATGCTGGGCCATAGAGAGAAACGACACTGAATTTCCATGTTTCAGTGGGAAATTCTCAAAAACAAAAAAGTTTCAGTGAGATCCTGGATCTTCCCGAAATAAAGTATGATACTGGGTCTAAAAAAAACTGTTTAAGTAGTATATCCGCTAAATTTCCTATAAAAGTAGGATCCGCTAGGTATTAACTCTCTCCGTTCCATAATATAAAATATTTTAAATGTTCAACATGTTGTCTAAATTCGGACTAAAATAAATTGACATATACACTAAAACGTGTCTAGATATGTGTGTATACATGTGAATGTGGAAAAACCCTACTTATATCGTGGAACGGAGGGACTAGATAACTATTGGGATGCAAATAAACTTCATTAAGTTAACCTATTTCTCCACCACATAATAGTATATCTGGATACACAAAATTATTTTCTTACATTTTTGCCATTTGGCTTTGGTATGTGGCAGCATGGACATTTGTTTTGAAGATTTATCGTATATCTTCCAACTCTGACATATCCTCTTAATAGTGTGGCTTCCTTATAGCTCAAATGATACACAAGATCACAAAATCAAGGGATACATAAAAAAAATTCTAGAAGTCGCCTCTGTTCTTATATTTCATTTAGATGAACCACTCATGTCCTATAACCAACAGTTGTGAGACTAAAACATGGTACACGGTTAGCCACTATCCTACTTATCATTAATTTCCGAAATTCACTTTGGTCTTAGTTGTTCTTTCACTCTTTGACTCCACGCATTTGATCGACGTCTTTTCCCTTTGGTCGATGTCGTGGACTCATGGTGGACATGCAACAACGGTGGGCGCGGGTACGTGCTGGATATGTTTTTTATATCCTTTTGTTTGAACCCTGATTTGCGTTACCTTTGCCGATGGTATTGTGACGAGTATACTATACACCGATGGTTGTGATACTGCTCATCAGGTGATTAGTGGCTAATTAATGGCTTTGGGGAGTGTAACCTGGGCAATATAATGTAAACACAAGGCACATACATTTCCTCATAGGGTGCAAGACATTGTACAAGCAACAAATGGCAATTTAAATTTTGAGTTATTTATTAGAGTTCTAATAGTCTATTTCTCATCCAATTTTGTTTTAGTTCATAAGAGCTATTTATAGAAAAAGAATATAATATAACAAGCTCCTTTTCTGGGCGAAACCTCTAGAAAGAGGAAATCCAACCTCTATCATACAAAATTTAATGGAAATGGGTAGATCATTTAGTACAATTTGTTGGCAAAATTTTCTTTTCATCTGATCGCATGGACGGCATTTGTACACAAAAAAAAACCTTAGAATTTAATTCCCACAATATTCTTATAATCTAAAGAGTCCCATCTTATAATAAAAAAGGCTTTATAGGCTGCGTTCAGAATTTATGGAGCTAATTAAGCTATTAGAATGCATGACTGGTTGTCATAATTCTGAGTCATGAGACAACGTATGACAAGCAAATGAACTGTGACAAAACCATACGTGATCGATCACCGTAAACCAATAGGAAGAAGACGGCATTGGCTTCTCTCGCAGTTGCAGATATTCCAGCATCTGTGCTCGCTCGCCGTATTACTCTACGGGAAGTGTAGGGTTCCAAGGTTTGGACAACTTTAGGGGACACGTTAGCTAGCAAGCATGGGGTGTGCGCGCGGACAAAGCGTCACTTCGAAATAATCCACTCAGATTCTTGGCCATCATCGCGTGTCCCCGCCAGCCACCCCCAGTAGCTTTATTCCCGTCCCCTCTCCTCCCGGCCGGTCGACATACCTCCCATCCCCCATCTCCTCTCGTATCTGTACAGTACTGTATCGATCACGGCATACGTACGCGGCGTACGCATACATCTTGACCGGAGCCGACGTCTTCCCCTTGTTTCCTTGCGGATGGAACGGGTGATTGGACCGGCCGGGACAGAGGACAATGTACTCGTACTGTGTGGTTGCTTGTCAGGACGTGTATAAATATCCTTTGCGTGGCTAGGGTTTCTGCTTACACGGGCGTCAGTCAGACACTCAGGCTCGCCACCGTACGTTTAGACCGTTTGAGCGTGTATGTATGCATGGGCATGGAGAACCGGAGCAATGGGATGTCGTGTGCCTATCGAAACCCCTCGATTTACACTTGAAACTACTCCCTCCGTTCCATATTAGATGACATCAATTTGTACAAAAGTGGATGTACCTAGACTTGAACTCTAGGTACATCCACTTTTGTACAAATTGAATTCATCTAATTTGGAACGGAGGGAGTATATGGTACGTGCGAGGTTCCATTGCAGCTAGCCGAGTGAGATGTATATTTTGCACCACTTTATCATCGCAAACAAGAAGGTTTTGCACGGTGGAAATAGAAAAAACAGAATGTTTCTATATATAGGATACTAGTGGAATTCGGCGCGGCGACACGCCGCGCCCTTTAAGAGGAATTTTATAATTAAAATCAAGTCATGTACTGTATCGCTGTTTTTGTTGATCAAGATGCAGACTTTATGGAATTTTGGCTGATTTCAGCGTGCGTGTAGAGGTGAATAAAATGACGGAAGCTCAAAATATTAATTTTGTCATTAGGTACGAAATGCATGTTTGATTTCTGAATAAACGTGTTTGCTTGCGTCTGAGTGGGAGAATCTTGGAAAGTCCGAACATTTTGTTTGGAGCAGGACCACTGAGATGAATCTTCCCGTTTAAAATATCTTTGCATTTTGTGATCGTGCATAATTTGGACATTTTTATGAAATTTGTGGGAACGATTGGAATAAATGGCCGCCTTCTATTCGTCGGGGGAGGCTTGCAACGGCGGCGGTCCGCGTCGGAGCCAGCGGCGGCTTCATCCGAGAGCCTAATTGCAAACGATGCATTTATTTAATTTAACTTCATAATTAGAGAAAATGCATTTAGATTATATCCAAGTATTTATCAAATTGAAATGTTCAAATATGTTTGTATTTTGCCATAAATAGTTAGCATTTGTCGTTCTGAGCATTTTGATATATTATTCATATTTTTCTGATGGACGGACTTAAAGTTGTTGATTTTACAACATTAATTATTTTTTGGAAATTGTTTAAACTAAAAACTCTTATACAAAAATGTTTTATTCCGGAGGACCGAGTTACATTTTTTGGAAAGTGCGAGGACTTTACTGCAAGAAAGAGGCGTCCGTAGGACCGAGGCACATTTTTTGGAAAGTGCGAGGACTTTGCTGCAAGCAAGCGGCGGCCGGAGGACCGAGGCACATTTTTTGTAAAGTGCGAGGATTTTACTGCAAAAATGCGGTGTCCGCAGGACCGAGTCACACTTTTTGGAAAGTGCGAGGACTTTACTGCTAGCAAGCGGCATCCGGAGGACGAAGTCACATTTTTGGAGAGTGCGAGGACTTTAATGCAAGAAAGCTTTACGGCAAAAATGCGGTGTCCGCAGGACCAAGTCACACTTTTTGGAAAGTGCGAGGACTTTACTGCAAGCAAGCGGCATCCGGAGGACCAAGTCACATTTTTTGGAGAGTGCGAGTACTTTAATGCAAGAAAGCGGCGCGCACGTCGGCCGTGGACCGTCGGATCGACGATCCACGGCGCAGAGGCAACCGGGCACTGTAGCTTTCGCGACGCTACAATGCCCGGGGCGCTATCAGCTCGCGGATTTCAGCGCCCTTCATATATAGTAGGATATTTTCGAGGCCTAATGTCTTTGATTGCAAAAGCCCTACTGACCAAAAAAAAATAGCGTTTTGTTAACGATCTTACCTTTAACTTTAAGGATCGAGTAAACGGTGTAGGCAACAACGATGGAGTTGACAAGTGCATCGATGTAGTTGATTGTGATCTAGTTGAAAAAACTACAATGCAATTGACAACGTGTTTCAATTGTACCGCAACTCTATCGCTTCTACATCGCTTGAATTGTACCATGAAGGAGTGTGTGTGGATCTTGCCATGGAGCATTTGCGTACAACCTACAGCAAGACGTTTTTTTTACGGTCAAACGGGAGGAGTTCTGCCATTGCATTAAAGGAAGGTGCGAGGTTACACGGGCAGGGTTAAGCGGAGAAAAGAGAAAAAAGCCAAGAGGGAAAAAAATTGGGTGAAACAGAAGCATCTACTCCCAAGAAGCCTCTCTCAAGAAGGACAAATCCTCTCAAATCATAGCAAGAACCTTGAACGCGGACAGTGATCTAACCTCAAAGGTTCTTTTGTTGCACTCTTTCCAAAGGTGCCACGCGACATAAGCCGCATAGCAGGAGACCTTGGAACGAGAGGCACTCGGGGCATTCCTCGTTCGTCTTCTTCCACCACTTATTGACAGATTTGCTCGAGAGGGTAGCCGCAACCAGCTGCGGATGATCATCGGAAACCAGATGCCACACCTCTCTCGCAAAAGGGCGTTCGAGCAAAATGTGGGGTGCCAATTCAAGGACTTGACCACAGAAGCAGCGATCCACGGAGTGCGGCCACCCATGCGGCGCCAGGCGATCAGATGTCCAATTCCTATTCCGAAGCAGCAACCAAATGTAGAACCTCATCTTCGGCTCCACCTTAAGTTTCTAGACGCCTGCCAAGGTTGGCCTAGGGATGTGACCAACGAACTGAGCATCGTAAGCACTCTTGGCCGAATCAACACCCTGAGAAGTCCTGGTCCAACGAATCTCGTCCCTGCCATCCATCAGCTGCAGTTGGTGCTAGAGGTTGACAAATTGATCAAGCTGGGACACAGCAAGATTTCGATGAGCGGATCTTCAAAACCTGATCACACGACTCTGCTCAAACATCTCAGCCAGAACTAACGTCACACCGGGCCAATACAAGTTCCTAAACTTACCGTAAACTTAATTCGTAAAACCTAGCAAATGGACGTATTTGACGAATATCCATTTGGGTAAGTTTCCAGTTGAAATACATCCGTGTTTTTTTCAAGATCTTACAAAACTTACAAAGTTTTGCTACGGTCTAGACATGTATACATCGAGAGCCATCTTTATTATTTGTTATTAATTTTTGGCATAACTACTCAAAGGGGATTGTGCCGGTGATCTAGATTTGAACTCAATTGTCCTTAGGTTCAAACTGGCATTTTTTCACGCGCAGAATGGCACTTTCGCTAATGACCTTTCTTTACGTGGTGGGAGAGGAGGAGATGTGTATTTATTACTGGTGTAGTACTAACTTATGTCATCTTTGGATTACTAAAATTTTGTCACCAGCAGAACAATTTTTAAATAATAGCTCTCAGTAATATATGTGGTAATATGGCACCTACTTACTCCTTCCCCAAATACGTGTCCTTCTAATTTTGTCGTAAGTCAAATCATTTTAAGTTTGATCAACTTTAAGGAAAAATATAGCAGTATTTATGAAAGTAAATTAATGTTTTACGAAACTACAATCCAAGATGCATCTTATTATATTAATTTGATATTGTAAATATTACTATATTTTTCTATATAGTTGGTCAAAATAGAAATACATTTTTATGGGACGCGGGAGTATACGATGTCATGCACTTTGGAGGTATAATGACATAGACTAGTATCATATGTGTGACACTAATCTATTTTACTCTCCACTATGGGTTGTCTAATGCAAGCCATGTTGTTTACTTGTCAAAGTGTAGAGCGCTAATTCTTAGGTTTGGGGTAAGTTAATTTAGAGCATCTCCACCGGCGCACCCAATAGGCGTTTTGGGCGCGCCGGCACGAATCCGTCCCCCAGCGGCGCGCCCAATAGAGAAAACGCTGCCGGCACGTCCCAATACAGCGTCCGGCAACCCCGCTTCGCGCCTAGGTTCTGGGGACGCAAACGGGCGTGCCGGCAACCGCGGCAACGCGCGCCTCGTCCAAACCCGACGGGCGGGCCTAACGCGTCAGCGACACGGGGCGCTCGATATCACTTTCCCCTCCCTCCCGTCCATTTTTATTCTCCCGCCATTTGCCTCCCCCCGCGCTCCTCGTTCCCGCCTTTCCCACCTTGGGCGATCTACGTCCGCCACCGATGTCGCCCATCAAACGCAACCGTGGCGGCGTTCGCGGCGGAGGAGGACGACGGGGTGCTGCTCGCGGTGGCGGTCGCGGCTACGTCGCCCCTCGCAAAAATCTCACGCGCGGCCGCCGGATTTGTCGGATGAAGCCTGGGAAACTGAGCTGGCGCATCGAGCGGCGGCGACCGTAGACATGAGAGGGCGGCGCATCAGTGTGGAGGCTAGGCAGAAGGAGATAGATCTGCTCCGGGCGTCGATGGAACGGCAGCGTGCCGGTGAGCAGCTCGAGGAGCTGCACGCCGGAGGTCAGGGCTTGGTTTAAGATCAGCCGGCAGCGCATCTTGCGTGAGATGGGGGTTCTTCCGCCGGAGCCGACGCCGATGGACACGACGGGGGAGCCTACGACGACCAGGACTTCCTCCGACGCAGACGCAGATCCACCGTGCCCTGGCTGGGAAGACGCCGAGAAACAGGAGGAGTCGCTCGAGCCGGTGTTGATGATCGACTGATACTCTTGATCGACGTTCTGTAATATTTTCGCCGGACCTGGCGATGCTTTTAGGTGTGATCGCCGAACCTGGCGACGCTTTTGGGTGTGCGAACCAACGCTATTCGAACTTGTGGGGTCGTTTAAATTTGAATTTGTGGGGTCGAGCTATTGGGAGCGTCTATTGGGAGCGACCGGTGGGGCGCGGCGCTCCCAATAGGCGGCAACGATTGCCGGCACGTCCAATAACACCTGTCCGGCAACTTTGCCGGACGCTGTATTGGACGCACCGGTGCAGATGCTCTTATATTCATCTCAACAGACTGCACACTTTTAACGGGCTAATGGGCTTGATGATATAACATAAGTAGTTATAGGTCACATCACTAATGCAATGCTCTCCTTTATATATGTCCGAGGATTAGTACCGTTGTTGATCTGATAGTAAGATCCTAAGGCAGTTAGTTAAAGACTTCCAAAAGTTAGCTTTTACTTATCTAATTAACCAATTACTCTAAGACCCTGCATGGGACGCACACGACACTTGTGAATAAAGTTGGCAGCACCACGTACGCGTACTAGAAAGTAGAAATAGACCACTAGTTAACTGATAATAGACCGTTAATTACTCTAAGACAAGGTTGTTGTTGTGTCCCCAGTAGTAGCCAACTATTAGGTCCTAGCGCTACTATTACAGGACATTATGGACCCTGAAAAAAAAAGCGGAATATTTTCTTTTAGCTCTTAAGGGATTCGCTAGCAAGGCATCCAAAGCTAGCTGATCAGACTGCAAAGCAGGCCCCATGTAATCTCCATGGTTTAAGTCATAGACAGCTAAACTCCCAGCAATGTTTCCCACTAACCCGTCATTGCATGCGGCCATGCATGCATTCTTCACGGACCGATGGATCATGAAATAATATATTCTAGCCGATAATCTATCCCGTCAACCATACATGAACAAGAGGACGTTTGATTAATTGCACTTGCACACACAAACACACTTATTCAGTGGTGGAGTAAGCACGACGGCTTATGCTGTTCGACGCGGACTAATGTTGTCTGGATATGGTGCAGATGAGCACCTAATCAGGCCAGTAGGTCGCACTAGTGGCCTACAAGGTGGTTAGCGTGTAAGCCTATACTACGTACTCCGTATTTCCGTTCCATTTTATCCATGGGAGAAATCTCTCCAGTTAATTATCAAGCCTATGGACCGATCTATAAAATCTTGAGGATTCTGCAATGCGCTGTACACTGGCTACGAAAATCCATGGTAGCTATACTAGACTTACTTCACAGTTCAAAGTTTCACACTGCACTGCCATATTAGTGATGAGTCAAATTCCAACAAACAAAAAGTAATAACCGTAGAGTAGAGATCCAGCTCGCACGCAGCTACTGTAAGCTAGTGCAGATCCTCGTCGATCTTGCTGCACGCGCATGGTAGCGGCAAGTCCAAAAGCAATCCATGACAAGAAGCTCGTAGCAGATGCGTTTGTTGACCGCGGCATGGCATGGCATGGGGCTTGCATTGCATGGGGAAGGAACCATCTCCGGGTTATTTTAAACTGCGGTCGTTGCCTTCCCAAGGTGATACAACAAACCAGCAGGAAAGGGTCAGGCGCAGTCAGTCTTTGTCAGTCCACGCCCCATGCATCATGCTTAGCTAGGTCCAGTGTCCAAGTGAACCCAAGTTATTCTGCCCTACTCTGACCAGCACCACCCTCGCTACGTACCATCATCCAACTTTTACAGCTCTACCGTAGTACTCCCTCCGTCCCAAGTGAACCCACCTTGTTTTCTTAAACGATGCAAAAAAGAGAAGAAGTGAATCGAGTTTGAAAAACAGAAGAAGTGAATTGAGTTTGGAAAACATGTTGAAAACCGATACTACAACACAAAAACGCAACACGCCAGCCCCGAGGCTGTGTTCCGATCAAATTGTCCGAACGACCAAACGCGACACCCGAACACCACACCGCAACCCGGCGAAGGCGATAACCGGAGCCGCCGCTCCGACGTCCACGCAGGCCACAGGGCCGCACACCACCTAGCTGATGACGAAAAGCAAGACAATGCCAACAATATAACAAGAAAAAACCGACAAATGTGGTGAAGGGGCTCCTCAACGAAGCTTCAAGGAGGGGAACGACGTCCAAGAGCGCCGCCATCGTTGGCATCAACCGAGGTCAATGCAGAGTTTTCACCGATCCCAAAGCGCCCGTCTGTCTGTCCGATGTGCCGAGCAACACCCTCTACCATGCATATACTACTGTCATGACGGAAAAAAGCAGTGGCGTTTTGAGCATTCACATTCAACCGGCTGCGTATAGCTCTGCCAAGATCACCCGCCTATATCCCACGAGCCTAGTATCCTCATATATGCCACGAAAAGTCGCCCCATAGTGCACACATCCCTAACCAATCCATAGGTCTTCCAAGGTACCAAATTACCAAACTGTTTGACAAAGTGTGGTCGGAACCAGACATGCCATATGCTTATCTTTTTTTTTTGGCACAGCCGGATTTTGTTCTCGATTATTTTAACCGTCATTCCTTATTCTCCATGTCTAATGGCACTTCTTTTTTCAGGTAAGTGCTGGTAGAGAAGCGGCGAAGACGAGGCAGATATTTAGGATTAGTCAATTAGGTGAGGTTTTTATCTACGTTGCACGAGCGGGGCAGTGGCAGACCTTGAAACTTCACGAACCCTAGGCAAACCACAAGTACATGTCACTTTTCATACAAACTACTAGAAAAAAACCATGTCGCAGATCCTCGCGTCCTCGGAAAGCCTAGGCTGGAGGATGGTAGAACGCCCGTGGGTAGGGATCACCTTATTGGACAGCTCTGATGCCCATGTTGACATCGAGGCAAAGGCGGAGAGTGGAACAACAACATCAAGATTTGGCAACGAGGAGAAGAAAGGTATGATAAGCATGTAAGATAGGGATTTGGTGTGTTCGCCTTAACACACCACATTAGATTGGCAAGGCCAGAGGAGGGGCGGGGAGGTTGCAGCAGCGACGATTTGGGGATAACATACACGACGCTAGATCTTAGTTTTTATGTATAAAAGTGATTATAAGAAGAAACAACTAGTTGTCATCTAAGATATTAAACATCGCGAAAAGAGAATGATGAGGACTTTTTGATTCAACAAAATTTCATATGGCTTTTTGGTCCTAACGAGTGGTTTGATTAGTATGACTCATGTCCATAGGATATTTCCTAATGTTTCAATCATATTCGTACTCGATTTTGGAAGTTTTCATGAACTAATCCTTATATTTTCTTTGTTCTTCCAGTTATAAAAAACTCTTCGATGCAGATGTCTCTACAATTTTTCAGTCAATCACATGTCCCGTGTTCTGAGAATCCTGCTCGATAATGCAGATGGTATGCTCAATTTTGCTGCTCCTGTATAAAACAAAGATATTCAGCTATTTCCTCGCAGGGCTGACTTGACTGTTATTCCAGACTAACATATGCACGGCAGGAGCATTCGCTGGGTTAGGTTATCATCACAAGGGGGAAGCTTACGCCTGTATCATTTGTCAACTCAGACAAGCTAGTTTACGTTATCTTTGAAGAGATTGGGAGGAGCAAGGGCAAAGCCTGGATGCGTACAGCGTGGAGCTCCACTAACCTAGCACTCCAAAGGAGAGACATTATTCACAACATGCACGCAGATACTACCATCAGACGTGTACTAGTACCACTACCAGAGAGAGTGCGAGAGCGGAGTGTGTATGAGAGAGAGAAGATGATTACGACTAGCAGTAAACAGTAGTGCACTGGTAGAAAAGCATGAGCGGAGGCGGGCCCATCTTCTCCGCGAGACCACGAGGCCCTGCCCCTGAGCCCACATGCGCGCGACGGGTGCCTGCCTGCCTGCCTGCCCACGGGCTACGGCTAGACTACTACCCCAACGCAACGCCTATGGAGCTAGAAAACCTAAAGCTCGACCAGTGATCTAATGGCAGTTCCACTACAAGCACCCTCGCGACACCCGACGCTATATTCTGTCCCCTACGCTCTACACGCAAACACGCTCTGTCTCTCTCCTCCGGGTTTTCGGGCGCGAAATATATCACTGCTCATTGCCCATACCCCTCTCAGTCTGCAGTTACGTGCGTATAACGAGAGATACTACGTACATCACCGCTTGCATGCGGTTTCGGAGCGCGAGCATAGCATTGAGGCACTATTACCGTGGATTTCTCGAGCTAGTAGATCCGTTTCTTGCTTTGCATGCAGATGCATGATGCACGATCTTTAGCTATGTCCACCTGTGATGAATGTTTAAATCCTTATTTGCAACCAAGTACAATTTGGGCTATGGTACAAAATTGTGACGGGTCACGAGGAATAAAATCTCGGAGCACAATCTCGGGGAATGAATGTAAGCGTGAGAGAGGCTGAGAGCACGTGAAATTTCTAGGCGTGAGCGTTCAGAACTTCAGATCAACAGATGAAACTCACGGACACTGATTTATCCAGGTTCGCGCCCCATTTACGGAAAAATAATCCCTACTATTGATTTATCAGGTGACTTGCCGAGATGTAGAGGATGACTTCAACGAGACTATGGTGGCGAACTAGGGTTAAAACCTCCATATAGGTATAGCATTGTAGATGTTGTTGATAATGGCGGTGGCGCTTCTGTCGGTTTTGGATTCACTATAACAAAAGTGCTTAGAGCATCTCCACCGGCGATCACAATAGCGTTCCCAATAGGAATTGGGAGCACGGGCACGAAATCGCCCCCACCGGCTCTCCCAACAGCGCGAAAGTTGTCGCACGTGCCCAATAAAGCGAACGGCAACCCCGCTTAGCGTCGTGTTTGTAGGGAGGCAACCGGGATCGCCGGCAACCGCGGCAACGCTTGCCAATCTCGGGGAATGTAAGCGTGAGAGGGTGGTACCACGTAAAATTTCTAATGGTGTGAGCGCTCAGATCAACACGTGACCGGCTATCGTGCCGATGAACTTAGCTTATTGTCATTGTTCTGTTTAGGTTATTTTTATAGGACCAACTAAAACATGACTTCCTCCGATCCGTTTTTCGTGTCGCTGGAAAAGAACAGACGTAGCACAAATCGTAGTGTAAGTAACTCATGGCTGACTTGACTCGTTTGACTAAATGTTCGGCCTTAATGAGATGGACCTTGATTCCTCTCCGGCCAGGAAAAGATGCGGCTCCTCTTTGTTCTACTACCTTTATCCTCGGGTGAAGCCGGTTGGCTCACCAAACAAGAGGCCGGCCTACTGTTACAAAACAGATATACATTTCGGTGACACTGCATAAAAAGTCGGTCTTTAGCCAAGGTGATGTTGTCCTTCGGCATAATTGTTGGTACATTGTGATTTTGTAATTTTGTCTTATTCATCCTTTATGTTATATGTCCTTTATGCTATATGTATAAAGGATCTCACACATAGTCATATATTCTCTCTTTCTATTTCAGTGACCACTTAAAAAATAGCCATCTACGGTACATCAACACTCGCTTATTGCACTATCTGCAGAGGCTGGTGTAGACCCGAATATAATGAGCTAAATACAAAGTAGGGGACAAAGTGGTGAGGTTATTATATTTCAGCGACACCGTCCAATAAGTCACACGGCCATATGATCGGACAGCTTGTCTTCCTGTCTGATGTATGTACCTTGAAATGTAATGATGTAAAAATATTCAGAGGCTCTTTATTATATCTATGTTAAGTGAATATATATTATTGTTCGATGTATGTGGAATGAATAAATGTGCTTTCACTTTTATGGTGTATGCAACAAAAATGTATAGTACTATTATGGCAACCGAAAAAACTCAATGCAAACGGTGGACAAGAAACTATGTAACTGATGAGCTCGACACTAAGGAAACAGAGGTATGTGCATAACCGTTGCAACAGGCCTCATCGGTGATGGTTTCTGATCTCCGTTCCCGATGAGGGCCTTCACATCAGCAGCGGGGGCGGGGACACAGACCGTTTCTCCGTTTCGATGAGGTTTTGGCCGTTTCCGATGTGTCGTTTTGTACTAGTGATATGAAGTGTTTGAATAAAAATTAAAAGGAATGAAATTTTATTCTTTGTATATTAATCATGATAGAAGCAATGTTATTGGTATGCATTCTTTGAATGTCAATTATGTTAATAATAGTTGCAATAGACATGATATAATTTCCTAAGAAAAAGTTTTATACAAGCATGTCAAATTTTCTGGAGAGCATAGACTTTGTGAAAGTATGCAATTTAAGAATGAGAGATACTGTAAGAAACATAAGAATGAAAGAACACTCAATATAGCCGGTCCCAAGCCCGGATAAAAGATGAGGGTTATGATAGGCTTGGCGAGCCAACGGAAAAAACCAGCCACTCTTATGGAGATGAAAACCTCTAGCCTACCCCAACTTGCTTGGGAATGAAAGGCTTTGTTGTTGTTGTATAAGAATGAAAGAACAAAAATATGGCTTAAGGAACTAGATGATTTTGCTAACAAAATATGCAGCCTCCATCCTTTTACTTGTGAACTTTGCAATGAATTATCTTATTTTAATTTCCAATGCTTGTACTATCATGACCGAAGCATTGTCCATTTTTGCGATAACATGATCACCTTTGAACTTTATAATGAACTTAATCTATTTTTGTGTGTGAACAATTATCATGTAAAACTGCTTGGTTAGAGAAAAGCATGCAAACTATGTGGATTGAAGGTTTCCTACAAGGAACCTGTACGTTTTGTGTTGCGGATTGCAATGAGAATGCTTACATAGCCAAATTAGAAAGGAATGAACACTTCAAAAATATAAAAGGAAAAACAATTCTTATGTGGCCACTAATGAACAGGAGATGTGAAGATGGTTCCTTTCCGGTCACCCTCTTCTAAGAAAAGAAAAAATAAAAAGAGGAAAAAGAAAAAGGAAACGATATCTTCCCTAAGCATGTTGCTCCTCTTATGGTTGTGCCTAATGAGTATGAATAACAAACTATTATGAAAGATTTTTTTGGAAACCACTTATGTTGTTGAAAATATTTTTCTACCAACTTAGAAAAAGATTATGTTGTATACTATTGGCACAATCCATGCTTCTTCTAATAATTATATGAAAAACTTTAAGATTGGGATGATGAGTTTGAAAATTCTTTTGCTCTATTATTGATGATATATTTGAACTTTGGTTTGCTAGTAGGAATGAAGATAATATGCTTACAAATATATTTGATAGTAAAGATGACTACCCATTTGCTTGTAATGATGATACAATGACTGAATATGAACCTTTTTTTTGTCCCGCTACCTTGGAGGAGGAAATTCACTATGATGATAATGTGCCTCCTAATATGATGATTATTGCAATGATACCGACGTTATAAAGAATAATGATAATCCTCATTATGAAAATTGTCGTAGTTATGAAGATTAATACTCTCGCACTGAATACTATCATTCTAATGTAAAATTATTTTGTTGTGTTCAACTTTTATATGATAGCTATTATAGTTTTACTCCCATTATTACTAAATAAGAAAGATTTTGCTTATGTGAAGAGTAATAATACTTTATGCATGAGAATCATGATAAGAATGCTTTATGTGATATCTATATTATTAAATTAGCTCGTGATGATACTAAAAGTTATTATGAGAGAGAGGCATGGTTATATACATCTCAACAATATAAAGTTTTCTCTCTTTATGTTGAAAGTTTTGAAGTTCACTTGTTTTGCCTTCCTATGCTAATTGCTTTGTGCTTCAATTAATTGTTTATTTGCAAGATCCCTATGCTCATGAAATGGGTTAGACTTAAATGTGTTTTGTATATTCTTGTTGATACTCTCTTATGTCTTTCAAATCAGCACCATTAAAATCATCAAGTCTAGCTAAAAGACATTAAAGAAAAACGCTTATGCGAGACAACCCACATATTTTGTTTTGCTTGTTTTGTTGTGTCTTGAGTGTTATTCTCTATGTCGTGATCTCATATGTACCATTTTCTATTGTTGGCAAGAATAGCCTCTAGGCAATTTAAGTTGCAAGTTTCTGATATTTTTTGTCCTAAAACAGATTTTTAGCCCATACTAGAAAATCTATATAAATCACCACAACGTGATATTGATCTGATTCTTGAATTTAATCTTTACATATTATCCATTTGCTTTTGAGCTTGTACTAGAAAAACTATATAATCACTAATCTCATATGTACCATTTGCTTTTGTCGGCAAGAATAGCCTCTAGACAATTTAAGTTGCAAGTCTCTAAATCATACACATCTTTATCCATATTTTAACCGTATATTTTTCAATGAAAATGACAATATATCACTTTGTACCTGCCGCAAACCATTAATCTGCATTTTTTTTGTAAATCTCCTTATGATTTATTTTCTCGTAGTTAAGAAAGACATTATGGTGCAAATCAAGCATTTATTAAGAAAGTAACCGGATTAGGAGTTGGCAAATATTCAGAAGATCCAAAATCAGGTGAAACCAATGAGAACTACCACCAATATCAATCACGAGTGTACCCTAGCTGTAACATCCTTGTTGCACTTGGTACCCGTCTAGGCATCAGAATAACCGATTGACATATACCACTTTTTGGCATGGTCTATTTACTATTAAGTTGCAAGTTCTTGAAATTGAATGAAAATGAAAAGAGCTTTTGAGAGTCTTATTTTTATTTCAGTGGGTGTTCATGAGTTACTCTTATGCAATACTCTTATAACATGAATCACACTCTTAATATGTCATGTTTATCTTATCCCTACATGTTCCTTGGCAGGATAGTGTTTTCTAATGGAAATATAATAATTGCTATAAATAACTAGCTATGTAAATATAAGTCTTGATGTATTTGTCTTGGCTTAATTTTTTTGTCTATGCTATATCGCCATTACTCTACTTTGCTTAAGTTTTCAGTTGAAGAAAGTGGATGACCATCTAAGACTTCTAATTGTAAGTGAACTCCATTTCTCATTATTTTAGTTTAAACATTGAGTTCCTACGATTTTTTATTTCTTGCTCGGGACGATCAAGGTTTAAGCTTGGGATGTTGATGCGTCTAAATTATACGCATCTTTGTCCATGTTTAAACCGAATATATATTTGTCATGAAAATGGCAATATATCACTCTGTACCTTCCACTAACCATGCATGGCACACCACGACAACAACAACACCACACTAACAGCAACACCACAAGGGTCTACACGAAACAACCAACACGGAGGAGGACCTCGACTTCCATCATCATCTGACCAAGGAAGCTAGACAACTCGCTAACACCCCCAAGACCCCCAAAGAGAGGGAGGAGTGCCGAACGAGAACGAGATGATCCAGGATGGAACAACTCGCTAACCCGACTTTTGATGAGAGTGCCAGAATCTTCCGCAAACTTGGCGCCCAGCGAGACAAACATCACACCTCAGCCTGGACGTGCACCTCCATCCAACTCCTCAATCCCTTCCACGGTTCTCATACCAGCCATCAACCCATGTCTAGAGACAAGAAGCAACCAACAAAGTTCACGTGGCTCCAAAATGAAGCCTCAAAGGAAGTAACGACGTGAAGACGCTGTCGTCATCCGGTCTAAACAAAGACAGAGCTTCAAGACGATGCCTCCAACGAGGAAGACGACGCTCACGAGAGTCGACATCGTCGGTACCAACATAGTCAACACAAAGCTTTCGCTTGAAGCATCACATCCCTCCAGTGCCACCAAACATGTATATGTGCAGGGGTCTCTGTACCTGAGCGTCATCGACTGGAATGAATTCAATGGCATCAACCCCTCCTCCGAGTAGCAGACGCCGGAGAGCTTGCTGGAACCCGCCATTTGCCGCCGAGGGAGGAGCTCCATGGCCAGCGCCGTCGCGCATAGAGCTCCAAGTCGCCGGGCCGCAACACCACTGCCACCACTAACCACCGCACCATCTCCACCAGACCCGCAGGGCGCCGCCGTGCCAGCACCATCCGTCCACGCATCGCTAGACCTAGAGCCGCGCGCAGATCTATGGCCTGTGCGGCCCAGATCGGACCCAGAGGGACCCGCTTGATCGACGGCAGAACGAGGGACCGCCGCGGGTCGTCCCTGCTCCGCCGACGTGATCTCTCACTCGCCTCCACCTCGAGCCCCACCACAGCTCAGGCAACACCGGCGTACAACATCATGACCGCGCTGCACCTTTCACGCCCGAGGACGCCAACGTCCACCGCGGATCTCCCACGCCATCCTTTTTGGAGATGGGGGCCCACCGCTACCGCGACGAGGCCGACGACAGGGGCGGCGGGGATGGAGCCTGGCTGGGAGTGCTTGCAGCGACGATGCTTAGGGTTTCCCCAGAGTCGCCTGTGAGGGGCGACGCGAGGGACAAGGGGTGTGGGTATTTTATTAATTTAAGACTTGAGTGTTGATGATAATTGTTTTAAGAGTCTTGAAATTTTCAACCTCACGACACTTGATGTTATTGACTCATATATTGCTTTCGAAAAAGAATTGTCTGAGAGAACATATGTTTAGCAGTAATCGAGGCACATGGTAAATTTTGCTTTGTTAAATTACTGGTATGATATTGTTTTATTCGTGTCCCACACCATTGCCGCACTCCATGGGAGGCTAACAACTCCGGTAGCCTATGTAAATTTGGTCGTGCCCTACCCTGCTCTTTCACAGGTTTATGTTGCCTCGTGCGACAGTGGAGTTTAGTGTTTTAGGCCTTATGCTGTTTGCTCCTCTTTTTTCATTTTGCTGTACAGCGTTGCTCGAGGTCGTGTAGGTCGGGTTGTGGCTCTCCTTTTCTTCTTCTTCTTTTTCTTCTTCTTTTTGCCTTGAAAGCAGCTCTGTAAACTTCGGCCTTCTGGGCTTTTCTCTTCTTCTAATATATATACATGGTTCTAAAAAAAAAGATATAACATAACCTATGTCAGCGATTTGTTTCGCATTTTTCGGAAACTCCAAAATGTTGCATCTGATAAATACAGTGCATGCGCAACTATTTGCCAATTGTAGTTTCCAGCTGTGGCAAATTGTAGTTTCCAGGTCTATTAGTACAGATGCTATTAAGGGTGTGGCCAATTGTAGTTTCCACGTCTATCAGTACAGATGCTATTAAGAGTTCTTTGGTAGTACTATAACGTATCCTGGATTCCTGGCTGGAGCACTACGGCAAAGATCTACGGGCGCTGCTGGCCGTAGCTGTGCCCATTTGTTTTCAGAAGCAAATCCTTCTCCGCGGAAAGAAAGGAAAACAAATCCAGCTTCGTCTCCACTGGTGAGCTACAGAAATTCCCTACAAAGCCACTCCAAGCCTCTGATTTGACCTGAAAAAGAAAGCCCCACCCTACACTGTCTCTCTCCAAAGGCAGATGTGTACTGTATTGGCCTCCTAGCTTTTCCTCTCCCTCCCCATCTCCTTCTCTCTAATGATAACTTAAGAGAGAGAGACTGGGAGAGAAAAGGCTAGCTCAAGGCAAGGTAAGGCAGGTACCCTTCTTCCCCAAACCCTTTCCTCTTTCTCTCCGCCCAAAAACTTCACTTCAACCTCAATCCGTCTCCTTTTGCGCAGGAGTTCGGGGAGAGTGTGGCCGGGAGAGCTTGATCGCCGCACCACGACATCCCTGGAGATAACAACCCCTTCCTTCTCTCCTATGGAGGACAATGACATCGCCCAGCACTTCGGGCTTGGAGCCAGCGGCCACGGCCACCAGCACCACCACAACCAGCTCCCATGGGGGTCTTCACCGCTCAGCGCCGTCGTCGCACCGCCGCCGCAGCAGCCGTCTGGCGGCTATCTGGCGCACAGCCCGCTCTCCTTGAACACGGCGCCGTCCGGTGGAAACCACGGCGGCGGCAACCCGGTGCTGCAGCTGGCCAACGGCAGCCTTCTGGAGGCGTGCGCCAAGGCGGCAAAAGAGCCGTCGTCTTCGTCCTACGCCGCGGACGTCGAGGCCATCAAGGCCAAGATCATCTCCCACCCCCACTACTCCTCCCTCCTCGCCGCCTACCTCGACTGCCAAAAGGCAAGTCATAATTCTAGTGCTATTAGTAACACTAACAGTAGCACCGCTGCCTCTGCACAAGAAGTTTCTCTTCTACATCTCATGTCAAACATGAAACATGCATGCTCTCTTGCCTTCTCATAGTAGCTACAGTGCATCAAGTGGTGTTTCTTATTCGTAACTGGAGTACTTCTGCTGAGCTGCCGTACGTGGTTGTTTGTAGGTGGGAGCGCCGCCGGAGGTGTCAGCGAGGCTGACGGCGGTGGCGCAGGACCTGGAGCTGCGGCAGCGCACCGCGATCCGCGGCCTCGGCACCGCGATGGAGCCGGAGCTGGATCAGTTCATGGTGAGCTCGCTGGCCGATCTTGGAACAAACATTTTTATTATTTGGGTGTTCTTTGGGCTGTGCTTCTACTACTTACCGATGATGACCTTTTTGGTTCGTTGTTGTGCTCGTGTGTGTGTGATCCAGGAGGCGTACCATGAGATGCTGGTGAAGTACCGGGAGGAGCTGACTCGGCCGCTGCAGGAGGCGATGGAGTTCCTGAGGAGGGTGGAGACGCAGATCAACTCCCTCTCCATCTCCGGCAGATCGCTGCGCAATATCCTTTCCTCTGGTAATGAAACCAATCGGTGCACAATACATCCATACCTCTTGCTTGCTATCGCTATTCCTGCATGTGTTCACCATGATCTCCCATCTCTTCAATTTTCTTCTTGTCCCCTCTTATTTATTGGTTGCATAGTAGCATAAAAAATGTGTTTTTTTTGCCCCTTGAACGAAAAATTATATCCATAGCTATCGTTTTCTTGTCCATCTCATGATTGTGCATGCATGTGCAAAACTGTGCGCACGAATGGGCTGCTTGCTGCAAACCAACCTGTGGTTGGATGGCTAGCAGGGTGGTTGTACCCTCAGCCCACCAGAATTCAAACCCCAGGTTTGACATCTGTGTGTTGCATTTAGGCGGAATATTCTTTCAGTGGGAGGCGACGTTCCCGTCGACAGCGAGGCGCCCGTGGTGACTTCGTCAATCTCAAGACTCGATCCGCCGGCTCAGTATTTCGAAGGTGCTCATAGGGGTAGGGTGTGCGTGCGTGCGTCCATAGGGGTGTGTGTGTGCGTGTTTATGAGCGTCTGCGTTTGTACTGTGTTTCTAAAAAAAAAAGGGCTGCTTGCTCGTCTTTTTTGAAACAAGGCAAAAGACTTGCCATTTTCATTAATTAAGGAGAGTGAGCTGGCCGGTTTATTAATGGAAATCCGGCCAAAAACCGGTACAACGGCCGACTGAATTGGCACAAAACAACGGTTTTCTGTGCTCTTGATGTTCTAGTGTCGCGGCATTCCTGATCAGGGTTTTCCACGAAAGATTCTTTCCCCCGCTTGGCCCGCTCTTTCTATTCCTGAAGAAGCATATATACGTGTGATTCTTCTACCTGGGCATCCATGGATCTTTCTTCTGCTGGAAAGGAATAGAAAGTCCTCACACATGCACATCATCAGGGCTGAGCTACATCTGAGTTTTTTTGTTGTTGATTCGTACCTTCTCATCCCTATCTGGTTATCTTTCCCAGTAATCACCAACTGCAGAAATTTTGTTAACTCTTCTAGCTAGATCCATGAGCTGGTGTGGTCTCCTTAGAATATATGGTCGATTCCCTTTCTGGAGGAACATGTGCATGTGACTCTGAGTGGTTCTTGCTTCAGTCATCTTTTCCCATGATGGAAACCCAGCCTTCTTCTTCTAGGGTTTTGGGGAAGGGCCGGAGCTCGCACTGTGCAACCAAACAGTGCAAGGCCGAGGAGTCTCACTGCCGTATGTCAGTGGAGCAAGTACATGCACACACATGCTGTGTTAATGGGGGAGGGGAGAGAGAGAAGGCTCATCTCATCTCATCCCCCATCTGTCACGCAAGCCAGAACAACATTCTTGTCATATTTCTCCCCTCCCTCAAGAAATCCATGTAGTTACCTCTTGTCCTAGAATCTCTTGTTCTGGGCTGCGGTCTTCCAGATACAGGGCCAGATGTGCTCAGTCTTTGCTCATTTTAAAATGTGAAGCACACACATCTCAGGTGTGTCAAGACGACGACGATGCTATGCCAGCAGGGGCCTTTCTAATCACCTATCACGAGGCCATAGTGACTAGTACTGCTAGTACTACACAGCTGTTCAGTGCTCCAAGTAGTTTTCACTTACTTGGGTCAGGACTGCACCTGCTTTGGCGCCACACGATCTCTTCATTATTGGAGCATGTCGTGCAGGGATGCAACTAGCAAGCTGCCATCTCTGATGTGGTAGAGCATTAGTACCTTAAGATTTCTGGGAACCCCCATAGTCTCTGGCGAAAAAATAATGAAGTGATCAAACATACATTTCACATAGATGCATAGGTAGACAGATGAGTAAATAGCATATGAGGCTGGCTTTAGTTCTTTGTGTGTTCTGACCAGTGCAGTGGCATTGACTGACAGACTGGTCCGTGTGTGTGCCTCGAGAACCATAGAAACAGTTAAGCAGACCCATTATTTGATGTGAGATCTCCAGCAATCTATGCACAACTATTCGGCCAATATTATATCCACGCTAGTATGATCTAGGGTAGCAGTATAGCTAGAGTACTAGTACTGGATATGTTGCTGTATTTTGTGACAGGCTTCTCTCTCATAAATAATGGCTGTCAAGATACATTGGATGCTTTCCGAGGCAAGTCCAAGTTCAACCCCGTCTGCATTTTTCAGACGTCAACTCACATTTCTTCTCCAGTTCAATTGTTCTTTGTCCTATACTTCTTGGTAGGCTACATGCGTTCTCCTTTTCTTTTCAGTTTTATCCAAGATAAACATACAGTAACTTTTTACTTGTCTAATGTCACGAGTTAAATGAATGACTCACCAATTAAACAAGCCCAAAATGCTGCCCTAAGTAAGCCACTATATCTCGTTAATAATAACTGGAAGCATAGAGTTAAGTTGATCAGAAAACAGCAATGTTTTTTTCTGATTGATGTTGCACCTGTACTCCAAGATTCTTCGTTGCATGCATTCTTTCAAGGCATGCAAAAGCAGGGGACACAGATATCACGAGTTTCCGTTTGTCTTGATGTAAGGCCAAAAGAGATACTGAAACTTGCCTGGTGGTAAAAAGCAACCAAAAGAAAACAAATGGGTAAAGAACCTGTCTGAGTTTGCATTGGAACGTCACTGGAAAAGACAATGCAGCTGAAAAATACATGCTTGACTTGACGATTTGATATTCTCATCTGCATGTCATCATTGTCAAATCGTTCATGTAGTCATCTGCATCTCCATGGTTCCTATTTTTTCTAGATCTCATGTTCAATCCCGAAGTTTATATTTGAGTAACACAGCCTGATGTTGCCAACTCGCAAATCCATAGTCATTTGCTTCTGTTCTTAGCTTAACAAGTTTCATGCTTTTCCACTACATGCAATACCATGCCCATGTTCTGTGCAACACGTCCAGTTATACTCCACTCTCTTCATTTCTTTCATAATGCATATATGAGGTGCTAGACGTTTGTTCTCCCAGTTTGGTAGAAAGGATGAGTTATTTTATAATACTTTCTGCAAGAATAAGTTTATGTCAGGACGGCTTGCCTAGAGATCTTTCACATGGATCACTTATGTTGTTCCGTTGAGTAATAATGCAAAGTAATACTATATCGTAATTACTACTCCAGGGAGCAATCCTATGTTTACTTTCAAAATTATTATTAGCACTTTGTGCCACAAGTTGTGATCAATACTCTCTAACTCTCTTACTGTATATTTTTGTTCCTATGCAGGAATATGACTGCTCCATTTGAAGGGGCACATGTTTTTTAAAGACATTTTTTTTGTAAATTAAAGAACCTCTGAAATGCACTGATAGAAATAGCTTTCTTTGTGCAAACTGATTAGTAACTAATAGCTTATCTGTACATGGATATTTTTTAGCATTTTCTGAAAGAATAATGATTCTCCCATTTCTTTTTAGCAACTAAGTGCTTTCTCTAAGTCATGTATCCTAAGTTCCTAGTTAGTCCAGTATAGTACCTTGCACATCAGACATTGACTGTCCTGAACGTAAACATGTGCTTAACAAAACTTACCTAGCACAAGTGATATCACATGCACCAACATATCGAAATCTCAAAATAAATGACACTAGAAACAATGCTGCCACCTCATTGCAAGGTGATGAATGCATATGTACACTAAATGTATTAGATAACATGTTTTATTTGTAACAATAAGTAGTAAGATTACGAGACACATGCAATTTATATGCAATGAAAATATTCATGATCTCAGATTTATGACATTATTTTCATCTGGTATATATTCTGTAAATCCACATAATCTGCCGTATCTAGGTAAGAGATTTTAAGATTGACTGCACGGATAGGCAAGTTTGACCAGAGAACGTCACCCCTCACATACAACTTTGAATGAAAAACGTATGGATAGTGAATCTCCATATAAGTTGGAAGTAATTTCTGAAGAGGTGGCCCATTGTTCTGTTATACCTGAGTCCTTGATCATGATAACGACCTACATTTTTTATCATGTAATCCATCACTGAGAGGCAAATACTCTATTTAAGAAAAAATAGTAAGTAATCATATATTCGACCGACCTGTTCTAATCTACTAATTATTTCAGATACCTGATGCTTTATAGCACAAATAATCAGGTTGAAAAGTAAGAAAAAACTTGAACTTTTTTGCCTCTTTATGTTGTAGCTCCAGATGGAGCAATTCTTAAGGACAGAATTTTGTAATATTTTGATAAAGAAACTAGCTCCATATGTTGTGGTCCTCTCTTTCAACTCTATTTGTTGAACTTATATGACTTAAACCTTTCTTAATTTAAGATGACAATATATATTTTTAGTGCTGTCCATATGACGCTTGATAGTTCGAATATCAACTCACATATAACAAACTGTTAAAAGTTAGTTTTATCCTAAAATGATTACAAAGTTGGAATAAAATTTAACACATATTATTTATTTATTTCATAGATTCAAATGCTCAACTTTATGAGTGACACTTAAGATGCTTTTTAATTAAGAAACTTCTTAACACTAATGATAAGTGGTGGTCCTCTCTTTCAAGCCTATTTTTTCAACTTCGACTTATGAACTTATTTCGTAAAATTTAAGATGAAAAATAAATATATATTAGTGCGGTCTACATGATGCTTAATGGTTTGAATGTCAAGTCATAATTAGCAATCTGTTATAAACTACTTTTGTCCAAAAAATGATTGAAAAGTTAGAATTAAGTTGAACTCTTAAATCAAAATGGAGTTGTTGTAGAACTCTTATGAATGCCTTTTAAAATGTTTTTATAAATAAACTAGCTTTTTATGTGATGGTTCTCTCTTCCAAATTTATCTGTTGAACTTGAGACTTATGAACTTATTTTGTTAAATCTAAGATGCAAGTCCATATTTTTAGAGATTAATCCACAACACATGTTAGACAACAATACATATATATTGAGTTATTGACACACGATTATCTCATCTTCATACAAAATAAGTTTACTATTGGTAAGTAAAATATATGGTATACGGTAAAGACAAAGTTTCCAAATGAGACCACGTTAGGGAAACCAAATTTAAGTTTTCAAAAAATTCTCAAAGGAGTATGTTAGGAGCTTGTTCTAGACACATGAAAATTCTAAGTTCAAACTCATATTAATTAAAGGTTTTTGAAAAACAAATTCAGCATTGAGTAGTAGCATGTACTGGTTGCTACTATTCATCCATAAATTTGGTTTTCCATATTGCCCAAATAAATTTTATTTAAAGCCTAAATCTTACATGTTTATTTGTATGGTTTTTCTGAAACTTGTATTTTTTGGCATGGTTTCTACCGGTTTCTACTGTATATTTTCTAACACATAAAAATGTAACTTTCTAATTCCCCAAGACCAATTGCCTGTTTTTTTCCACTTTTCACATCTGCAGTGGCTAGTTGATGTTTCACTAAATCTGTGATGTCATCTAAGTCTAGTATTACGTGCAACTATCAATCTGGCTCCATGCCTTGTTACATATTTCTAAATCCTGTGCCTAAAATATACATTGATCTCACTGTGTTGAAGTTAGACATAGTTTGTATCTTCATTACTAAGAATTTTCATTTCCTATGTGTAAATTAAGGCTCTTCTGAGGAAGATCAAGAAGGCAGTGGAGGAGAAACAGAGCTTCCTGAGATTGATGCCCATGGTGTGGACCAAGAGCTCAAGCACCATCTGCTGAAGAAGTACAGTGGGTATCTGAGCTCCCTCAAGCAAGAGCTGTCAAAGAAGAAGAAGAAAGGGAAGCTTCCCAAGGAAGCTCGCCAGCAGCTCCTCAGCTGGTGGGAGATGCACTACAAATGGCCTTACCCCTCGGTATAGAAATCTTCCCGTGTTACCTTATTCTGAGCATTTTTGGAACTTGTATTTACAATGAAAGCATTCTTTCTGTTGTAGAATCTTATATGCACCATTGTGCAGAAAGTTTCTCTTTGCATGTCACTTCTTATATGCTATGATCATGTGCAGCACCGAGAAATAGAAATTTACAAGGTTGCCATCTAGTTTCCCAACTTAACCCTTTGCGTCATCTAACAGGAGAGCCAGAAGGTGATGCTGGCCGAGTCGACAGGCCTTGACTTGAAGCAGATCAACAACTGGTTCATCAACCAAAGGAAGCGCCACTGGAAGCCGTCCGACGAGCTGCAGTTCGTGATGATGGATGGCTACCACCCACCTAATGCAGCCTTCTACATGGATGGCCACTTCGTCAATGACAGTGGGCTCTACAGGCTCGGGTAGCTCTGCTAGCCCTCGTCGTCATGGACTGCCTATGCTGAAGCAATTGGGTCAGACAAGTCAAGCTAGTTAGCCTTTGTGTTCCGCATGCTTATTTTGATAACCAGACCTACCTACCATTTATGCATGGATTCCATCGCTTTTGTGTGGTTTTATCACTATTGGCGCGACCATATAGAACACTGCCTGTTTGCTACATGCCTTTATACGTGCATGCTTGAATAATTTGCGTTCTTGCAATCTGCCTATTTGATTTCTACTGGTGCTTGTTTCTGGCTTTGTCCATGGCTTCTTATGATAGATCACCCTGGTTGGAACAGAATGAAGTTCCAAAGATTTTTGTGCTTAGTACTGACCCTACTTTCTCTCAGGTCTTTCAAATGTCGGTCCAGTCAAACATCTTTAGTTTTGACTGGCAAATTGAAATAATTACTAACGTTGCCAGCATGAAGTTGATATGACCAGATTTGTTTTTTTACTGTAATATGACCAGATTTGTCATCCAATATGCTCTCAAAATGCATGAGTTCTATTTATTCTAGACAACATATTGCCTCGGATGCTAAGGTCAAGTGTCACGGTGAGGGCCCTGCGAGTGTCCCAAAGGTCTCTTTTATTTGGTGGAATTTTGCAAAGTTTTAATCTTTAATAATGTTGCATGTAGATATTGTTTGAGATTATAAACCTTCTCCACGGAAAAAATGAGTATTTCTATCAAGCCTACTCTAACCTCATAAAAAATTGTATGTCAATTGAGTTTTTACATTTTGCTGTTATGTAGTAAAATCGATGCTAATTCCATGATATATTCAAGAAGGGGATCTATAACAATCCTAGATATCTTGAAGGAGGAGACTTGGCATGCTATCCAGTCGCAAGCCACCGCCAAGGCAGCGGGACCAGACGGCTTACGGTTTATCAGAGCGCTTCTATGTCGCTTGTTGACATATAACCAAGGATGCCTTGATGGCAGTGTCTGCGGCGGTCCACAGTATGGACTTTAGGGGTTTTGGTTGTTAACCAAGCCCTAGTCTCTTTGCTCCCGAAGAAGCCGAATGCGTTGGAAGTTCTACACTTTTGACCAGTTAGTTTAATTTATAACCTACCTAAGCTTTTAGTGAAGGTTTTTGTAAATCGCTTGACCTTGGGCTGTCCGAGGATAGTGGCAGGCCTTTTATGCACGACAACTTCATGATTGTGCATCAAACGCGAGGAAGCTCAACAGAGCGAAGCGGAATTGGTGATGCTCAAATTAGATATTATCAAAGCCTTTGATACCATCGATGGGTTTTATCTAATCGATCGAGGCTTGAAGTTGAGCTAGGACCCGCTGGCGTGGGTTTGTGACCTGACCTCTACGGCTAGCACGGGGGTGATGGTAAATGGTACACCCGGGAGGCGTATCTATCTCCGACGTGGTCTTAGCCCCCATGTTCTATATCCTTGCGTTGGACACTTCTCCCTAGGGCCACGGAGTAGGAGTGACATCCACACTAGTACAGAAACACCTATTAGTGGCGCACGGAAAAAACATTCTGTGGCGCACCCCCAATTTTGGTGGGTGCGTCACAGAATCGTCGCCACTAAAATATAATTCTGTGGCGCACCCCATCCGTGCGCCACAGAAAGTGCAAGATTCTGTGGCGCACCCCCAGCCATGCGCCACAGAAATATTTCTGTGGCGCACCCCAGTACCATGCGCCACAAAATTATTTTTGAATTTCAAAAAAAGGGCGGCCAGATCTAGATCTGGCCACCGGAATTTCGCCGGAATTTCGAAATTTCGCTGGAATGTGGTCGTAGCTCGTCGGATGCCGTGGTGCCCGTGGCCATGGCCGTAGGTGGCTTGGTCGGTGGTGGGTGGAGGATGGGGGTCACCGGAGGTGGTGGAGGAGGAGAAGGTCGCCGGAGGTGGGTGGAGGAGGGTCGCCAGAGGTGGTGGAGGAGGAGGAGAAGAAGGTCGCTGGAGGTGGTGGAGGAGGAGGTCGCCGGAGTTGGTGGAGGAGGAGAAGCTCGCCGGAGGTGGTGGTGGAGGAGGTCGCCGGAGTTGGTGGAGGAGGAGAAGCTCGCCGGAGGTGGTGGAGGAGGAGGTCGCCGGAGTAGAGTTGAAGTAGAGGTAGAGGAGAGAAGGGGAGAGAAGTGGAGAAGTGAAATGAGAGAAAGGAGAGAAGGAGAAAGAAGAGGAAGAAGAGAAGGGCTGTTGGGCGGGATTCAAATTTCGAATCCCGCCCAACAATTCTGTGGCGCACCCACCAACCGTGCGCCACATAATTTTTTTTCCAATTTTTTTGATTTTGTAGAAAAAAAATCTTCTTTTTGAAATAACTAGGGAGGAGAGGGTTGGCCCACTACACCTTCATATTTGCGGACTACCTCGTCACCTTTATTTGACCTAGTCGATAGGATATCCACGCATGTGACGCAATCCTCGAGAACTTACACGAAGCTTCGCGTCCTTGGACGAATTTTGCCAAGTGCTCCCCTGAGCACGATCAACTAGTACGGGCGGAGCTGCATTGTCCGATCGTACTCTTCTCGTGCACCTATCACGGCTTTCCACTAAGTACGCCGCGATTGAGGGCTGCACAGTTGCAGCAGGTAGTGAATAAGCTCGGGAATAAGCTGCCAACTTCGCAAGCATCACTACCAAAGATGGGGGGAGGGGGTCATGTAGTGTTAGTCTAGACAACACAATCGGCAAATATTTAGCCGGAATGAATAACTTATGTCGAGGGTTCTTATGGCATGGATGGAGCACGCCAAAGGTGGCCATTGCAAAGTGACATGGAATAAGGTGTGTTTGCCAAAGATGCTGGGAGGGCTGGGAATCCAAAATTTGTGTTATCTCAAGATGGCTCCTGCACGAGATGGTTATGGCTAAAGCGAACCAAAGAGGACACATCACGGAGTGAGTTCAATATCCAAATGTCGAAGGAGTCCTTCGACTCCTTGAGGCCGCGACTACATCATATGTTAGGGATGGGTGTCATACGCTTTTCTGGCTAGACAGGTGGTATGAGGGCACCCATTTACGAGACTGTTGTTCGTGCATCACCGATTCCCTGCTAGGGTGACAAGCAGTTCCTACGGGGTCGCATGGTGGCTAAAGCATGCCAGACACTGGATTACATACGTTGGGTCTAACTTTTGACGAGCCTACCATCCAAGAGTTTTTTACTCTATGGACATCATGGGGATGGTGTAGCCGTCGGACGGGGACGATAGCCTCACGTGGGGTTGGGAGCGCGACAAATCATACTCGGTATGGTCGGAATATATATCACGCCTTTTTCACGATGATGAATTTTGACCCGAGGGGCGAGAAGATTTCGAAATCGCATGCACCGATGAGATATAAGTTCTTCGCTTGGATCGTGGCTAAGAATCGATGCTGGACAATTGACATACTTATGCGGCAAGGGTTGCCTCACCCTTCTCGTTGCCCGCTCTATGACCAGGAGCCGGAGTCGATCGTTCACCTTCTCCTATCATGCGCGTGAGCGCATAAGGTTTGACACGATCTGCTACAGGAGTGGGACCTGCTCGAGTTGATGGCCATGGCGGATCAGGGGATGTCCGACAACCGCGACATTTGGTAGGTCATCAGTATTGGCCATGTGATGCATGTGGACGCACCATGATGACGTGGACGTAATGACGCTACTATCTCAACGCGGCGAATCACCCATGGTGTTAGAGCTGAGATAGGCCAATGGACGAAAGGGCAGCAACTCCATGGAGAGTTGTTCAGAGCTACGACGTTATTGCCGGGGGAGCCATCGCGAGAGTAGTTTCTTTTGGTAGCATTGGGGGTATCGTGGTAGTAAGAATGCTTTGTCGCCGGCAACCTTTTCTTTTGATCTTTCGCTTGTAGCTCTTTCGGGTGTTGACTAGCCGTCTGACTTTTTCTATCTATGAATAAGACGCAGGCGTATTATTGAAAAACAAATGTCAAGATTTTATTTTAATTGGATGAACATGGCTAACAGAAATTTGAATACACTCCTTTCCTAATTGCATTCAGGGCTATGGACTATAGTTCCACACCAAATCGATCGCCCAATTTAGTCAAACCGTCCGCTACTAGGGGGATGATGCTCTGCTCCACATTCTAAGATCGGTAATCAAACATTCAAGACTCATTTGATTCATAGGATAAGAAAAATGTAGTAATAGGAAACCTATAGGATTGAGCTGACATGTCTAATTGAGTCCTATGTGAAGAGGGATTCTATTTGATTGTGACAAATGAATTTTCCATTTTCATGAGGTTGGACCTCATATTTTTTTTCTTATAGCTTATAGGATTTACAGTACCAATTCTTATGGGACTATTTCCTATACGATGTGATACTATGAATCAAATAACTTTCATAGGAACCAATCCTTCAAAAATCATTTGTCATTCCTTTGAATAAAGGCCCCCTCAAACTATATACTAGATTACTGGTTACGGATATCTCGCGGCACACATGCTCCGATCGGCAAAGGTAAAGAAACAACGAGATGGAAGAAGACGACATCGAAGAGAGTGAACACACGTACATACCTCGCGTCAGGCGCCGGCGGCGACCGTGACCGGCCGCCGTCGTTGTGGTGGGGAGAGGGGCGGCAACGGCGAGTCGGCGCCGCGCGGCCATGGACAGATCATTAATCAACCGGCAGGTTGCAAGTTAGTGAACGGGTGCTCCTAGTTGCCGCGGTACGCGGATGGAACTAACCTCCGCGCACCTCTCCTTCTTCTTCTTCCTCCCCTTTCTTCTTCCTCCCGCCATCGTTGACCCGCCCGCCGACGCCGGCCTAACCGCCTGCTGCCGCCGCCCGCGCTCGGCGCCGCTGCCGCGCCGCCTCCGCGCCCCGCCCTGCTCCAGCCGCCTCCTTCGCCGGTCCGCCGCCGCCGCCGGCTTCCCTCTAAACCCCCCCACTCCGGCGAGCTCCCCCACCGCACCTGCACCCCGCACCCCCCTCGTTAAGTTTCTTGCTCGCCTCCACCGCCTCCGCCGCGGCCAGCCGCGTCTCCGGCAGTTCCGGGTCGCTCCATTCTCCTCGTCGCCGTCGGCCGCCGCGGCCAGCCGCGTCGCCCGCCCGCCGCCGACTCGTCCGCAGCCGCGTAGCCCTCCCCTCCCCTCGCCGTCTCCTTCAGCTCCGGTGGCCGTCGCCGTCGTCTCCCTCCCCTTGCCTTCTCTTCTCCACTGGGCCGGCCCACTTCGCCCAGGAGGGGTGCGCGGAGCCGATTGCGCTCCGCGGTACGCGGCAACTAGGTTTTGCCTTGGTGAACTTGACCCTGAATCTGTACCGTCTTCCTGCCTACAGGCCTACAGGGCCATGCCGGGCTTGCGCGTGGGCTGTGGCCTGCATAACCGAGTTCTAGCCAAGCCGCGGCGAAAAAAAAAAACCAAGCCGCGGCAGCAGAGCAGCGGGCGCGCGGCGGCGGCGGTTGACCCTCTCGAGCTATGCTGCCCGCCACCCTCTCGAGCGACGCCGGAGCTCGATCGGATCCTCCGGGGGACATCCAGGGGGAGGAAGCCGGGCCGCCGCGCCCGCGGAGGCCGCCGGCGTTCTACACCTCCGTGTTCGCGCAGGTGCGTCGCCCGCTCGACGAAATGCCGCACCAAGCTTAGCCGATCGTTTCCTTGCTTTTGGTTCCCGGCGGGAGGCGTGGTCGTTGATACCGGCTTTATCGTATCGTGCTCACAGATCGAAGAGGTCGGGTGGGGGCGGCTGGCGAGCGCCACGGGCGACGACGGCGTGTCGTGCCTCGCATTCCGCGTCGTGTAAGGGTTTCTGTCCTAACTCCTCCTGACTGCACCGGTCAGCAATCCCGGGGACCTTTCTGCGACGCCTTCCGTTTATTGCATTTGCTCTTGATGGTTTGGATTGAACTAGTACTACTTGTTCAGTTTGACTTGCGCAACCACTGCCTGAAATTTGGCACTTTGATAAATTGTTTCGATCAGGTTGTTCTTTCATCATGATCGGAAGGGAATTTGCATAGGATGTTGCCATAGAACGGAACAGAGTTCTCAAATTCTCATGCATGCAAATTTTCTACAACATCGCTTCAGCTCTATGGTTGCATTATATAAACTTATGGCTTGTGGTGTCTCTGATTGTCAGGGATGACCACGGACGGCAGCATTTACTGGAGATCACGTTGCCCATGAACTACCCTGCATGCCCTCCTTCAATTGCTGCGGTATGTTTCATCTTATTGTCAATGCCTCTGCCAAGATTGGTTCCATGATATTGTGCGATGTCAAATATTTCACGAAGATCACAGACCTATATGGTTGTCTACCTTTTACAGGATGTCCCTTAGGCCTTCCACAGCGTGGTCGATGCCCACAACTGCAAAATGTTGCCACGTCGGCTGTGATGCCCTACGAAATATTTTGGGCACCGATCTCACAGCGTGGTCGATGCCTGGAAAATAAAGTGGGACCATACACGTATTAGAAAACTCGGATGGAAGCAGCGCCAAAGATCCTGGTTCAGTTGATTACGCTAACGTGTGCTGCTGGTAGTTGAACTGAGAGATGATTCCTGTACGAAAATGATTATTCTATGCCATGGAGAAACCAGGCATCGGAGCAGCAAGGTGCTCCGGTTCCCTCAAAAATTCTTGTGGCACCGCCTGTGCAATGGAGGGCATCGGTGCCGGATCCCTCAAAATTGGTTTGGGCACCGGTAAAAGGCAACGCTGTGGAAGGCCTTATCTCCCCAAATTACACTGGTCAAAATGCTCGAGACTGAAGGATGTTGTCTGTCAGTTCCAAGAGGTAGGCTAAAATATTGTTTTTCCACTCATGAGCTGCTTATTCATAGGTCATCACCTATCAATTTTTTATGTTGTTTGCACACAATTAGCACCTGAAGGTCTTGCAAGATTACTGGTCTACAATGGATGACATCGATAAAGCCCTTTGGGTTGTCGATCCGACAAAGCCGACATATGCTATGTCTCATCGTCGTATAGCTTTAGGTGATGATTGCTATATTTTACTAAATGCTGATGCACAGAAGCCCAGTTCCCTACCAGAGTAAGCCCAGATGTCTTTTTTGTATTTCAAAGCAAGCTCGTCGTGATTGATCACCAAAGAATTTTCCAGGTGCCGCTTCCTGGGCACAGATGGCAAACTGGAGAGGCTGATAAAGAATTGGAGAAAAAATCGTAAACGATGGTATACTCTCAGGTTTCCTAGATTATTGAGTGTTGTTACATTTTCTAAATATCTATTCCTATATGCTAAAACAATATGTCGTGTTCAGTTGTTTTATAACCTAGCGAGGGTAGTTCTGCTTGCAGACATTAGTATCTTGTTTTCACAGCTGTTTTATAAACTAGGAGTGCATAAATGTGAAATTTTCTTAGTATTACATCAAAGATCATTTAACATTGCGACATGGTGTTGTTAATATATATATTCTGTTACCAGGAGTGCAGACAAAAAGTTCCATGAAAACCTGGCAGCCGTCTTAGATTTTGCACTGCTGCAACCCCCTTCTGTCAGCATCACAGATGATCAGCAAGCTGATTGTGGGATATGTTATGCCACACATCTGCCAACCGGTAAGCTTATTTATTCTACCTCCTGTTGCCATCATTTTGCATGCAGCGTAATCCCTGACTATAAGTCTTGTGTCTTCGGTACTGAAGATGATGAACTTGGGACTCAAAGTGGATGTGCGACGGACTACACATGCGAAAACTCCAACTGCAGCAGAGCTTTCCATTCTGTGTGCTTGAGAGACTGGTTGCGGGCAATTACTACGACAAGGCAGTACGTCTAAATGAGGATCCCCTAAACCCTGTTTGGATGAGGGTAATACTTGGTAAAGTTTTGATATATAGTTCAAATCTGAACTAACTGCCAATACTCCACCAAGTATTACTCCTCCTTCTGAAGCAATTGTTTCCCCTCCATATTCATTGGAGTATCATATCCATGAGATTTGCATGACAGGTCTTCTGTTTGTTTACAGGTCATTCGACGTTCTGTTTGGGAACTGCCCTTATTGCAGTGAGGCTGTTGCCGTGAAGATAACCGACCGCTAAACTTAGCCTCACATTTATTTACGAACTGAGACACCGAGATTAGCTCAATATCATCAACTGATTGATCTGGTCGTGACCTATTTTGTGAAAACCTGTGTTCCTGTATAGTACTTCTGCTCCTAACAAGGGTTTCCAATGTCGCCGCAAAAAAAAAGGAGGGTTTCAGATGGACTAAGAAAATAGTTTGGCAAGGAAATGTTCTAGTAGGTTGCTACGTGGATGCGTTTGTCAGGTTTGTGCAAAACACGGTGACCAACTGACCATGCCCTGGCCTAGACGCCATCAGTGTTTGTCAGAATTGCCGTCCGCTTCTAGATATGAAACAGTTGGTCTGAGTCTGACCTAGTAGTAAGGTAAATTCAGCTGAGACTTTTCTTTGATGAATTCAGTTGAGACTTCAAGTCTGTTACACCCTTCTAGATTGGGAGTTGGACTCTCAATCCCTGGATGTTGCCTTGCTTGTTCGCCTAACTGACCGTTCAGTTAGTTTATTTATCAACAAGTCGCCTAATCTGAATACAATACGGAAAAAATTATTTGAGAGAGTCGCGAAATGGTCGGTCAAATGGAAGAAACCCTTCTGATCGAGAACGCCAGGAGAGAATATGGCATCTAGAACTTCTTCCTACTACATTTCTACGATGCAATTGGAACAATCCCGATTTATCCAAACAGTGCGAACTTGATGAACGATATATATTGGGGATTCTAGAGACATAAGGAAAGCGTATCGCCAGTTTAGCAGACATCACAACATCAGCATCAGCATAGCACGCACTGCAAATTAGCATCTCGAGTGTTATCACCAATCGCACCACATCCATTGCCCATTGGCGTGATTCCGTTCAGAACTCAGAAACCAGAGTGAAGTGGTGGTGCCTCTCCCGCACAAACAGACAGAAGCTAAACCCGGGAGCCAGAGCACCAATTCCGCCGCGGCGGTTAAGCTCTCGCGCCACGCCTCCCCACCCAGTCAGCACCCACCTCGCGCCGCCCGATCGCGTCACTGAGCACAAAGTTCCGGCCGACTCCTGAACCCCAGCCACCTACGCAACCCCAATCACCAGCTCCCGCGGCCGCGGCCAAGTCAAAATTCAGGCAGGAATGGCGCCGGGAGAGGGCGGGGAGAAGAGAAGGGGGAGGAGGTGGCTGCCGGCGGCGTGCCTCCCGCGGCCTGGGTGCTTCACGGTGTCCGCCACCGACGAGGGCCCCTCGGGCTCTGGCGCCGACGCCGACGCCGGCGAGGGGAAGGGGGAAGCAGGCGGGCGCCGACGCATCTGGTCGTGACGGTCAATGGGATCGTCGGCAGGTGATTTGTTTCGATCTTCTCTGCCTTTTCCTCTGCTCTCCTATTGCTTTTCACCGACCCGAGACTGCTCACACACAACTGATTAGCTCCTTGACTGCTGAACTAAAGGATTTTTTTTTTTTGCGAATGAAACTAAATGCTTTGTTGTGGAGGGCAATTTTAGGATCGTTCTGAAGCTATTGATCAGGCTCACGCACTGCTGGTTGATGAACCTATTATTGAAAGGGAAAAAAATTCACTTCAAATCAAAAGACTATTACTTTTAGATGTTATGCTTCACCATCTATTGTATTGTCATGAAAATCATTAACTGCTGGTATTTCTCATGCTTTACTCGTGAGGTATTTTGTATAGCTATATAGGTCGTAAATGTAGCAGAATCCCCCAAATAAATGCCTAAGAAATGCTGGTTCACTTTGTTTTCGATTGCTTAGGACTTGTGCTACCGTTAAGTATGTTCTACGATTCCACTTGAACAATAGGAAAGAACAGATACTTTTGGAAACGTTGGAAGTTATACATGCGTATTAGCAACTTCATTTGGAGAATAAAAAGGATACTCCCTGTGGAACAATGTGCAGTAGTATTAAATTTACTAGCAACGATAGTTCGTTACTTATATATGTATATTCTTACGTACTCACAAACAGAATGTCGTGCAAGTGTTCTAGACATGTAATAATGTGCAAAATCCTTTATTTTACCTTCGTTTCTTGATTGTGTTGGAATGTGTTGTGAAGAGACATTTATTACCCATTTTTCTTCTTCCAATATTTGCCCTTTCTACCTTGCAGTGCAGTTGTGTTGTGAGGACCCATCTATTTCCATATATCTTCTCAAATGTTTGCCCTTTCTACCATGCAGTGCAGATAACTGGGGTTACGCAGCAAAACATTTCATCAAAAAACACCCCGAGGATGTGGTAGTTCATTGTAAGTTTAACAGCGTCATTTAAAGCATGTTACTATTCGTGCCCAAGTATATTTTAACATCAACACCAGTACTCTTTCAGTTGGAGAATGGCCCGCTAGTTTTGATATGTAAAATTGAAAATTAAGGCACAACCCCTGTCGGGGAAAAGAATCCGTAGTTACATAGTGCTTCTTTATGGTAAATGAATTTTTGTTGTTGTCTGGCACCACAGGCAGTGGATGCAACTCAGCAACTCGAACTTTTGATGGTATTGATGTGATGGGAAGGAGATTAGCAGCGGAGATTAGTGTAATTTACAGTACTAAATTCATATTGGAAAAATTAATATACAAAGCTGAGCTTGCCTGAAAGTAATATATAATATACATGTTATTTCTATTTTCTCGTCTTCTCTTTCATAATAAACAGATTTATTATTTCAGGCGGGGAATCTCCCCACCGCCTTTACTTAAAAAGTCAGATCTATTTCGTATTATCAATCTATCAGCTCCTATTACTCTCTGTCTTATCTTCCTTCCCTCCATTTAACCTGTACTTCATGTATTTAGGTAATTTCAGTTGTTGGGTGTAGACCAGAACTTAAGAAGATCTCCTTTGTTGCACACTCATTGGGTGGATTGGTTGCAAGATACGCCATCGCATTACTATATGAGAACGAGACTGCTACACAAACAGATTGTCATGAAGAGTATGAGAAGGATGTCAATGATGCTCGTAGCAACCAACCGACGGGTCGAGGCAAGATTGCTGGTTTGGAGCCCATTAACTTTATAACTTTTGCAACACCACACCTTGGCACGAGATCACACAAGCAGGTTATTTTCAAATTTTGCATCACTTTCTACTTCTTGTGCCTTGGCTAGATCCCAACCTGCTGGGGTGTAGTTTTAGCTTGCATCACGGGACATCTTAAACTTTTATTACTCAATTCTTTATGTTACCGAGTTTTCTTCAGTAAGAAGGTAACTAGTTTGAATCTCCCTTACGTTCCGATGGTTGCTACCATACCTGTTAGTGTTACTTATATTTGTTTTCTACTATTAAGTGTGAGCAACTTCTCTTGCTCCTAATATACATCACTGGGAAGCAAGGGTTTTCTGGTTCTAGCTGGCGCATCTCATATAGCGGTGTGGCAAACTGGCAGATTCATTGACTCCATTCTTGATTGCTATATGCAGATGCCACTTCTCCGTGGTTCCTATAGATTGGAAAAGATGGCTTTCGGTATGTCTTGGATTGCTGGGAGAAGTGGAAAACATCTGTTTCTGAAGGATATTGAAGATGAGAAGCCACCCTTGCTTCTTCAGATGGTCACTGATTACGGTGATCTCCATTTCATGTATGCCATATATATGCTGTTTTCGGTGAACTGCCATGAAATTCTATCTCATTGTTCCAAAAAAACAGGTGCATTTAATGATCATTATGTCGTCATAACTTATACTTGTTTTTGTGTGCAGATCAGCTCTTCGTTCTTTCAAGCGCTGTGTTGCTTACTCAAATGTTTGTGGCGATTGTATCCTTCTTCCATATATACTTCTACTTAGCATATAAACCTATTGGTTATCTATTTACAATTCAAGTTTTGAAACCACTGTATTATATCCTTTACTATAAGTTCAGTCATTGTTGGCTGGAGGACATCTTCAATACGCCATCAGCATGAACTTCCCAAGGTAAGTAATGTATTTAT
Source organism: Poa pratensis (assembly GCA_947311845.1). Taxonomy (NCBI): domain Eukaryota; kingdom Viridiplantae; phylum Streptophyta; class Magnoliopsida; order Poales; family Poaceae; genus Poa; species Poa pratensis. The sequence continues at coordinate 11,238,315 of CAMZMU010000112.1, read as the reverse complement.
TATTAGCCCATGTTTGGTTTGTAACAGGATTCTAATGTTTGGAAATTCCTCTGCATCAGAAACATGATTTTATGGATGATAGTAAATATCCACACGTCGTATATGTGGAAAAACCGAAGGCTCGGGATGTTGATTTTTCGGATGCCATGATTTATCAGGCAAAAACTACAACTGAAATGGAAGGTATGATACCTACCCCCGTCTCCCCCTCCCTCGTGTGCACATTTATCTAAGCAGGACAGAATAAGAGCAGAAATGGATGGTTTACTGTTCATTGTCGAAGGATTCGATAAGCCAGTAGAAACCATAAATGATGATGTCTTTGGTCTGGTTAATGTTTGCATTGGAGCTGAAGTTTTTTTGTGTTCTGCATTCTATCCAGTATGGCTCCATTTCTTCACAATGATTAAGATGCTATTTTTCTAACTGAACTGACCTGTCTTCAACTTTCAGAAGTGATGCTCAAAAGCCTGAATAGAATTCCCTGGGAAAGGGTAGATGTTAGCTTCAAGAAAAGTAGACAAAGGATTCTTGCTCATAGCACCATTCAGGTAAGTTCCAGAAATGCCTAGCGCCAAGAAATTCAACCATGGTCTAGGACAGGAAATGATCACTCTTTTCTGATTTATAACTGCAAAACTGTCCATGCTTGCGCTGCTTATTTTCGAAATGCTACAGTTGCTTCTGCGATGATAGATAGTACTCCCTCCGTCCCGTAATAAGTGTCTCAAGTTTGCCCAAAAGTGGATGTATGTAGACATGTTTGGACGGAGGGAGTATCAGTAGTTGATCATGTGGGGCATATTTCCACCGACACAAGAGATAGAAAAGGCTCCCATTTAAGGTGGTAGGTTGTCACGGACCAATCCGGATGCAGTCCTTGCTGTCAAACGTAGCAGGCCCTCCATTTTATGCCTATTCAGGATAGCTTGGCGCCTATGCCTTTATAGAGTAGATGCGTATGGTTTAGCTCAACTTGCATTGCTGGGTAGCTTTACTCATTTTGTTCTTGAAAAAGGAGGGGAAAGGACAGAGCTATCTTTGGCCATATGAGTTGATCCTTGAAAAAAGATCTTTGGCCATATGAGTTAATAGTATTTGTCTAAGGTGCACTGCCAAAACTGAAATGTGATACAGTCAGTTAGTTGAAGCAGAGTTACAAAGTTGTCACCGTCTGAAAAACTGATTTGTTCTTCTCATTTCTTCTGTGCTGCAGGTTAAGACCTATTTCTTCAATTCTGACGGAGCAGACGTGATTTTCCACATGATTGACCATTTCGTTTATTAACATGGAGCTCCACGATGATGTGGAGCTGCCGATTTCTCTTCTATTTGGAGATTCAGTTTCAATTGAATAGGAAAAAGATGGGGCCAAAGTTTCCTAGTTTTGAAGTCAGGATTAATTAGAGATACAGTGGAAGAAGTAGAACCTCCCATGGTAAAGGAGTGTTGGGTCTAGGGTTCCTGTAAAACTCTGGGGCTCCTAGGTTCTTTTCTCTTTTCTTCCATTCTTCAGTAGATGTAGATCAGTGTGCATGCATGCACGCACGCATGTAATGGACCACAATCTTTTGTTCAGTACTACAGTAGTATAATAAAATTCTGCTACGTCTCGAGCAGAGAACTCATGGCGAGGATTACGGCTATTGACTTGTTGCCGCGCATCATGCTTTGCTGCCGCAGCATGTTTCCAGAGGTTGACCTGAAATCTCTTTTAATTCCCTGCCTTTGACTGTTTATATAATATACTCAACTTATGCTTGTGAGTTGTGATATGATTAGGATGCACAGTACAACACTGTTCATCAATAATAAAGAGGTAAAGGACCTCTTGGATCTTGAATTTTACTAACATGAAGAGCAAAATCGTAGAGATAAATTCTTTGCTATCTGACAAATCAAGAGCAAAATCATCAGCAGCTAGCACCTAGCAGCAGTGAACTGTGATGATCAAGTGTAGACGTGTAGTGGCTACTAGGTAGGCAGCTCCATCGATTCTACGTCGTTATTCAGCTGTCCCTTGAAATTCTCGGACCCTCGGGTGAAACTTTAGCACAAAATAAACTTATTTCAATAATAATTTTGAATTTAACCATTTTCGATAGAACATGTCCGAGGAGTGCTACCCTGTACAAGGTAGCACCCTAAACTTGGCGTGTCCCTGCCAACGTGGCAACACGTCGTCGCGGAAATCGGAAATCAAAGAGGGTAGTGTCGTAGGCCGGGAGGGTAGTGCTCTTGTCCGGGGCGGTACCCTCTAAAAACATGTAATTTCAAAACCCCTTTAACTTCTGATTTGCAAAGTCAAATGACACGATTCTTTTTCTATGGGTCAAAAACTAAATTATCTTTCCAATGCCACCAATTTTATGATGGTTAAACCAGTAGATGATATTTCTGCATTATGTGCTTATGTTGACTATTTTTTGAATGTTTAAACGATCTTGGAAACATGGTTGTGAACAAAATTATGTCCAAAATCCGAAACAAGATGAGTACTTTGAATAGCCAAACAAGTACCCACTTTAACCATGCTTCATAATATTTTCAACTATGCATGGAAACTCATATTCATAAGTAAACCAGGATATTATCCCAAGTCATAAATTTATTTTAATAACCACATCTATGCATGGCAACTCATATACATAAGTAAACCAGGAGTACAAACACGGCCGTCTACCATATGTAACAAAGTATTATCCAAAAGACTAAGCTAACAAAGTGTTACTATCATCTTCCATTGCACAAAATTTTGCTTGATCAATACTAAGCATCAAATTAATTTTAAAAAGTAACACACAACTTGTAAGTTACTTTGAAAAATTCATAGTTGAAAATACAAGTGAAGCATAGTCAAAATGGTTACTTGTTTGGCTCATCAAGGTACTCCTCTTTCGTTCACAACCATGTTTCCAAAATCGTTTAAACATTCAAAATTCAAAAGTAAACCAACATAAGCAAATATTTTATGAAAATTTGTCTAATGGTCTAACCATCATGAGATTGGTGGCACTGGAAATATAATTTAATTTGTGATCCACGGAAAAAACGAATCATGTCAGTTGAATTTGTAGATAAAAAGTTATAGAGGTTTAGTTTTACATCCTTTAGTGCGCTAGAGCACCAGCCTACGGCGCTACCCTCTTTGATTTATGATTTCCGTGACGACGTGTTGGCACGTTGGCCGGGGCATAGTGCACTAGATCATGACGCTATCATGTGGAGGATAGCGCGCTCCCGAAAAGCAAAAAGGATTAGATCTTAAAATTACTTTTGAAATAGGTCCATTCTAAGTTGAAGTTTCGTGAGATGGTCAGCTTTGTCCTTTTCACCCTGCTTTGTTGCATCTCCCGGTGCTTCCTTCCTCTCCAGCTCGAGTGCGCCGTGTACGCGGTGCCTTTTTCACCGGATGGTGCTGGGAGACGCAGCAAGGACCCCATTAATCCGTGCCCCTGCCCGCTGCTCGTGTCACTGTTGCATTGCCCATCTCTGCCCCCAGCCCTTGTGTCCTCCTGCCGCCTCTCTCTCCTCCCCAACTCTTGTGCTCCCCTCCTCTGCTGCCATGGCGATGCACGAAGAAGCCTTTATGGCTTCAGACCTCATTCAATGACCATGATCCGTACCTGCAGGACACCACTGTACAACAGATAACCTCCCCCCCTCTCTCTCTCTGGACCATTTATTTGGAGCACCACGGCTGCAAGGAACCCCTGCCCATGTGAACAGTGGCCGTCTTGCGATCTCTGGTATAAGTAGCAGGATCCCAGCTACTCCTGCTTCCCTCATTCATTCACTCACTCAGTCATTCATCAGTGAGTGCTTAGCTAGCTAGCGAGCGAGCTTCAGTCAGCCAGCCCAAGATCCTCATGGAACTCCTGCTACTTTACTCCTCGTTTCTGCTTCTCGTTTTGCTGCCCTCCCAGGTCCTAGGCTCTACTCCCCAAGGTACCACGAGATCTCACTGTGTCTACGCGACTACGCCTGATCTTCTTCCTCTCTCTCTGCCTCTTCTTGCTGATGCCTCACACTGCCATCGGTTTCTTGCAGGTGGTAGAGGGCTGCATTACCAGCTCGAGGAGCCAGCTCTGAAGGTATGAAGGATCTACAACTCATTGTGCCGTTCCCGTGTTGCATGTGCGTCGACTGACGATCGATTTGCTGCATGCAATGCAGGTGGAGGCGGAGAGGAAGGGGGCCGCGACGACGATGTCAGCGGTGATAATCGGCTCGAGGCCGCCGCGGTGCGAGGGGAGGTGCGCCCTGTGCGGCCGGTGCGAGGCAGTGCAGGTGCCCGTCGCTCCGCGGGACAAGCGCACGGCGGCCGGAAGCGGAAGCCAGCACTTCCGCCTGTCCAGAGCCTTCGGCGGCGACGAGAGCTTCACCAACTACAAGCCGCTCAACTGGAAGTGCAGGTGCGCCGACAGGAGGGTCGTCCTCAACCCGTGACCTTCATTGAGCTTGAGCCAGCCAGTTTTCTCCTCAAAATGTTTGTTTGATCCATCCATTAGATAGCAGCTGTAAGTTGTTGGGAGAAGTTGCGCTCCGATCCTCTCCTTTTTTTGGTCGGTTTAGGTATAGGAGCAGTTTATGATGCGGATCTTGATTCACTAGAAAGTTGTCTGCAGATGTTCCACTGATTAATTAACCAAGGAGCTAGCTGAGGTGTGATGTTAGCAGTTGCTTCTTATAGTAGTTCCTAGTACTATATTGTACAAGAATGTGCTGTAATTAAGAGAGTGATATCATAAATCACTTTGCATTGTCGTTTTGATGGATTAATTAACAAGGTCCTGTCAAATAGTAGCTGTGGCTGATGGGAGTTCTCTGAATCGTTTGAACTTGGAAGAAACGAGAAAAAAAGAGTTTTATGAAAAAGAAAATTTAAGGGTACGTGTCCTTTCAAGACAAAAGCTCTGAAAAGGGATGAAAACAGCAACACAAAAACCTTTTCTAGACTTGGAGCTACGCTCATCATTGCGAAAGCCTTGTCTTTTCCTCTGAAGAACTTGTGCCCTGAATCATGTGATTCGCTTCCAGGACATGTCCTCCAGGGATTCGCTTCAAAAGCTCCGATTTTGTGCAAGGAAAAAACTGCAAAATTTAAGCCATCTCCTTGCACAAATATTGCACACAACTTCTGGTAGACGATTCTAATTCTTTGGAAGATTGCCTGCTCGTTAGAAACGACACTTTCCTGTGAAAAGAATTCTCAAATCATTCGCGGATGGACGTGAAAGAAGGAAGAACCAAATGGCACTGCTTCCTCAAAGCTAGCTTCGGATACCCGATCAAGGGACTAATGAAACACCAGTACATCTGTACATGTCATAAGGTACCGGTTCGGTTTGATACACAACAATTAACAACTGAACACATGAATAAGATTCTTCTTATCTATACCTCTTATAAAGCAAAACCCCACTAAGTGCATTAATTATTTTTCTATCTCAACATGCAAGCTATCCACATCATCCATTGTCCATATCATCTCCACTAATATTTATTATCAATATTCACATGCAAGATACACATCATACATTCCTCCAACCATCTAATAGTTCACATCAATAATTTATAATACACACATTTCATGTCTATGCAATTTAGTATATCGACTATGACCAATTGTCGGGGGGATACCCCCGGGTAGGGTAAGTTGTGGTATAAAGAGCTCTAGAGAGTGGACCGGGTCAAGGTCAAACCGGGTCAACCAAGTCCCGGAGGGACCGAGACATGGTGTAATTACAAACCAGCTTACGACAACCGGGTCACTTAGGCCGGGTCATGTTAGCTGGGTCACCTTAACCGACATACCACCGTCGGTCTACTCTTATTTATTCTCATGTGCAGGAAAGGGACAAAGAGGATCCGGCATAGCTTGCCGGGTCAAAGAAGGAAACCAGGCATAACCATGCCGGGTTAAGGAAGAGAAGAAACCTTACCTCGGATAGAAGTCAAGGGCCTTTGTCTTTTGGCCTGGCAGAGGAGCACGCCTGGCCGGAGAACCCGGAGCCTGGCAGACCGACATCCCGGGATGGGACAGCCCGGATAAGCTGGGACAAGACAGAAAGGGTCCTGTCATGGCAGAGACGACCCGAGATCCCGGAGGCGCGAGTCTCCTGCAGGAATCCCGGAGATCTCTGCAGGAGCACGTGAAGCCACCGTGGAGGAGAGAGCCGTTTCACCAGGACAGCTATAAGTACCCCTGTACCTCCTCCTGCGTGAGGGAGAGAAGAGGAGATAGCTCATTTGCCCCCTTTGTGCTTAGCTTCATCTTCTACCTCGTACCACTGTTCCATAGTCTAGCAATACAGCTCAAGGAGCAGATCTTGTACTTGTGCTTGTGCTTCACCCATATACATCGAGAGATAGGCAGGAGTAGGGGTGTTACCTCCTCACGAGGGCCCCGAACCTGGGTAAATCGTGTGTGTGTGCTTGTGTGTTCTTGGTTCGATGTTCGTCCGTGCGCGCTTCTCAGCGTGCAAGCCCTCCCCGGATACCTCCAGCGTCCTATCGGCCCCACACTTAGCCATACCTATGGCATCTGCCGTGACACCACCACGACAGTTGGCGCCCACCGTGGGGCCAGCAGCGGCGCTGGCTGGAGTCTTCATCCGGACGGGTTCCATCACCACCTCCGGCGAGCGTGTGCTCAGCGGGTTGGTGTGCAAGCTCGGCGACATGCACTTCGTCAGCGACAACGCCGGTTGCTTCGGCGGCAGGCCTCTCCCGGCTAACGGCTGCCTCATCGCCTTCGGCTCCCTCCACACCTACGTCGCCACCGAGCTCGTCTGCAAGTACCCCGCGCGGGTGCTGGAGGCAGAAGATCCTCCTGCTCTGTGCGGCTCGCGGTCGGCGCGTCACTCGCCCCGAGAGCTGCGCAGAGGTCATGATGACCGGAACTGCGGCTGGAGCTGGTCTGGAGGATGATGCCTCGACTCCGGAGAAGACGGTTAGGACGGCAGGCCACCCCTGGAGAGGGTGACCCGGGAGCAGGGCGGCACGTCCGCGGTCAGGCCTCTTCCTCTGGATAAGGTGATCGAAAGACTCGCTGTTCCCATAGTACCTGGTACGGGTGTAGCCCTGACCGAGGAAGAGTTAGAGCAGCAGCGCAAGGACCTGCATGCTGAGGCCTTGGAAATGGCCAAGACTAGAGAAGAGTTTGATAGATCAATGCGTGAGTATAACAAGGCTCATGGCCTTGATGCTGCTCGCATGGCTGATGTGCGTAAGAGAGGCAAAGGCCTCAATGTAGAGATGGCTAGGGATGGTAGATCCGGGTCAAGTGCGACTCGGGTAACGGCAGCAAAGCCGAATTATAGCTCTCCTGCCAAGACCCTTAGAGCTGCAGAGGCAGCAAGAGCTGAGCTAGCCGGTTTAACCGGCGAAGCTTACCAGAAGCAACAAGCAAGAGTGAATGAGTTGGTGGCAATAGCCAACCGACAGAATGAGGCATGTTTGAAGGGCAACACCATGGCTGGGGGTTCCCAGATTGTACACTCGGCTAAGGCCGGCAGTCAGAGGTCCAAAGGTCAAGCTTCTCGCCGCATCCGAGTAGAGATCGTAACCCGAGTGTAAACTCGGGAAAGAACAAGCAGATCCAGACCTACAACCCGGACTATGCTGAAAAGCAGATGGCCGGGCAGAACGGTGCAGGCCGGGCTAGGAGTAACCCGGCTCAGGGAAATCCGGGTCAGGGGAATCCCAATCCAGCTGGCCGAGGTCCACCACCTCGGTATCCGACTCAAAACCATGGTCAGCAACACCCGAATGCTGCGCATGTTCAGGAACCGCAAGGTGTTGACCAAAGGAACAACCGATATGATGATGGCAATTCGGCTCTGGAGAGAGCCGGATATCAGAGATATGACAATGCACTGGGAGACAGGTTAGGACCGCGCATGTTGGCGCCGGGTGATGCACGCATCAAGTTGGACAGGCTCCATTGGTCTGAGATACTGGAAGAGCAGGGCCCACCTGGACCTAAATGCTTCGGGCCCCGAATCATGGGGGAGCCGTCAGTGCCGCACTTTCAGTTGCCCCGAGGTTCGAAGACCTATGATGGTAACTCCAAGCCGAGGACTGGCTGTCGGATTATCTTTCGGCAGTAAATGTGGCCGGAGGAAACCGCCGGTGGGCTGTGAGATACATACCTCAGATGTTGGAAGGACCAGCCCGAATTTGGTTGAACAATCTGAGTGAGGGCAGTGTCAACTGCTGGCTGGATTTTGAAGAAGCCTTTGTGAGTAACTTCTCTAGCACATACAAGAGGCCGAATCGGCCACAGCAGTTGGCTATGTGTGTGCAGAGGCAGAATGAGACTGACCGAGACTACTTGACTCGGTGGAGTACAGTGCGCAATTCCTGCGAAGGAGTTGTGGAGGCGCAGGCCATTTCATGGTTTGCCCAGGGATGCCGACATGGCTCCATGCTGTGGCAAAGGTTACAAAGGGAGATGCCAGCCACTTTGGCCGAGACAATTCGGATTGCAGACAGTTATGCACTTGGAGATCCAATGCAGCCTCTGCTCAACGCGGCTGAGCCGAGTCGACGAAACCCGGGTAACAGCAGATCCGGACAGTTCGGGCCTAATGATAGCCAGAACTTTGGACACAAGAGAAGGGAAGATCGGCCGGATCTTCGGTACGGGTCAAACATGGTTGCTGCGGTAGATCAAGAGCAACCGAGTGCTGGTTGCAGCCAGAGGCCGAAGAACAATGGCCCACCTTGGGGCCAGAACCAAGATGGAAAGAAACCCTGGAACCAAGATGCACAACTGCCTGCCACTTATGAGGCAATGCTGGATGGACCATGCAGATACCACACCAATGATAAGCGTGGGCCAGCACATCACTCGGCAATGCAGTTGGTACCATAGGACCTTAAGGGAAGGAGCTGGATCCGGAGGAAACCAGAGGGTGGTCCTCCGAGGCGCCACTGCCGAAACCTCAGCAGCGTGTTGCGCTAACCGGGGCAAACAACACTCCGGTGAACCGGCCGAATCAACAGCAGCAACAGAGGCCGAATGATAACAGGAGGGAACCGAATGATGTGAATCAGGTGAACCACGGAGGCAACTATGGCAATGCCGGCCTAATCGCCAGAATGAGTATCACGAAGCTCATCATAGTTATGTGGTGTTCGTGACCGAGGCAACTGACAAAAAGAGTCGGGCGCGGCGCCAGATGGAGGTCAATGCTGTTATGCCGGCTGTGCCAAAATATATGCACTGGTCGGATCAGGAGATTACCTGGGGGATAAAAGATCACCCCCGAATCATGCCAACCCCAGGAGGTTATGCTCTGGTGGTGGACCCAACATTTATTGGGCCCAACCAGAATGTCAGATTCAGCAAGGTTCTGATTGACAATGGCAGCAGCATCAACATCATGTACCGAGACACAATGGTGAAGTTGGGTATTACTGCCAACATGTTGTTACCAACCGACACAACTTTTCATGGTATAGTGCCTGGTGTCTCATGTGCACCTATGGGTAAAATGTGGATTGATGTATGTCTCGGCACCAAGGAGAACTCCAGGACCGAGACTGTCCTGTTCGAGATAGTAGACCTCGAAAGTCCATACCATGCTCTACTCGGCAGGCCAACTCTGGCCAAGTTCATGATATCCACCCACATGGCTTACCTGAAGATGAAGCTGCCAGGACCGAATGGTATCATTACCATTGCGGGTAACTACAAGAGCTCCATCGAGTGTGCCTCGGCTGGCTCTAACTTGGCCGAGTCTCTGATCATAGCTGCTGAGAAGAAAAAGATGAAGCAGGTGGTGGCCATGGCTCAAGCTGCGCAACTCGGCATGCCGGGAATGGCCCACATGGAGCAAAATGCGGCGTTCGAGGCGCCCAAGGAGACCAAGAAGATCACTATTGACCCGGAACACCCCGAGCGCAAGGCTATCATAGGGAGCGGGTTAACGGAGAAATAGGAAGGCGAGCTCATCCAATTCCTCCGTGAGAACCGAGACATCTTTGCATGGTCGAATCATGACCTGGAAGGTGTTCCGAGGGAGTTGGCTGAGCACTCATTATTTGTGAGGCCCGAGATGAAGCCCGTGAAGCAGCCGATGCGGCGACTTTCGGACGAGAGAAGGCAAGTGATACAAGATGAGCTGACCCGGCTACTGGCAGCCGGATTCATCATGGAGGTACTGCACCCGGACTGGTTGTCTAACCCGGTCCTGGTAGAGAAGAAAAAGGATGACCCAAATGTAGCCAAAGTGTGGCGTATGTGTATTGATTACACGAACCTGAACAAAGCATGTCCTAAGGATCCATTCCCGCTGCCTCGGATAGATCAAGTGATCGATTCCACAGCCGGGTGTGAGCTGTTATCCTTTGTAGATGCTTACTCTGGTTTTCACCAGATACCGTTAAATCCGGATGATCAAATGAAAACTGCATTTATCACCCCGTATGGGGCTTATTGCTATCGTGTCATGACATTCGGTTTGAGAAATGCCGGTGCTACTTATCAAAGGTGTATGCAAAAATGTTTGCAGAATCAAATAGGAAAAAATGTGCAGGTGTATGTCGATGACATAGTCATAAAACTAAAGAGAAATCAACCTTGATCGATGATCTAAGAGAAACATTCGCAAATTTGAGAAAATACCGGATGAAACTTAACCCGGATAAATGTACATTTGGTGTACCAGCAGGAAAGTTACTCGGTTTCCTTGTATCTAGCCGAGGTATCGAAGCTAATCCGGTAAAGATTCGGGCTATTGAGAATATGAGGTTGCCTCAAAATCTTAAAGATGTGCAAAAGTTTACTGGTTGTCTTGCATCCCTAAGCCGGTTTGTAAGCCGGTTAGGAGAAAAGGCCTTGCCCTTGTATCAATTGATGAAAAGAACCAATAACTTTGTGTGGACTCCACAGGCAAATGCGGCTTTTGCCGAGTTAAAAAGATGTTGGTCACTGCTCCGATACTTGCTTCCCCACTGCCCAAAGAGCCGATGTTGCTCTATATTGCAGCCACAAACCGAGTTGTGAGTGCTGTAGTAGTGGTGGAGCGGGAAGAAGATGGCAAAACCGTGCAGAGGCCGGTGTATTATCTGAGTGAGGTGATATCGACATCCAAGCAGAATTACCCTCATTACCAGAAGATGGTGTATGGTGTCTATATGGCAGCCAAGAAGTTGAAGCACTACTTTCAAGAGCATCCAATAAGGGTGGTGTGTGAAGCTCCTATCTCGGAGATCATCGGATGCAAAGATGCAAATGGCCGAGTTGCCAAATGGGCAATCGAGTTATCCCCTTACACTCCACAGTATGAGAGAAGAGATGCAATCAAATCTCAGGCACTGCCGGATTTCCTTGTGGATTGGGCCGAGATGCAGTATGAGCCACCAGCCCATGACCCGAATTACTGGACAATGCATTTTGATGGATCCAAGACAAAGATTGGTTTGGGTGCCGGAGTAGTTCTTACCTCACCGAAGAAGGATCAACTGAGATATGTGCTGCAAATTCATTTCACCGCATCCAATAATGTAGCCGAGTATGAGGCACTCATCCATGGGCTTAATGTGGCCAAGGAAGTGGGGATTCGCCGAATTGAGTGCTTCGGTGATTCGGCTCTGGTTATACATCAAACCTCGGGAAATTGGGATGCAGTGGATGCCAACATGGCATCATATCGATTTCATGTCCAGAAAATTTCGGGATTTTTTGAAGGATGCGAGTACACACATATACCTCGGGCAGAGAATGAAGCTGCCGATGTACTATCCAAACTCGGTTCATCCAGAGATCCAATTCCACCCGGAATAGCTTTGGAGCATTTGAGAAAGCCGTCCATTAAGCCATCGCCAGAATCCGAATCAATTTATATCCCGCCGATGCCAAAGTCAGATGCAGTTCCAATGGATGTTGATGTCGGTTATGTCGGGGATAACTCGGGGACTGCCAAGCAGAACCCGGGGACTGACGAGGAAATGTCGGACGACCAGTAGATGCTGAGCCAATGGATGTAGATATGCCAGTGTTTCCTGTAAGACCTGTCCCGGAGTGGGCACAACCTATAATGACATATCTTGTTATGGGAGCCTGCCGGATGATAGAACCGAGTCTAGGCAAGTGTTGAGAAGAGCAAAAGCATACACCATCATCAATAAGGAGCTATACAAGAGAAGCACAACCACAGTGCTGCAGAGGTGTGTTGACCCGGCAGAAGGAGAAGAAATGCTCCTAGAGATTCATCAAGGGGAGTGTGGACATCATGCCTGCTCAAGAGCCTTGGTGGCCAAAGTATTTCGGCATGGGTTCTACTGGCCCACTGCTTTGCAACAAGCGAAGACATAGTCAGAAAGTGTGAAGGATGTCAGAGATTTGCAAAAAAGATTCACATGCCAGCCTCGGCACTCAAGACAATTCCAATCACTTGGCCTTTTGCTGTTTGGTGCCTTGACATGGTGGGAGAATTCAAGCCAGCCCGAGGTAACATGACTCATATACTGGTGATGGTGGACAAATTCACCAAGTGGATAGAGGTAAAGCCAATCCGGAAATGTGATGGACATACAGCAGTGACTTTCTTGAAGGACATAATTCTGAGATATGGTTATCCACACAGTATCATCACAGATAATGGAACCAACTTTGCTGTGGGAGAATTTGCTCGGTTTTGTGCCGAGAAGAGAATTAAGCTGGATATAGCTGCAGTTGCACACCCACAGGCCAATGGGATGGTAGAAAGATCAAATGCCTTGGTACTAGATGGCATCAAGGCTCGGTTAATTGCACCATTGTTACGCACTCCGGGTTGTTGGATAGATGAGCTCCCAGCAGTATTATGGGGTCTCAGGACCACACCGAATCGATCGACTGGCTACACACCATTCTTCTGGTTTATGGAGCAGAAGCTGTTCTGCCAACCGACATACAATATGATGCACCGAGAGTGACAATGTACACTGAAACCGAGGCAAAAGAAGCCCGGGAAGATGGTGTTGACCTACTTGAAGAGGCCCGAGAGCTGGCCTTATCTCGGTCAGCAATATACCAGCAAAATCTCCGACGCTATCATAGCCGGAAGATCAGCCCTCGGGTGTTCCAAGAGGGAGATTTGGTACTGAGGCTGGTGCAACGCACTGCAGGCCGACATAAGTTGACACCTCCATGGGAGGGACCGTTCATTGTGAGCAAGGCTCTGCACAATGATTCATACTATCTTATAGATGCACAGGAACCGATGAAGCACAGGATGGACAAATCCGGAGAGGAAACCAAGCGTCCATGGAATATAGCTCTACTCCGACCCTTTTACTCATAAAGGGCGCAGTGTATGTATCTCGGTTTCTATATGAATGAAATGTCGGCACCCCGAATCAAAACTCGGGGACTGCCTCGTCTATATGCTTGTGTCATCTTTGTTTTTTCATTTATGTTTTTCCTATGCCGAATGATTTGAAGCCTTGCCTCGAAGTTCAAAGTACTGTATGCTATCTTATTGTGATCTTGTGACTCGACTGACAAACGCCAAAAAAGGCAGTCAAGAGCTGAGGTGATGGTTCGTAGTGAACATGAAAATGAACTCGGGACTCGGCCAAAAATGATTCGGCATAGCTTGTTTACTAACCCTGTTTTTCATATTTGTTTATGTCGGATGACTTTAAACCCCAACTCGAATGTTATGAAGTATTGTATGCTATAATTCCTATCTTGTGACTCGACTGTCGAACGCCTAAATGGTAGACAAGAGCAAAGATTGACAAGTATAGTGAACAAGAAAATAAACTCGGGGACTCGGTTTAAATTGATCCAACATAAACCTCGTCTTGTTCGAATTAAGCAAAATAAAGTAGTCTCGGAGGAACTTAAAATGTATATTACATCTGCACCCGGCATTCCGGGGATTTAACAGTTTAAATTCATCTAAGTTAAGGCAGCTTCGGAGGAAGGAGCAGCTTCGGTTGCAGGGACAGACCCGGATGACGCAGGAACCTCGGTGGAAGGAGGAACCTCGGTTGAAGGAGCAGCCTCGGTTTCAGGGACAGACCCGGATGAGGGAGCAACCTCGGTTGAAGGAGGAACCTCGGTTGCAGGAGTAGCTTTGGTCAGCGGAGTAGCAGACTCGGGGGCAGTCGGAGTGATCTTGCTGCTTGCTGAAGCATCGATAAGATCAGACATAGTCTTCAAGGAAATGTCGGTAGCACTCTGATTGGCCGAGTCAGGCGTTGGCTCTTTGGAGATCTCGGCAGCAGATTGTTTCGCAGTCTTAGCCGAGGCATCGGAGTTGATTCGGAGTCATCAGACTCGAGTCAGAGTCACCATATTCTTGCTCGAGTCATCATCAGTTGACTTCTTCTTCTTCGTCTTCATCATCCGAGTAAACCACACCAGGTTCAACAGACCGAGTGTTGGCAAACCTGGCCATGAAGGTAGCAGCTTCCCCACGCCTCGCGATAATGCCGGGTCGGTAGCCCATGGGGAGCCATCGCGCAGAGTACGCAAGCCGTCGAGGTTGATTTCCTCATACCAAGACATCAGAAAGAGCAAGGCTGCGTCGGCCCCGGCACGAGCAGAAGAAGACCTCCATTCCCTTAACCGAGTCTCGGTTTGCTGCAAGCATGTGGATAACTCGGCAATAGTCTTGACACTGGGAGATTCGGGCCACAAGACATGGTAGGCTCGGATACTGGCATTAAGAAGCTCGACGCCGATGCTCTTCAAGGGAGAAATGCGAGCTTTGAGTGCATCAAGTGATCGTCAATATCCCAAGCCTCGGGTAGCGGAGCCCCAGATGCCTCGGCTCTACTAGCTCGGGCCTTCATCACAGTGTTGGCTGCTGCAGCTTGGCAGTGCTCAAAGTGTTCTGAGAGCAAATAGGCTGACGCCGAATCAAATGAGATACCGACACAAAGTTTCATGTCAGGAAGATATAAAGAAAAAGGATATGATTCAGGAAACTTACTGTCCATTTCGGCATTGAGTTTGGTGAGCTCAGCCAGCCACTTGGCAACATTTGCCTTGAGGGCATCCGACTCTTCTGCAGCTTTGGTAGCTTTAGCCTCGCATTCAGTGATGTGCGCTTGAATCTTCTGGTCACCAGCGGCACGCTTCTCCAGAGCTGTCTTCAACGTGTTCCTCTCCTTTTTCAGCTCAGTCTTCTCTTTCTCGACCCGGTCAAGATCCCGCTTGAGCCGAGTCACCTCGGACTGTTCTTCTTTAAGAGCACGCTTGTGCTCCGTTTCCTTCTTCTTCATTTCCTCCTGCTGGTTCTGGAAGGAGAGCTTAAGCGCCCGGTGCTCCAAGGCTAGATTCTTGAAGATCCGGCTCCGAGTGTTGGTGCAATCCTGCCAGAAGGAAAGATGTTAGTGAGGGTAAAAAGAATCTTGGGGACTAGAGCCCGAGATTGATAAAGATTACTGACAAAATTAAGCTGAAAAGAATCTCGGGGACTGTGAGCCCGAGATTAGTAAGAGTTCATACCGAGTAAGCTCAACATGAAACTCGGGGACTGGTCGTCCGAGTTTCACGAAAGCTCGTGCCGAGTAAACTCGACATGAGACTCGGGGACTGGGCGTCCCGATGTTTTTTAAGTTAAGATTAATGATCAAATTGTTGAAGATTCGCGCCGAGTTACCTCTTACTCGGACGAGTATCAGTTACTCAGCCCGAATCTCGGGGACTGTGGATAGGGTGACTATTGATCATTGTAAAGTAAGTGCTAAGTTCCGAGAAATTTACCTCGACAACCCTGCTAGCCTGAAGGGCCGAGACCTGCATGGAGTGTAGGGATTGTGCAACCAGGCCGGGGCCAACCGAGTGTGGATTCGCCGGAGTAGAGGAAACTTCGCTGGGGTCCGCAGCGTTCCAATCCATCACGTACTGTCCAACCGAGCCGAGGCTATTATCACTCGGAGTGCGAAGACTCGGAAGAACATGGTGATGCATGTAAAATGCATACATGAACTTTGCACTTTAAGTGCTTATATTCCAATCATATTTGCATCATATAATGGTTATATCAATATTTTATAATGATTTTGGGAATATTTCATAGTTTTCCCATTTATTTGGAATTAACCCTGTTTTTCCAGAAAACGTCTTTTTTAGTGTTTCAGACTTTCCGGGAGCTTCGGGACTCCAAAAAGGGCAAGGCCAAAGAGCACGGTTCAGAATTTTCGAGACGAACGCAATGGGCTTAAATTGAAGACCAGAAGCCTAACAGGCTGGAAATGGGAGGGTCCCACGCGGCCTAAAATACCTGGCCGCGTGGGCCCAGCTCTTTTCCCCCTCGGAGCTCCGTGGCCATCGATCTTTCGTCCACCGACTCCGTCTTGACTTAAAACGCCTATAAAAAAGGTCCCCTGGCGTTTCGTGAAAGGAGGCGGCGGAGAAACACAGAACACCGAAACAGAGAGTTAGAAGGCTGCCGCCGGAGAAGATCGGAGGGGGGAAACGCCGCCGGAATCACCTCCGGAGGGCTCCACCCCCCTCCGGCGTGTTCATCATCAACATCTATAGCAAGAACTTCTCCACCATCATCACCATGATGAAGGGGGAGTAGTCCACCCCCTGGACTAGGGTTTGTGGTGGTAACTTTTGTATCTCTCCTCTCTCTTGAGCTTCACTAATTAGTACCGTATGAGCTGCCAAACATGATTACGGTCATCTATGTAATACCTTTGTGATGAATATTGTGGTGTGAGATGATTTGTTATGCATTTACCGTTGTGTTGGAGCTTTTGTGATTTGTCATACTTTGAAGTATGATGTATGTGGGTACGGGATGGCCGATGTGACACGGCATAGGTATTGAGTGACACAGTACCGCCTAACATCCTTTATCTGGGGGTAAAAAGGAAGAGTATGATGTGTGAGTGACAGCAACCACGCTAGCCTTACGAGGGGTGACCTAGCAACACAAATGAATATTTCTTTCAACTTTGTGTTTTAGGACATATAGCCGTCATAAAAAGCTACCATTAAAACATGACAATTGTGTGTACTTTATCTATAACATGATGATCATCGTAGATGAGAGAGAGAGATGATTAAGTGAACCCATGAACCATGTCCATTGCTCCTATAAGAAACACACACTTGAGCTTGTCCTCTTGCTACATAGAGGATTGGGCTTTCTCTCTTTGAGAGCTTTCACTTGCTACTACCATTGTCTTGTCCTCTTGCAAAGAAGAGGATTGGGACACTTTTACATCCATCAAACCAACCATCTTGTTCTCTAAACTTGTTTAGTGCATAATCAACTAAAACTTGTGACACTTTAGTTGTAGGGAATAGATAACATTTCCTTCTTGCTCCTGCGGATCGATACCTTACTTCCACATTGAGAGATGCTACAGTGATCCCTTGCTCTTGGGGGTTATCAAGTACTTTTCTGGCGCCGTTGCCGGGGAGCGTAGCGCTTAAGTTTCTATTCTTGTGTGCACTAGACTAAGCTTGGGGAGGTTCCTTTTATATCTTGCAATCATCTAAGCTTGGGGAGGTTCCTTTAAACTTGTTTGGTTGTGAGTTTCTCATTAGTTTTATATATATCAAAAACCCATAAAAATTAGAAAATGGAAAACAACAAAAAAATTAGAGAGCTTTATGAAATCTATCTTGAGTTAGGACATGATGTGTTTGAAGAGAAAATTAAAAAACATATGGAAAATTATTTTCATGATGGTAGCAATGTTATCACTATAAATTCTTTGAACACCATTATTGCTATTGCTCTGGAAAGGTTTAAGCTTGGGGAAGTGGCTGTTGATGAATGTGATATTTTTAGTCCCCCAAGTTTTGAGGAGAAAATTTTCTTTGATGATACTATGCCTCCTATATATGATGTTTACAATGATGGTTATGATGTTTTCAGTCCATCTACTATTGAGGATAAAATTCACTATGATTATTCTATGCCTCCAATTTATGATAATTACAATGATGGATGTGCTAGTTTTACTCCAACTATTACTAATGAAATTAATTATGCTTGTGTGGAGAGTAATAGTACTGTTATGCTTATGGATCATGATAATAATGCTTTATGTGATAGCTATATTGTTGATTTTATTCATGATGCCGCTGAAAATTATTTTGAGAGAGGAAAGTACGGTTATAGAAATCTTCATATTACTAAATTTATCCTCTTTATGATGAAGGTTTTGGCCTTTCTCTTGATTTGCTTTTATTTGTTGGGTACTTTAAAACCTACTGGTCCTTATGAGAGAGGGAGACACGGTTTCATATATCTCAAAAATATTAAGTCTTCTCTCTTTTTGTTGAAAATTTTGAAGTTGCACTTGCTTTGCCTTCCTATGCTAGTCACTTTGTGCTTTATTGATTTATTTTCTTACAAGATCCCAATGCATAGGAAGTGGGTTAGACTTAAATGTGTTTGATATTTGCTTCTTGATGCTCTTTTATATTCAACTCTTATTCCTATGGGAGCATCATTAAAACTATCAAGCCTAGCTATATGGCTATAAAGAAAGCGCTTTGCGGGAGGCAACCCGGTTATTTTTGTGTGTGATTTTTCTTTGTGTCCTCTTGCTGTAACAAGAGATTTTGTGTCTAGTTAGTTTCTGGAGTTTTTAATAAAGTGCCAAGTTTTACCCATTTTGGTCTTGAAAAGTTGCTTATAGCGTTCGGAGATTTTATTCCTGCACGAATCAGTGCACGGTATGATTTTTAATTCTTATTCTGTAACTCCGAATGGGCTCATATTTGAACTGTAGTTGGAACTTTTCATCATCTGTATGCATGAATTTTTTGGAATTTTTCGAGAAAGTTTGGCAGGGTAGAAAAATACGTTTTGCTGCTGCCATTTTTCTGGACAGATTCTGTCCCATTTTGTTTGATGCATGCTTTGAGCTTTTAAGTTGAATCTTTTTGATCCAATTGAGTTTATGAGTAGGCATACAACATTATACACTTTCTGGATATGTCATATGAATTTTTGTTCAAGGATTATATGCAGCAAGGAACCTATTTGTTTATCACTATTAATGCACCCCACAGAAAAGAGATGGGAGAAACGGTGTTTTGAAGTTTTTTCACAGGGATTGGAGGAGATGCACCAAGAGCTATCCAAGGATGGTGAAGACCATAAGCTTGGGGATGTGAAGACAACCCCGCTGGACCTACACACTCTCGGTTTGCACACGTCCAACTTCTGTTTTTCGATCGAAACACTTTATCGCATAAACTTGGAGCGTCGTTTTTGTTTTTGTTTGAGTCTTGAGAGACCACCACACTATCATTTATATATGAGAGAGCTACTGGAAATATGGGTTGAAATATGTTGGATGCTTTTATAAGATTGGGAAAAGGGATGTTTGACTTGATTTTTAATGATACATATAGTTGCATGATTCATGAGCTTGTTTATGAGTAGTAGTTTGCAAATTCTTTTTATAGAGCTATCACTTATTCATGTTTTGGTGCTGATTGTTATTTTACTTGGTTTGACATGGATTAGTTAGTTCTATGGACACTCATGCATGCATCTAGATGGTCAACTTTCTCCCTTTTGCTAGCCCAAAAACTCCAACAAGCAAAAACTTGTTTCCAACACCTTCAACCAAAGTTATTCTAGTGAGTCCACCATATTTACCTATTGGCTTTATGCTATTCCGAGTATGTTTAACATGTTGTTTGTGTTATCTTACCTCTGAATGAAAATGTTTATGTTATTGATTGCAATGGAATTTTTTTTTTGGTTATATATAGCTCTCACGAACTTGATGCACAATGTTCTTTTATTTGCATAATAAAACTTGACCCATTGTGATTAAGATTATGATGTTTGTGGCTTGATGAATGTTTTGGGTTGGAAGTTAGCCCATATGTGCTGTCACATGGCAAGCTTTCAACACGCTCTTCATCTCATTTAGTTGATATCATGTGCTTTTGTCTATAGATGCTTATCATGTTGAAATAAATGTGGAAATAGAGTGAGTTTAAATGAGTTTGTGTAAATGGTTAGAGAGACGCCTGGGCCGCTAATCTAAGCCATGCATCATTCATGGTGGAAATTTACTTACATACTATGGTGAACCTTCTGTGATACACCTTGCAATAAAAAACTATTCCGAATGGTAAATAAAAAGGGTGTTGAGATTGTTCATTTTGTTTGTTTGTCTTGTCATTTTGATATGGGCTTGTTCCATATCTTGGGACAAGAGGTACCCCAGTTGACGCTCTTGATGATACTATTATGCTTACAATGATATTTAATTGAACTTTCTTTGTTTCCCAAGTTGAGTAACACATGGTGTAAGGACTTGTATTCAAGGGCATGAGACATTCAACCCATTCTTTATCAAGCACACTACTCATATTTGCTTTCACTTTAACCTTAATCATTCAAGATGCTATGATAGGGGCAATGAGAGCTTGACACCAATGAATACCTTATTGCAATCATTAACTTAAGTAGAAGAGTTTGGAAGTTGGATGAAACTTATGCATGCTTTACCTCTACTCACATATACATCTTTTCAAAGTGTACACCTATCATATTCAGATTTTCATCTACACTCTATGACCATTGTAGGATGTTCTACTTATCATTATGCATACATGTGTTCCATATTACTTGCTACCATGTTACGCTTTGTGAACTATCAATGAACATCCTTGTCTTGAATACTTGATATCACTTCATAAACTATTTGCATATTGCTACTCCTTTGAAGAATGAATCATTTGACTATATGTAGCAATAGTAATCATCTTTGATATCCATTGTTAAGTATTAAATTGCAAAGTCCATGTTAGTTTTATCATCTTCATACTCGAGGACGAGCATGGATTAAGCTTGGGGATGTTGATGCATGTAAAATGCATACATGAACTTTGCACTTTAATTGCTTATATTCCAATCATATTTGCATCATATAATGGTTATATCAATGTTTTATAATGATTTTGGGAATATTTCATAGTTTTCCCATTTATTTGGAATTAACCCTGTTTTTCCAGAAAACGTCTTTTTTAGTGTTTCAGACTTTTCGAGAGCTTCGGGACTCCAAAAAGGGCAAGGCCAAAGAGCACGGTTCAGAATTTTTGAGACGAACGCAATGGGCTTAAATTGAAGACCAGAAGCCTAACAGGCTGGAAATGGGAGGGTCCCACGCGGCCTAAAATACCTGGCCGCGTGGGCCCAGCTCTTTTCCCCCTCGGAGCTCCGTGGCCGTCGATCTTTCGTCCACCGACTCCGTCTTGACCTAAAAACGCCTATAAAAAAGGTCCCCTGGCGTTTCGCGAAAGGAGGCGGCGGAGAAACACAGAACACCGAAACAGAGAGTTAGAAGGCTGCCGCCGGAGAAGATCGGAGGGGGGAAACGCCGCCGGAATCACCTCCGGAGGGCTCCACCCCCCTCCGGCGTGTTCATCATCAACATCTACAGCAAGAACTTCTCCACCATCATCACCATGATGAAGGGGGAGTAGTCCACCCCCTGGACTAGGGTTTGTGGTGGTAACTTTTGTATCTCTCCTCTCTCTTGAGCTTCACTAATTAGTACCGTATGAGCTGCCAAACATGATTACGGTCATCTATGTAATACCTTTGTGGTGAATATTGTGGTGTGAGATGATTTGTTATGCATTTACCGTTGTGTTGGAGCTTTTGTGATTTGTCATACTTTGAAGTATGATGTATGTGGGTACGGGATGGCCGATGTGACACGGCATAGGTATTGAGTGACACAGTACCGCCTAACATCCTTTATCTGGGGGTAAAAAGGAAGCGTATGATGTGGGAGTGACAGCAACCACGCTAGTCTTACGAGGGGTGACCTAGCAACACAAATGAATATTTCTTTCAACTATGTGTTTTAGGACATATAGCCGTCATAAAAAGCTACCATTAAAACATGACAATTGTGTGTACTTTATCTATAACATGATGATCATCGTAGATGAGAGAGAGAGAGGATTAAGTGAACCCATGAACCATGTCCATTGCTCCTATAAGAAACACACACTTGAGCTTGTCCTCTTGCTACATAGAGGATTGGGCTTTCTCTCTTTGAGAGCTTTCACTTGCTACTACCTTTGTCTTGTCCTCTTGCAAAGAAGAGGATTGGGACACTTTTACATCCATCAAACCAACCATCTTGTTCTCTAAACTTATTTAGTGCATAATCAACTAAAACTTGTGACACTTTAGTTGTAGGGAATAGATAACTTTTCCTTCTTGCTCCTGCGGATCGATACCTTACTTCCACATTGAGAGGTGCTACAGTGATCACTTGCTCTTGGGGGTTATCACATGGCTGTTGACCCGGGGGCGGGAAATTATCTCAGAGATGTCTTGGTACGCCCGGTTTGCTGTTGGAGTCATAGTAATTTGCCTGCTCTGGTCGGTTGAAGGTTGGCCAGAGGCTTGCTGACTCGGCACAGTTGGACGCGGTGGTGCCGGAGTATGGACCGGTACTGGGGCTCTTGTTGCTGCCTCTGCTGTTTCTCTTGCCGCAGTTTTTGCTGCTTCTCCTGTTGCTGCTGTTGCTTCAACTGTTGCTGTTGCTTGTTATGCTTATGCTGTGCACGAGGTGAGAGTCGGGAATCCGACTTAGACGAGGTCTTAGTCGGAGTCTTGCCCCGCTCCGTCTCCAAATACTTAAGAGGAGAGAGGGGAGATTGGTCTCGACCCGGAGCCGAGGTTTGCTCGAGGCCTTGGTCCCCTCCCAGATCCGAATCAGGATTCGGCGGCGGAATGTCGGCCGAGCTAGCGCGCACCGGGGAAGGGATTGCCCCTCCGGGGCTGCTAATCCCGATGTTGGCCGTCAGGGGTGGCGATGAAGGAACAGGAGACAAAAAAGAACTGTGGGTCTGTTTTGCGGCGATCGGATCGCTGCATAAACCGAGGTAAAGTGTTAACTCGGATGAGGTTAACTTCGGTTAAAGGAAAGAGAGAAAGAAGGAAAGCAGGAAAAGTTATACGAAGTTTATCTTACCCCTTGCTGGTTGGTAGGACCTTGGCCTTACGCTTGGAAACAACCTGCTTGGCTTTCTTAGCCGGAGGAGCCGCTGACCCGGACGCACCGGAGCGTTTTCGGGATGTGCCTTGCGCACCCGGATTGGCTGTAGCAGGAGGTGCAGACCATGAAATAGGAATAGCATCAATGGGATCTAGGATTTGACAATCATCATCTTCGTCGTCGGACAAGTCTTGAACGAAGACACGGGCGGATGGCTTACCCGAGGTAGAAGCCTTGGCACGAGGAACCGGCATATAATCCTCGTTGTCCGGATCTTCAATCTCCTCGGGTCGCTCACGGCGATCTTTTGTCCACTTCCTGGTCTTCATGTCCCCATCTTCGGTGGCTTGTCGAGTAAACAGCTGCAGGAAAAGCGAAGTAGATTCGGATTAGTCAGATGGTGCATCACCGAGATAAAAGTAGACTCGGAAGGCAGAGCTATGTCAATTCCAAGGTGACAAACTAACCCGAGGCGGAAGCCGGGATCGCTCAAACGGCTCTACGCCCCATTGCCAATCGTCCGCCATCTCGGTCTAGGCGATGGCCTTGACCCGTCTCCTAACTTGGGGTGGGTAAGATCATGGGTGCTGACCCGGATAGGGTCCAGCAAACCACTCATGTGGCAAATCTTGTGCACACGGTGCTGAAGAGGGTTGACTCGGCGCATGACGAAAGTCCTCAAGAGGTCGTCTGCACTCAACTTCTTTTCCAGCAGCCCCTCAAGGGTTTGGTGGATCAGTTGGACCTCAGGAATGGTGTCCTGCGGGTCATAGTTCCAGTTTAACTCGGCTGTGGGGGGAGTGATGTTGAACTCCGGCAGGTTGACGACATCCCGATCAGCTGGACTCTTCACATAGAAAAAGGACCTTTGCCACTTCCGGCAAGATTCTAAGCCGGTAATCCGAGGAAAGATGGAGTGCTTCCTCGGAGTGATGCTAGCCGCACCGCATGCGGTCATATCCTTCACGACCTCCTCCTTATTCGGGATGGTTTGCTTCCGGAGGCGGAAGTACTTGGCCCAGGCGGCAACAGTGGGCCAGAGGCCGAGGTACCCCTCCATGAAGGAGGTAAAGGATGAGAGTGATGTAATGGCGTTGGCAGGGAGATGATGAGGTTGTAAACCGAAGAAGTCGACAAATTCCCGGAAGAAGGGGCTAGCTGGGAGTCCAAACCCGCGCTGAAAGTGCGCAAGGAAGACCACTCGTTCGCCCGATTCTAGAACCGGTTCGAGTTTCGGTCCCGGAAGCCGGCATATAGCCTCGGCCGTAATGCGTCGGGTCTTGAGCAACCAATCGAGGTCATCTCGTACTACATCAGATCCCTCCCATCCGCCTCGGTTGCCAGGTGCAGCCAATGACTCGGCCGGGTCGGGAGTACTGCGGCCTGACATCTCAGGGCCAAACCTGCAAAAAATTACAAATACAACCGAGGTAAGGAACTCGGAGTTATGATCTAGAATCGGAACAAGTGACCCGGAGAAACAATGCAAATGACTCGGAAAGCCTCGTGTTGACCCAGAAGAGCCATGCAACTGCCTCAGGAGTAGAGCACGGAAACCGAGTTAAGTGATTCGAAAACCGAGATAAAATCACTCGGAAAGATGATTGGGAAAGATGATTCGGGTAAAAGTTACAAACATGAATTTGCATGAATCTGTGAGCAAGTAAGATCTACCGAGCAAGTAAAAAAAAGGAAGTAAAACATGAGTTTAAGGCAGAGAAGGATGAAACTAACATGAGCCGTGCCAAGATATCAGTGCGAAAAAGATCTAGAAACGGATCTAAGCAGGTGCATCTATGAGCAAACAAAGCTAATCCTAGCAAGTCTAGTCTTTGGAGATCTAGAACACCCTAAGGATGAACTATGAAGAACATGCTAGGAAGAACACTTGAGATGATTCATGAAGAAGATGGAGATTGGGAATCCATACCAGAATGCAGATCCCGCGGGAAGGAGTTTGGCGGCGGCGGCGCGGTCGATTCCAGTCGTCGGCGATGGCGAAGCGTTCTCGGGGTCGTGCCAGGGCCGATTGCTCTTCGCGGCGGCGGCGGCGGAAGTGTTTTCGCAGAGGAGAGGAGAACGAAGGAAGAAGAAGGCCTCACCGTTCCTCTTTCCCCTATGACGAGGGGTAGACTCATCAAGACCCATGGTTAAGGTCCCTAGGTTATGAATATGGGGGAGAGAACGTGGTAGAGCTGGAAGTTCGTCGGCTGACAAGCAGGGCAAAGATTTTACCCAGGTTCAGGGCCCTCGTGTGGAGGTAACACCCCTACGTCCTGCCTGTCTGTTATTGCTTTGTGAATATGATGGTTACAAGGTCCCGGCGAGATGTCGATCTCGCTAGGGTTTTGTGGCTCTGAAAGTATGTGTCTGGTTCGATGGCCCTCCCAGTCCTTAAATAATAGGCTGGGTCTCGGGTGTTCGTAACCGACTCGATTTACAAGTAAGGAAACTCTAAACCGACTATTGCTTCGCCAAACTTGGAGGATACTCCATCTTCGTGGGCCTCCCTTCATGGGCTTCATGTAGGCTCTGATAGTTGGGCCTAGTCGATACGTGCACCAGGTACCCTCATGGTAGGGTACCCGATAGGCATACCCATGTCAGTAGCCCCCGAGTACTTGTCTGATTCGAAGAGTCGGGCATGGACTCATACATCATGCACGTTATATTTTTACATCTGTATTTAGAATTCTTATGAAATAGCACATGTTGGCTATGTCGAGTGTTTCATCGACTATGAGTTTTTGCTTATGATAGTCAAGGGATATTAGCTTAGCAGGCCCGGCACACACGACGGATCGGGGCCAGTTAACTACCATTTGTGGCAAAACCATACTAGCTTTCAATCAAACTCGAGTCCCCGGACTCGAATCTGGAACAAACTGGACAGACTCGAAACGGCCGTTGAGGTCTTACGGAATCGAACTGCAGTATAATTTTGAATCAACCCAACGCGTCCGTCGGGGATAATTCATCATGTCTGCTGACACGGAAAATTTAAGGATAACGCTGCTGGAGCGGTCCTTAGCCCAGCTCGACTGATCGGTGGGTCTTACCTTTGCACTATGCATGCAGCATCCAAGGATCGTCGGATCAACTCGGGAATATTTTGAGTGTGATTTTGCTTATGAACTTAGTCGAATGTTTCGTCGACTGACACTTTTGCCATTATTCTATCGGGTGCGCGACAGCGCTCCCGATGGGAGTAGCCCCCGAGATTGTGCTTTATTGCTTGCAATGGAGGATAATCTCAAAATCTTTTACCCTGCACATTTTAGTCAAAGAAATTTTTTGATACGCTCCCGATGGGAGTACGATGCTGCAGTCGAAAGAATTTCGACTGGCCTCTATGACTTTGCTAAAAAACCAACCGAGACTTATGAGAGAGACCACCCGAAGATATCATCGAGTGACTTTTATGCCAGTTGTGAAAGAGAGAACAACGTCAGCAATGACGCATTTTGCGACTGCTATCTCTGACAAGCGGTGGCGTGCTTGGAGAGGCTTTGATAAGACGTGACCCTGTTTTGTGGGCCCGTTTCTGCAGAGCTGACCAGGGATGACGCCGCGTGGACTTGATTTGACCGTTCTGGCGCGATTTTCACGGGGCGTGATGATGGTTTCCTGGATTCTCGTGCGTAGTGGGCGGAGTGGCCGGCGACGGTTGCTCTCCATGGCTGCCACGTGTATGGCCAGATTTCGCGCGGAGCGTATGCATCTGTTTTGACGGTTACGATCATTTTGCGATCTGTGGTAAATAGGGGGGACGGCGCTGGCAGAGTTTTTTACTTGCCATTTGCTCCCTGCGCCGCCCCTCGTCTCATCTTCTTCCTCGCGCCCACCTCCATTGCTCTGCGCCCAAGCTCTTTGCTCCCACACCCTCCACTGTGCAATGGCGAAAGGTGGGGCTCCAAGCGTGGTGCTGCTGCCGCTGCCGCGACCGATGCGGCCAAGGGCAAGAAGCCGTGGCGGGTACATCTGCATCCGCCGCGCTGAAGAAGGGCAGCGGGGACTGGGCGAAGTCCACCATCAAGGACGCCCATTTGGTCAAGTTCCGCGAGCAGGGGTATCTGCCACCCGCGGAGCAGCTCGCCGTCCGCGCGCCGTCGCCCAAGGAGGTACTCCCCGAACCACGCGCCAACGAGCGTGTTTGTTTTGCGGAGTTTTTGCCTAGGGGCTTTTCGCTTCCCCTCCACGATTTCGTTCGTGGTCTTCTTTTTGCCTACGGGGTGCAGATCCATGATCTCACCCCAAATGGCATTATGCATATCGCGTGTTTCATCACGCTGTGCGAGTGCTTCCTCGGCGTCGCACCCAGCTGGGCGCTGTGGAAAGCCATCTTCATGGTGCGGCCGAACAGAGGAGGTGGTCGCACCTACCCCGTTGGCGGCTGTGGAATCCAGGTGCGCAGCGACACCCGCTACTTCCGCCTGAAGACCGTCGACTCCGCCAAGGCTGGAGGAAGGGGTGGTTTTATGCGACTGTCGAGCAGGATGCAGCCGCCCCTTTCTCGACTGCTGCTTTCACCAGGACCAAGGCGTGGGATCACCAACTCTCAGCCGAAGAAATGGAGGAGGCAAGCCCTTTGCTGGCTCGGATCGGAGGCATGCTGGACAAGGTCACAGGCATCCATTTGATCGCCACCTTTGTGAAGAGGCGGGTGTGGCCATCCGTGCCCGAGCGCACCCCATGTGGGAGTATGAAGGCGCGGGTGACTCACCGAATGAACCCAGAGGAGCTTCAAGGAGTGAGCTGCTGACGCATGTGCGGCACATCACCAACTGACGACAGCGACACTTGCAACGTCGACTGCCCTGTTGCACCATATGGGTTGGAGAACCCTTTGCTTGAGGTATGTATGTGTTATAGCCTGCTTGCAATGAAGAGTTTGCCACTCGTATGTTCTGCGATATGCGATTTTTGATTCTGACTTTGCAATTTGTATGCTATGCAGGGTCACTCGACTGCTGCCTCCCTTCCTCCTCTGCCTGAAAATGGCGAGACTGAAGAAACACAGGCACAGGTGGTGGACCCGAAAGGGGATCAGTCGCCCATCCCTTCTGCCACCACTTCACATGTGGAGGAGGTCGAGGAGGAAGCAGCAGAAGAGTCCAATCTGAAGACAAGGCCATCTGACCAAGAAGTCGATACCGCGCCACCGAAGCGGCGTCGACTGGCCAAGAAGGCGCCTTCTGCTGTGAGTTCACCCGCGAAGGGGCAGGCTTGGAGGATGACGAGGAATCAGGCTCACCACCTGTTTTCCAAGCCGCTCCTTTGCGTGCGTGCTCAACAAGCTCAACTCTTCCTCTTCAGTCGAGTGGTACCCCAGCCTTTGGGGACCAATTTTTGGCGACTCCGAAGATGAGGAGATGAGGAGCACAGGTATGTGTTTTTTGAGTATATATGAAATTTTGTGCTGTCACATATTTGTGCTGACCACCTTTTGCTTTGTTGTGTTGCCCACAGCGCTGAAAACAATCAGCCTGGGACTCCTCCAGTCGAGAATGTTCCAACCCTGGAGCACTCGAATTTGCACCGACTGGAAACGAGGCTGCCCAGCCAATGGCCACTGACGCTGTCGTTGAGACAGCCAAGGCGGCAACTCCAGATGTCGGGACATCAGTCGCGGCTCCTGAGCCGTGGATGAACCACGTAAGTAGCTTTTTGCTTGACCCGTTTAGTTGTAGGTCTGTGAGAGTTTGAATTTTTGCTGAATTCGTGTGCTGCAGCCCTTCTACCACACCTTGGCAGATTCTGCCAAGGCTTATGTCCAGGTGGAGCAGGAGAGGGACACCATGCGCGCCGAGCTAGAGCGGCTCAGTCGTGAGTTCTCCTTTTGCTTTTGTTTTGCGAATTTCTTTTTGCAATGCTTGATTTTGTCGAGTATTGAATGCACGTGATTTTGCTGGGCCAGGCGAGAAGAAGGAGCTGGAAGATGCACTCGCCGCGCAGCGCGAAGAGTCGAAGAAAGAGCTGGCTGCCGCCACCAACTCAGCCGCTGCACGCGAGCGAGGATATGCTGACCAGCTCGCGGCACTCGCGCAGGCATGGGAGGTGAGTAATCTTTTCTCCTTTTGATATGACGATATAACTGTCGAGTGTCATGAAATGACTTTTGCCTTTTTGAATTGTGCAGAAGCTGTTGGCGCACCGGCCTCTGCGGACGTGGCGAGTGACGATCTTTCGCTGGAACAGGCTGTGGGCGGCTTAGGCGCCTATGCAACCAGGCGAAAGAAGCACTCGCCAAATCGACGAGCACACTTGGCGCTGTATACCAAGGTGGTGTTCCCGACTGGCGTAGTGCCGTCGACGGTGGATGACTTCGCCGACGTGTTTGGCCCCGGGACGTCCACCATGGCGGGTTTCGCTCGCGCCAACACGGTACGCGGATCCGAGTCCACCATCAAGCTTCTTATGGGACATGGGATAGATTGCGACTATGAGGCAGCACTGTCTGCGTTCCCTCGAAGCCAGATGGGAAGCCCATTTCTCTGAAGGGGGTGAGCGGAGCCGCCGCGCGACTGGCCGAGTTTTTATGAACACCATGGAGCGCCGGGCACTCGAGACTGCCAATCGTCTGCTTAGGAAATCGAATCTTAGGTTTAGGGTAGCTGTACCCTTTTGCTTTTTTATGCCTTGTAATGATACCTTCTGAACTGCGCGAGTCTGCGCTTTGTTTGTGCTACCTTGTTTATGCAAATAGTCTTTTGCTAATGTCTTTCACTCGAAGAGTTGTATGCTTATGACATGAGTTTTAGCTTCTGACACAAACTTTGTGTTTGTGATTATGCTCTTTGAACAGTCACGAGAACCTGCTACTGCGACTAGTTCCTCGCAGGCTCCAATCACCACCCGATCCCAGGGTCAGGTGGTAAATGATGCCAAGGTGATGGAGTATATGAAGGCCAAATTTGTGAGAATGGAGCAAGATCTGAAGGACGCCCAGGCTGAGCTGAATCGATTGAGGGCGAGACCCGCGTTGGCCACCCAACGCGAGGAATATGTGCTCGGGGAGATGGATCTTGTGAACAGGCAACTCGAGTGTAAGTTCGAGTCTTGCTCTGTTTACAAGCTTTTTGCGTAGCTTTGTCCTTTTGATCTGACTGGTGCGCCCGTGTTTGTAGGCTTTGTCGACAACTTCCAGGCTGAAAAGATTCGCGTGGAAGGGCGTCTGGATAGCGTGGTTGACGACCCTACGACTGGGCGTCAACACTTTTGGCTTGATAGGTACCATGCCCGCATACTCGCCACCCTGAAGGATCGCGTCTGGCGAAGTGCTGAACTGCTGGAGTTATGCCGGGCAGCGTTTATTCGCCTGAACGAGACTCTTTTTCCTGCGGGGCCACAACCACAAGGGATTCGTGCTTTGTTGAACATCTTCCGTCAAACAAATCCCATTCGAGAGTTGCTGTCTCAGAGACTTGTGATTGGAGCCAACGCTGCAATGGCGTATATGCGTAGTCGAAAACCAAGGTTGGTGTTGCGGACACCTGCAGCCGGAGAGGTTCTCGAACAAAAAGACCTGGATGACACGATCCAAGCTGCGGAGACACTAATCGAGTGCACTCGCGAACAGCTTTGCGGTCCCGAGCTGCCCGTAAAGGACGAGCCTGAGGATTAGAATAGTTTGCGAGTGCAATTTTTGTATAGGGGGCAGCCCCCGAGTGTAATTTTTGACTCTTTGTATATTGTATAGTTTGTATACTTTGATTTTTTGTCGAGCCCCCGAGTCAGTCGAGCGGGGTTTGTGAAATATGTGTTGGTTGTGAACCAATGACTGTGCAGCCCCCGAGTATTCGAGTGCGGCTGCAGAGTTTTTGTGTTCTTTGTTTGGATCCTTGTTACGCAGCCCCCGAGCATTCGGGTGCGGCTAAGGCATTGTGTTTCTGCAAGAGCGAGAGCTCATTTGATCGATAACACAGCCCCCGAGGGTTTCGGGTGCGGTTAAGGTATGAATTATGCGGGTAGTAGCCACAAAGAAGTCGAAGGAACATTGATTTTATTCCTCTTTTGAATGTTAGGCTGCAGGCCGCCTCATTAAAAACCTTCCAGTCCCCTTAGGTACCCTGGTAAGGAAAAGAGCGCGTCTGAAACCTGCAGCCATCCGACATATAGCCTATTACATTGTATGACTGTGAGCACTTTATGCGTAGAAACGGCGCAGATGCGCAACGTTCCAAGGATTATGAGAGAGTTCGCCTGTCTTCGCGTGCTTCAGTCGATATGCGCCTCCACCAAGGACCTCCGTGATGATGAAGGGACCCTCCCATGGGGAAGCGAGCTTGTGCACCTTCTTTTGCTTCAGTCGAAGAACCAGGTCGCCAACGACGAAGGACCTGGTTCGCAGTCGACGGCTGTGGTAGTTGCGAAGTCCTGCTGGTAAACAGCTGTGCGGGCCAAGGCCGTGTCGCGCGCCTCATCGAGCAAGTCGACTGCGTCTTCGAGTGCTTCTTCCGCGTCTTCTTCATTGTATGCTTCAACTCGTGGCGCATTGAACCTTACATCTGATGGCAGAATTGCCTCTGCACCATAGACCATGAAGAATGGGGTGAACTGCGTAGAAGTGTTGGGAGTTGTGCGTAGGCTCCATAGCACAGATGGTAGTTCTTCGACCCAAGCACCCGCAGCTCTTTTGAGTGGCACCAGGAGGCGCTTCTTGATCCCACTCGTCACAAGTCCATTGGCCTTTTCGACTTGGCCATTGGATTGTGGATGCGCCACGGATGCGTAGTTGAGCGTAATGTCCTGCTCTTTGCAGAAGGTTTTGAACTCCTCAGCCGTGAAGTTTGTGCCGTTATCAGTGATGATACTGTTTGGGACACCGAAGCGGTAGATGATGCTCTTTATGAAGTTGACTGCCGTAGTAGCAGTCGAATTTGTGATGGGGACCGCCTCGATCCACTTTGTGAACTTGTCGACTGCCACCAGTAGGTGAGTATGCCCGCCATGCGATGATTTTTTGAGTGGCCCAACCATATCGAGCCCCCATTGGGCGAAAGGCCAGGCCAGCGGTATAGTCTTCAACGCCGATGCGGGTGCGTGCGGCCTTGTTGCGAATTTCTGGCAGCCGACGCACCTTTTGACTATGTCCTCCGCGTCTTTGAGTGCTGTAGGCCAGTAAAACCCTGCGCGAAAGGCTTTGGCTACGAGTGATCGACTGCTGGCGTGATGCCCACAGGTACCTGCATGAATATCTCGAAGTATGGCTTGGCCATCTTCGAATGCGATGCATCTTTGGAACATACCTGATATGCTGCGCTTGTATAACTCGCCGTTGATAACGGTGTATGCTTTTGATCTTCGAGTCACGCGTCGGGACTCGGTTATGTCATCTGGTAGCTCGCGCGGAGTATGTAAGCCAGAAAAGGTTGAGTCCAAGTTGGCTCAATGAGGAGTACCTCGACTGGGGGGTCCTCTGTGCTGGGCGCTTTGCTTTTGGCTGGCGTAGTCGACGGAGGAGGCTCTCGTTTCTCCTTGATAGATCTGTGTTCGATGCGCTCGAGGAAGACACCAGGTGGAATTTGTGCGCCAGTTGAGCCAAGATTGGCTAGCATGTCTGCTTCTTCGTTACTTTCCCTTCCTATGTGCCTCAACTCGCAGCCCTCGAAGCTGCCCTCCAGTGTGTTGTACAGGTCGCGATAAGCGATCATGTTGTCCGCGATTGCGTCGCAGGCCTTCATTGTTTGCTGCACCACGAGATTGGAGTCGCCGTAGATCATCAATCGAGTGCACCCAAGTGCTTTTGCCATCCGCATGCCATGGATCAGAGCCTCGTATTCAGCCTCGTTATTGGAGGGTAGTTTGAATCCCATCTGCAAAACATAACGTAGCTTGTCCCCTTTTGGTGATATGAGGATGACGCCTGCGCCTGCGCCTTCGTGTTTCTTGGACCCATCGAAGTACATGGTCCAGGAATTGGACACGTCTGGTGCTCCAGGTAATTGGGCCTCTATCCACTCGGTTGTGAAGTCGGGTAGGACTTGTGCTTTGATAGCCTTCGGGTGCTCGTACTTGATGTCTCTTGGAGCCAGCTCGATGAGCCATTTTGCGACTCGACCCGTTGCATTGGGGTTTGTGAGGATATCACCGATTGCTGAGTTACTTACCACGGTGATCGGGTGCTCGGTGAAGTAGTGTGTCAACTTCCTTGAGGACATGAATACAGCGTATGCCAGCTTTTGATAGTGCGGGTACCGCTGTTTTGATATGGAGAGAACCTCGCTCAGGTAGTAGACTGGACGTTGTATGCTTTGGATGTGCCCCTCCTCCATGCGTTCGACTACCAGTACGGTGCTCACCACCCTGTTTGTAGCCGAGACATACAGGTAGAGTGGTTCCCGTTCCTTAGGTGCGACGAGGATCGGAGGGCTTGTGAGGATCCGCTTGAGATCTGTGAAGGCTGCTTCAGCTTCTGGCGTCCACTCGAACTTGTCCGCCTTCTTCATCAGTCGATAGAATGGTAGAGCCTTTTCACCCAGTTTGCTGATGAATCGACTGAGCGCTGCTACTCGTCCTGCTAGTTTCTGCACATCGTGAAGCTTTGAAGGCCTTTGCATTGTGAGGATGGCCTGTATTTTCTCCGGGTCTGCTTCGATTCCACGGGCAGAGACTAGGTACCCTAGAGCTGCCCGGCTGGAACGCCGAACGTGCACTTCTTAGGATTGAGCTTGATATGGAAGCGTTTGAGGTTTGCGAACGTCTCCCTCAAATCGTCGAGTAGTGTGTGTTCTTCCCTTGTGGTAATGACAATGTCATCCACGTAGACCTGGACGTTGCGTCCGATTTGCTTTTTGAGGCAGTCCTGCATCATGCGCTGGTATGTTGCACCCGCGTTTTTGAGCCCAAAGGGCATAGTTGTGTAGCAGTAGACCCCGAGTGGGGTTATGAACGCCGTTTTTTCTTCGTCTTCTTGCTTCATCCTTATCTGGTGATAACCTGAGTAAGCATCCAGAAAGGAGAGTCGTGCGCATCCGGCGGTGGAGTCGACGATCTGGTCGATTCGGGGTAGCGGGAAGTGATCCTTTGGACAGCACTTGTTCAGCGCTGTGAAGTCCACGCACATCCGAAGGATGTCTGTATGCTTCTTCTCTACGAGTACGGGGTTGGCCACCCATTGTGATTTCTTGATTTCCCTAATGAATCCTGCTGCGAGTAACCGGTCGACTTCAGATTCGACTGCGGTTCGCTTTGGGCCGGAGATTCGACGCATCGTTTGCTTGACTGGCTTTGCATCTGGAAACAATTGGAGAGAGTGCTCGGCGAATTCCCTGGGAATACCTGGCATGTCGGCTGGACACCACGCAAATATTTCCCAGTTCTCACGGAGGAATTCGACGAGCGCGCCTTCCTATGCGATAGGCAGGCTCGAAGATATGTTGACTGTCTTGGACGGATCGGTCGGGTGCACCTGATGCGACCTTGTGTCATTTGTAGCATTGAAGGATCTGTCGACTGCCAACTTCTTATGCTCCGGAAGGAGTGTGCGGTCGTTGGAAATCGCCAGTCGGCGAGTGATTCTTCCACCCCGAACATCTCGGAGATTTTGCTGAACTCGCGGTCGCAAGCATCGGACCTTTGAAAGTTTCCACGGACAGTGATGACTCCCTTTGGTCCTGGCATCTTCAGCGTGAGGTACGCGTAGTGTGGCACCGCCATGAATCGAGCAAACGTCGGGCGACCAAGAATAGCATGGTATTGTGATTTCCAGTCGACGACCTCGAACTCAATCGACTCTGTCCTGAAGTGGCTTTTGTCCCCGAACGTAACGTCGAGTTGTATGGTGCCTTCTGGGCTAATTGCTTTGCCAGGAACGATACCGTGGAAGGTATTTGAAGATTTTGGGAGGTTTTCGACTGACCTGTTCATTTTGCGGAGCGTGTCCGCGAAGATGATGTTTATGCCGCTGCCTCCATCCATGAAGACCTTGGTCATGGCGTAGCCTCCTATTTGCGCGTCGAGTACCAGAGCCGCGTGCCCTGGTCGAACTACAGCTGGGGGATGATCCTCTCGACTGAAGCTTATGATGGTTTCCGATCCCTTCAGAAATTCGGGCAGGCAGGAGGTGCCATGACAGCCATGTTCACCTGTCGAGTGATTAGCTTTTGCTGCCTGTTGGAGGGGCGACCCTTTTGTATCATGTACATCTGCCCGTGGGGCTGTGGATATTGATCATCTTCCGCCCGTAGTACGGGTTGTATGGCACCTGCGAGGTTTGCGCCTGGAGCAGGCTGTGGTGGTGGTTGCGGTGGCGGCTGTGGCGCCATGAGAGCGGGCACAGCGTTCGGCTGTGGTGCGGGTGCAGGCGTGGGCTGAGCAGGTGCTGGGCCGTACCTTTTGAGTCGTATCATGTAGTCAGTCGCCATTTGGTCGAATTCCCTGCAGTTCCTTAGGGTGTGATTGGAGCGTAGTTTTCCGTCGTCCCCCTTGAAGAGGTGGAATCTGCACCAGTCGTCCATCTTTTCCTCGAATGACCGCTCGGGTTTTGCGTCGCTGCGTTTGCGCCATTCTTGCCTTTTGTAGCTGTCGCTCCGCTGCTCGCGATCTCGACTGTCCCGTCGATCATCCGAGCGTCGATTGCTTCTATCTTGGTCCTCCCGGGTTGTGTGTATCCAGCCGCCATGAACTCGGGTCTGTTATCGTCGTAAGGACGTTTGGAACGTTTGCGCCTGCGATCTTCTCTGTATGAATCTCTGCGGCCTCGACTGCCGCTTTCGTAGTTGTCGCGTGGTGGGGAAGCACGGGATCTGCGTACAGAATCCTCTCCATCTGCCCACTCAGTCGCAACTTTGATGAGGTCAGCCAGGGAGGTTGGCTTTTCACGACCAGTGCCTCTTTGAAGTCCTTCCTGGCGAGACCTTGTATGAAGGCATCCATGGCCCTGTCTTCTGACACTTTGCCAACCGAATTGCGTATTTCGGTCCACCGCCGTATGTATGATCTCAACGACTCGTCTGATCGTTGAGTGCATGCCCTTAATTCTTCGAATGTCTTCGGGCGCTCACATAGAGGCTCGAAGTTTTTGATGAAGTCTCTGCGGAAATCGTCCCACGAGTCGTATGATGATGGAGGGAGTGCCTTGAGCCAGTCGCGGGCAGTTCCTTCGAGCATGAGTCGTATGTACTGCATCGCCGTGGTGTTCGTGCCACGCTGGCATGCCACGGCGAGTCTGTAATCTTCTAGCCACCCGGAAGGTTCTTGGCGACCGTTGTACTTGGGTTGTTCGCCTGTCAACTTGAACCTTTGGGCATCCGCGTCTCACGGATGCGTCGAGTGAAGCACAATGCTCCGCATGGCTCTGGTTCGCGATCAGAGTATGAATCGCTGCTATAGGATCTTCGAGATCTGCTTCTGCTGGACCTGTGCCGGCGCGTGCTTCTCCTTCCTTCATCCGAGTGGTGGCTGCGACCACTGCGATGATGTGCTGCGTGTCGTGAGTCGACTATGTCGCGATCGCGATTCCTTGCTGGAGTTTTGTCTTCTGGCTGTATAGCCTGTGCCGCTAGAGCTAGCGATTTGAGTTGTTGGCGATGCAGGGCTGCGTTAGGGTCATTCGCCGGAGGTTGCATTGCCTTGAGGTAAGCACCTACGGAGAATAATGCACCCGCAGCAGTTTTGGGCACTGGGATTCCGTTAGCGTCCTCTGTCATGAACGACAGGTTACGGGTGATTGCTACCCTTTCATGTTCTGGAAGGCTTGCCAACCGCGACCTAGGTCGTGGGGTTGGTTGCATTGTGGACCCGAGGGATTGCTCCCTTCTTCGGGCACTCGAGAGGCTGGCTTGCCTTTTGCGCTCTTCGAGCGTCGCTCGGTAGTTTTGCAGTCGAATTGACTCCTGCCAGTTGAAGTACTGGAAGGTCAACATCTCCTCTGGGGTGGAATTTGGTGGCATCATTGTGCACTCCTTTATGACTTTATCTGCTTTTGCTGCCATCTCCTCCGTGATTGTCAAGGTTGTGACCCCATCCGGCATGGTTACCGTGCATGGGAATTGTGCAGGCCTGCGAGCGGCTGCGTCTGCGGATGATTCTGCGGTGAAGGCCACGTAGACCTGATGGGGCGTGACCCGAGGACAGGTGTATGTGCTGTCGATTCCAGTCATGGACTCGACGTCGCCGTCGAGGCTCATGTCAGAGCCAGTATGTTCATCGAGTAGATCTTCGAGGCGAATCTCGTTGTCGTGTTCATCGCCTATGCTCATCTCGGTGTTGGCGAAGCCATTATGGATTTCTGAGTCGAGGTTGGTGTTGGTGAAGATCTCCGAGTCGACGTTGCTGTCGTTATGAATCGCGGGCTCGTAGAAGTCATCGAGGGAGATCCCGCAGTCGAAACTCTCGTCGAGTGGTAGGTTGAAGTCGACGTTGCTTGTGCGGTATGCTGATTCTGCCTCCTCGCCTTGGAGTTCCGTCATCATGAACCTGTCGATCTCGCCGGTCGACATGGTTGTTGCGGGCGAGCAGGCTTCAGGAATCGACGACGGGGCGAGCGCAGTCGACGGAGCCTCGAGTGCGCCCAGCCAGTTGTTGCGGATCTGTCGAGTCCTGCGTGCCAAGATTGTTTACGAAAAAATTGAATGCTCCAACAGTTAACTCAAACCTGATTCAAGGCCGAAAACGCCTCCTGAAGCTCTGGCGAGTGCGGATTGAAATTCATTGGAAGAGCAGATGCGCTTTTTGCAGGTGAAGCGGGCAGGCTGCCGCTTTTCGAGTGGATCGGCGAGTCGCCGTGTGTCGCCTGGATCGGCGAGTTGCTGTTTGCTGACATGGCCGGCGAGTTGCCGTTTGCAGATGAGATCGGCGAGTTGCCGTTTGCTGGTGTGATCGGCGATTTGCCGTTTGCTGTTGGGACCGGCGAAACTTCGAGTCCAGCGCTATTCTTTCCCACAGACGGCGCCACTTGACGAGGGGTAGACTCATCAAGACCCATGGTTAAGGTCCCTAGGTTATGAATATGGGGGAGAGAACGTGGTAGAGCTGGAAGTATCGTCGGCTGACAAGCAGGGCAAAGATTTTACCCAGGTTCAGGGCCCTCGTGTGGAGGTAACACCCCTACGTCCTGCCTGTCTGTTATTGCTTTGTGAATATGATGGTTACAAGGTCCCGGCGAGATGTCGATCTCGCTAGGGTTTTGTGGCTCTGAAAGTACGTGTCTGGTTCGATGGCCCTCCCAGTCCTTAAATAATAGGCTGGGTCTCGGGTGTTCGTAACCGACTCGATTTACAAGTAAGGAAACTCTAAACCGACTATTGCTTCGCCAAACTTGGAGGATACTCCATCTTCGTGGGCCTCCCTTCATGGGCTTCATGTAGGCTCTGATAGTTGGGCCTAGTCGATACGTGCACCAGGTACCCTCATGGTAGGGTACCCGATAGGCATACCCATGTCACCCTATTTTATAGGCGCGGAGGCGTGCGGTTGGCGAAGCGGTGGGAGCGGTTCCCCAAACCGCGCTCGGAACCGTCCGTTAGTGGGGTAGTGGTGGGCCCGCCATCATTGGCGCGGTTACCCAGGCGCCGCGCGGGGTGGTCAAAGGTGGTCAAAGGCCGTGCTTGAAGTGACCGGACACGACACGTGTGACGTATGCGACGTGCGGTGCGCGGCGCGTGCAGAGGCACGGTCGGCCGTACGCGCGAATCAAGGCAAACCAAGACATCCTTGCATCGTATTTTGTGACTGGAATTCGGTGGAGTTAAGAAGAATCTCGTGGTATCGGTTAGACCAAGTTGAGGAGGAAAGTCGGACAAGGTCGCTAATTTGACTCGGAGAAACTCGGCCAGACCGAGGCATGCTTGAGTCAGAAAGGCAGTTAAGTTGATTTGTTTTGTTAAACCTGGTGTGGCCCTCCATCCGAGGCTGTGGGACCGCACCAGCTTCGGGGACTAATGTCGGGGGTATACCCCCGGGTAGGGTAAGTTGTGGTATAAAGAGCTCTAGAGAGTGGACCGGGTCAAGGTCAAACCGGGTCAACCAAGTCCCGGAGGGACCGAGACATGGTGTAATTACAAACCAGCTTACGACAACCGGGTCACTTAGGCCGGGTCATGTTAGCTGGGTCACCTTAACCGACATACCACCGTCGGTCTACTCTTATTTATTCTCATGTGCAGGAAAGGGACAAAGAGGATCCGGCATAGCTTTGCCGGGTCAAAGATGGAAACCAGGCATAACCATGCCGGGTTAAGGAAGAGAAGAAACCTTACCTCGGATAAGAAGTCAAGGGCCTTTGTCTTTTGGCCTGGCAGAGGAGCACGCCTGGCCGGAGAACCCGGAGCCTGGCAGACCGACATCCCGGGATGGGACAGCCCGGATAAGCTGGGACAAGACAGAAAGGGTCCTGACATGGCAGAGACGACCCGAGATCCCGGAGGCGCGAGTCTCATGCAGGAATCCCGGAGATCTCTGCAGGAGCACGTGAAGCCACCGTGGAGGAGAGAGCCGTTATCACCAGGACAGCTATAAGTACCCCTGTACCTCCTCCTGCGTGAGGGAGAGAAGAGGAGATAGCTCATTTGCCCCTTTGTGCTTAGCTTCATCTTCTACCTCGTACCACTGTTCCATAGTCTAGCAATACAGCTCAAGGAGCAGATCTTGTACTCGTGCTTGTGCTTCACCCATATACATCGAGAGATAGGCAGGAGTAGGGGTGTTACCTCCTCACGAGGGCCCCGAACCTGGGTAAATCGTGTGTGTGTGCTTGTGTTTTCTTGGTTCGATATTCGTCCGTGCGCGCTTCTCAGCGTGCAAGCCCTCCCGGATACCTCCAGCGTCCTATCGGCCCCACACTTAGCCATACCTATGGCATCTGCCGTGACACCACCACGACACCAATTGATTTTTACATTTTCATTTGGAGAACATAATATGTCATAACTTTTA
This sequence comes from Poa pratensis, assembly GCA_947311845.1. NCBI lineage: Eukaryota > Viridiplantae > Streptophyta > Magnoliopsida > Poales > Poaceae > Poa > Poa pratensis. Next base: position 11,198,478 of record CAMZMU010000112.1, on the reverse strand, counting down.
TACCCTTTTATTTACACAATATAGTTTCTAAAGTGATCCCCGCTGCAACGCGCGGGGTATCTTCTAGTTCTTCCTAAATAGAACCCCCACCTTTACCTACCCCCAACCTAGGTGGGGAAGTAAAATCAATCCTTGTTTGTAAATCGCTGAGGTGTTCCCACTCTGTTCTCTGTTCTCTCTAGCAAATGAAGAAATCAGGAGACTAGCACTACAGAGGAGCACACCAGCTTTCAGGCAACAAATGCCTTCATTTTCTATTAGATTTTGCAGCAACGAATGCTACACCACACATGCAATGAATGCCTACAAGCAACCTATGCCTACTGTGCAGAAACAAATGCTGGCAAACCTAGCAACCTATGCTTGCTCTCAGCAACCTATGCTAGGACCTTGGCTTGCTACTTACTTATCTCCATATAGGGTGCCTCTCCTTATATAGAGGGCTCAAGGTCGGTGCTACCGCATTCTAGAGCCTTCTTCTACTGCTTTCTACTGCTACCCTACCTTACAGCATAAGAATTACATATAGATGATACACTAGAACATACTAGCAACGACTGAACTTCAATCAGACAGCTGCAAACATATTGCAGCATGCCTATCTACTTAGGACACAACTCATGTGCCCCAACCAGCACACAACCTATGTGTGGGTTCACACTGTAACCTGCACACAACCTATGTGTGCAGTTTACACTATGACAAGATTATATCAGGCCAACAATCACCCCCCTAATCTTGTCATCTTCAATCATCATCACAGCAGTGCTGGATGTTCATCCGCCGATGTGAAAAACACTTCTTCTTTCCTTGGGTTGCGGCACTCGGACAAGTGGTGACCACGGACGCCACAGTTGTAGCACTTCCCCTTCTTCCCAGCCTTGCGTCCACTACGCACACTGGTGTTGGAGTCGTTGCTATTTTCCTCGTCGTTGTGGCAGCCGTTGTGGCATCCGGCATGACCGCGGACAGCACCATGATCACCCTCACTCGATTGATCACTGTCATTGGATGACACACATCCAGCTTTCATGGGACCGACACACAGTCCTTCTTGGTCCTCGAATCTTGAGGCTATGATACCAATTGTTAGTAGTGTTCCCTCTCTGTTCTCTCTTCTCTCTGTTCTCTCTAGCAAATGAAGAAATCAGGAGACTAGCACTACAGAGGAGCACACCAGATTTCAGGCAACAAATGCTTTCCTTTTCTATTAGATTTTGCAGCAACGAATGCTACACCACACATGCAACGAATGTCTACAAGCAACCTATGCCTACTATGCAGCAACAAATGCTAGCAAAACTAAGCAACCAATGCTAGGACCTTGGCTTGCTACTTACTTATCTCCATATAGGGTGTTCAAGGCCGGTGCTACCGCATTCTAGAGCCTTCTACTGTTTTCTACTGATACCCTACCTTACAGCCTAAGAATTACATATAGATGATACACTAAAACATACTAGCAACTACTGAACTTCACTCAGACAGCTGCAAACATATTGCAGCATGCCTATCTACTTAGGACACAACTCATGTGCCCCAACCAGCACACAACCTATGTGTGAGTTCACATTGTAACCTGCACACAACCTATGTGTGCAGTTTACACTATGACAAGATTACATGAGCCCAACATCCTGTACACACACTCGTTAGAAACGCAAAGCTTGGCATCAACTATGGCCAATGCTGATTTATTATTTCTTTACGAGGGAATTTGTACAAAATTTAGGCGAAACTGCTACGCCGCAAACATGCCAATGTTCTAAACAGGCCATAAGATTACCAGACGCCCAAGGTACCAACAGATTGCGCATGCATGGCTAACTCAAAGCCTTCAGCAGAGGTTACCAGTACTCCACTGCATTCAATGTATATTCAATCGAGATCATGTCACGTGCAGGTATGCAAAAATCTCGCCTACCAACCTGGGTGCGAGAAAAGGACAGTGCTGAGCCCCCATTGAATACTTGCTCGAGTGAATGTGAGTCCTCTCGGTTCCTTTGTGAGAGGTCATGTCGCGTGTCCAACAAGAGCATTGAAGCATCTGTCTCCTCCGCCTCGATTTACTCTGCTTCCTTTCTCTCTTTTTTTTCCTTAAACTAGGGAGAGCGTCCAGAGCATTGAAGCCAATGCGTAGGGAGGGCTTAACGCCCAGTTCTTTTCGGCTCCGCCTGTATTGAGCTGCCCAGAAAAACAACAGTGAAAATAAGCACATGAGAAATTGCAGTCCAGTTCTTTTAGGGTTCTCCTATCTTAGCTTATTATCTGAGTTGTATGATGAAAAATTTATGACGCCCTTGGGGTAAATTTATGTTCTAACTAACAGATTTTGAGTTCTTTTGTGCTATTTTCGCATATGTGCTCACAAAATGTTATGTCAAATATCATATAAATTGCTAAATATTACAATACATATATGATTCATTGTAATTTTGAGCATACCATTATCCTCACGTTTGCACGCATCCACATCAAACTGAGCAGAAAAAGGACTAGGAGTGATACCACAAAGCGGAACGAAGGCGGAGAGCCGGCGGACAGCCGTAGCGGAGGCGACAGGCGGCGGCGGCAGCGCCGCCGGAGTTTCTACTGGAGAGATGCGAACTGTTTGACTCGAGAGGTGAGGAAAAAAGAAAATGAACAGAGGAAAACTGTTCGAGCTAACGCATGGCAATTCGGTGTAATTTTCACGTCAAACAGGGGCAACGCAAAAACGATTCAATTCCACTTGCGGGAAGCCCCCGGCGGTTGTGGGAAGTTGGGGTATCCCAGCTTCTCCCCACTGTGAAGGATGGGCCGAATCTAGCTTCTACTAGAAACGGCTTAAAATCCAGTTCTTTTGGGCTTAGCCTTATTTTCACCTCTAAGCTATTGAGAAGGTCCAAAAGAACGACCTAAGAGCATGAGGGACACTCACAGGACTCACAGAACCAGCCAAACCTCGAAACAACAGTCACAGCTCGTAGGTAATGCTTCCCAGATGACAGAACCTTTGCATATGTAAGTTTCAGAGCTTCGTGGCCTGCTAGTTGGTAGCCTGCAACAAACTACATGAAAAAATTAAGGTACTTGCTGGCTTGCCGCATTGCTCTGGCAACCTATTGAGAGGCGACTTTTTCGCCCGCTCGCAGATCCACCTCCTCGCCGGTGCTGCGTCTGATCCCCCGTCCTCCGACGGCCGCTCCGGCGGCGGGAGGGCGGGGGATCTCCGTTCCTCGGCTGTAGATAGGGTAGTTTCTGGGAGCTTTTCCTCCGGCGGCGCCTTGGAGAAGGTTGGGTGGCCGGCGGAGCTTTTGGTGCAGGTTCGCGTCTTCTCCGGCGGCGGAGCTCCATGGAGCTTCGCGGTGGCGGACCAGCTCCGTTCGCTTCCTCGGATCTCTGGATCTGCTGGAAGTGTCTTCCCCCTCCCAGATCTCGCGTGGCGGCGGATCTGGGTTGACAAGATGGATGCTGAAGACGGCGGCGCAAGCGGTGGCGCTGGCGGAGCAGGCTGGAGCTTCTCTGGAGTTCAAGTCTTGAAGACTTCCCGTCCGCTAGGGGGCGGCTTCCCTTCCAAGGTTTCGAGGAAGCTGTGGCGGCGGCGCGTCTTCGACACGGCGGCTTCGACGGCGACATCGACGCAGGAAGATTTGTGTTTCTCTTCTTTTTTCGTGTTGATCTTCTCTGTGTTCTTGCTGTAATCGTCTTCTGCATCCCGCAAAAAAAAAAAAAAAAAAAAACACGTATGTTGCCCGAGGTAAATTCGTTTGACCAGCAATGTGAAAACAGTAGAAGGAAACCATGACTCAGGGTAGTGACCGGTTAATGGGGGTGTCTCCAGGACAAAAGAATATACAGCAACAATATGTCGAGCTGAGGTTTCAGAGGAGGATCTCCAACCCAAGAATCAACCACACATTCATGTGCAGTTACCTGTACTTACCCTTGTAAGAGCATCTCCAACAGCATTTGTAAACTGAATTTGTAAAAACTTGCTATAGCAAGAGGAGAGAGAAGGTTTACAAAGCCAACAATTATTTTGCTTTGGCAGCCTTTGTATATCTAGATTGCAAAATTCTTTGTATATCTAGATTGCAAAATTCTTTGTATAGTCAGTCAAATTGGCATCTTCTGCTCCTCCTGCTCACCTCCCATGGCTGTGCACGTCGCCGGCGCTTGAGACCGCCCGGAGCAAATCGAGCAGGCGCACAAGCTCCGCCTCTCCGTCCTCTACCACCACGGCGAAGGAATTGCGCTGAGTCGCAGTGAATCGGCCGTGCCATCCAAGTTTTCCCCGCCTCCGGCCGAAGCTCCCCCACGAGGATGGGTCGCACGGGTGCCGATTCCGCAGGCGCGACGGCGGAAGGGGGACGCGGCGGTACCGGGGAAGGCGTCGCAGAGGCGGAAGGCGGACACGCCGGTGCCGGAGGAGCTCGATTTGCCGGCAGGTCTCGGTCGGCGGGGAAGATCGATGCGGTGGCGAGCTGGCGCGTGCCGGGCGGCAGACGACGGTCGGGCGCGCACCCGGGGACGCGACGCAGCTACCCACACCGGCGACGGCCTCCCGCGCGGCCGAATCGGCCAGCATCTACCCGCACCGGCGATGGCCTCCGCCGGGCTTGATTCGGTGGCAGCGAAGCTCGAGCGGCCGGGGAAGGTGGGGCTGGGCGGCAGGGAGGCGGCTGGCGGTGGCTAGGGGCAAGCTGCGGCGGGGGAGGCGGCTGGGCGGTGGCCGGCGCCGGCATCCCGCGCTATGACTTTTCCGTGCCGGGCAGTTGCCTCTCCCGCGCCACGTTTGGCCGATATACAAAGTGGCTCTTGGCTTTGCAAATATGCAAAAGGAGGGTGCAGTTTTACAAAGCTTGTTATAATTTTTGGTGTGGGGACCATTTATACAAATGCTGCTGGAGCTAGTTTTTGTGACCCAATTTGTATAAAAGCAGTTTTTACAAATCCAGGGGAATTATACAAAGGCTGTTGGAGATGCTCTAACCTAGTACTCGGATATCCCAATTGCCTGGGATTCCAGCAAGTATCTGACCTTGTATCTTACTACAAGAAACAATGAAGACGTATACCACCACCAGCACAAGAGCGACAATAAGGGATCCAAGGCGCTTCGGGAGAAAAAGACGAAGCCCCAAGCTAACAACTAACGTGCTGTTGTCTCTTGCCTCGCCAACTGGGAAAGAACCTCATATTTGCACAAATTTCCCAGGTTTTGTAATTTGAGGGAGCAACCTGCTCTCTGAAGATGACTGTGACCCTGCCTCCTAAGACCTACGAAGAACAGCTAGGACTGGGAGTTGCCGCGCAACTTCGCCCTGGCGAAAAATACTCCGGCTATTAGACCTGCAGGGTGAAGGGCATGGTTTCTTCGTTAGTAAAAATGCGGTATGCGTCAGCTGTATGGGGTAATAGTCTCTTTGCTCGCATCATAGACAAAACATACCGAACATAATGCTTATGGAATTCTGCATGCTTGTGCGGACTTTGAAGAGAAGGATTCCGGCGATAGAGAGAGGGATCTTGTTGAGGGAGCCCACAAGGCTGCAACAGGGGAACAATTTTGGCATTAGAAGCTCAAGAAGAGTAAAGTGCACCAATTTTAGAAAGGTTGGTCGGATTCATGCCGCACCTATATGTTGTTGCGCTTGTCTGACGAAGAAACCACATCGAAGTAAAGCTGATAGCAAGCCCCAAAACTCCGCTACCAGTGATGACTAGCCAAAACATGGGCATCCTCAGGAGAGGCCTGCAAATTTCACCTTCTATAAGACACAAGTATCATTTGCAATTATAAGTATTTTTTCTATCAGATGTGCTCTCTGCAAGAGTTGTATCTTGGTAGGAGCCTAATTAATTATTCTTTACTAGCAGATAAACACATTTGACCCTATGCATCACTTTCCTGGCAAGATTCAGGTGCCATGTCCATAACAGGTTCTTTTAGACTACACCATTTTGTGTTGGCATGCCATGGACATGAAAGGAACTCTCAAGACAAATAGTTTTTGTTACAAAAATGGACGCTCCACAGTTTGCATTAAATTCATTAGTTTCATGCTAGAACAAGTGAACAAACGAAGTCTGGATCATGAGCTTACGTTTCCAACAGGTACTCCACTTCGTTGAAACCAAGCACGAGGGTAATTCCCAATGGTATTGATAGAACGTTATTCAGTAAAACCATTGAAAGCTCATTCAAATTGCCAGACCTGGTGGCTTCCTTAGCACTGTCCATTACATGCCTCAGTGTAAGCTGGAAAAAATAGTTCATTTGTTAAAATTTATATGAGGCATATCAGAACTGAAGATGTTACGCCTATAAGGTAGAGCGTGAATCTATTGAACTGGATATAAGAATCTAAAACACTTGGCAGGAGTAACAGTTTGATAAACGTCTGCATATTGTAATCATTGAGAAGAACAATACCGAATATGATGCTGTTAAAAAACAGTTTACGATCTGCCATGTATAGCCCACTGCATGAAAGGACAGATCCGTTATTCCTCCAGCAATGGCGGAGATTATCTACGGAAGAAACAGAGGGTTGAGTCAGGCCTTAAAGGGCATAATAATGTGTTATTTAAGGCAATGTCTCATGAACACGTGTGGTTAGATATATGGCAGATAATTGACTACATGCTATCTATTATATAATTAAAACACAAGACAATTGACGGTGGAGATTTGTCACCATATTACTATGATGCACAAACGGTGGAGATTTATCAGCGCACGAAGAGATAGATCGTGATTCCACATGGAAGGTAATAAGTGCGGATATGCACAAACGGTGGAGATTTATCAGCGCACGAAGAGATAGATCGTGATTCCACATGGAAGGTAATAAGTGCGGATACGTGTCCGGCCTCAACACGTAAAAGAATCAGGAAATAAAAATGCAAACAAACTCTAGGACTCAATCGCTCAGTTAATATATATGAGCATAGGCCCAAAAGCATGCACGGCTGGACACCACAAAATACGCCGTCGACAAATCGAGGGCTACCTGGAAATCAAAGCCGATAGCAGCGGGACGACGACTACGGGCGACGCCAAGGTCTCTGGCGATCAGAAACAAGATCGGCCTCCAGGGTTTCGGCACTTTGGGTGGTCCACGACGTATCACCGATTGGTCGGAGTTTTGTAATTGCTGGATCATCGTCGCCGTCGTCATCATGCAGCCAAGCATTATCACCAACATGTTCAAGGATCCCAGTAGATCGATCGATCGCCGTCTCAGCACGATTAATTAATGTATGGCGATCGATCGCCGTCTCATCTGTTTCCACTGAACATCTGCAGCAAGTCGATTTTCTCTCGCCGGAGAGCATCGGCGTCATAGATCCTATCTTGTGCGGCGTGCACCTTGACGAAGCGGCAGCGAGACCTGTGCGACTTACGACGACGCCTCCGCCAAAAAGAAGACCCTCCTGCGCCGCGCACTGGTCGACATGGCAGCAGGGGCATGCCCATGCCGACGCCGCCTCCAGCGCCCACGCACGACCCTGAGCGCGTACATCCAGTCGTGGATGTGCACCGCCCTGGCGCCGTGACCCTGCGACACATAACGTACGCTCAGGCCAGCAATCTTAGCCTGCAGCCAGCCACCCAACCAATATTCGTAGCCAATCTAATGCATGCATCTTGAAAGGATTTATTCAGAGGTAATAAGCTGTGCCAATTTCAATCGGCTAGCATACATGGTCATGTTATAATCTTCTCTTGACTAATTTCCAGTGATTTGGCAGATTGAATGCTGCAGCACACACACGTGAAACATACGAAGCAAATCTAGCTTGATTTGGTAATCGATCAGCTAGCTAGGAACGCTCAGGTAGCAAGCAGGTAATTTTTTCTGGACATCGAATTGAGGAGGAAATTTTCCCATCAATCTACTTTTGGTTCTTAGAGAAATCTTTCGGCTGATTCCCTTCTCCTCATTCTATTGTCTCACTGCTGTCCTCTTCTTGATATTATTTGACTCGCCTGATGACTCAAGGTGTTCATCAATTAACTGCAGCTCTGATGCATTCACCCACCAGATTTTCCATCCAATTGTTTATTGAGCTGCCGTTCATCCGATCTACCAGCCATGCATGCAAAGCAAAGCATCAGGTATACACCTTTTTCCCACATGTTCGCGTCATGCATGGTCCGTAATCTCTGGTATGTGAGCATATGTTTTTTCTCCAACATCCCGCGTCTATGTTATTAGACGAGCTAACGGCATGGCCAGGGAGAGCTTCCCCTACAGGCAGGATCCTCTAGACGGTGTCGCCAGGGAGAGCTTCCCCTACAGGCAGGATCTCGAGACGGTGTCAACTTCTTTGGCCAGCCCCCGCAAAAAAAAAAAACTTCTTTGGCCAGCCGGCAAGCTATAGGGTATGTACTCCAGTACACACTATACACTACAGTTCCGCCATTCATATCTGACCTGATAAGCACAACATTGATCGAAGCATAGTGCAAGCATGGACAGTCAGGTAACCAAAAGCGGTTTCGTACCAATTATTAGATCAGTAGTTTTTTCGGAGGATGGATGCACGTCAAGTATTATATATTTGCTAAAACTATTTAATGGGAGGTAGCCATGCATGATCGTCAACTGGCGAGGCCACGGACACATCTGATGTCCTATATGATGTCTGATGACAAATTACGATAAAATATGACCTACGCCATCAATATAATTCAAACCGAAGGCTAGATGCATGGAGAAAGGTACACGCACCATCCCATAAAATAGTTATTGATAAAAGGTAAAGTCTATATTTTGACAACTATTATGGTACAAAAAATGCAATGTATAACTGAAACTCAAATGTTTGAATTTTGCCAGGACAAATATTTTCACAACATACATTTACTACAGTGTTAAATACTCATTTCCATCCAGATTTGCTTTTGTAAAAATTACATATTAGTTACATTCATGATCAATTTTTTTAAATCGGTTAGTCTAATATTGGCATGTGTAAAAGCAAACATGAGCACTGCATTGATAACAAAATTGCAATTCAACATATATTTGATTAGGTTGTAGAAGACTATATGTATGTACAATATCAGTACAAGCGTTCAAGCTCATGATGAAATAATCCTTCGACATATTAGTGGAATATTTGCACTGTAAAGTAAACATTAGCGGAAGATAGAAAACATAAACTTATTAATATGGAAGTACTTGATTTTGCATGGTGGGAGACTATCCCCGACACCATGTGTTTTTACTGTTTCTTTTTTTTACTAATCAGTAAGGATTAAATACACATTACCATAAGGTTACATTTACGCTCGATCCAATCATATAGTGTGATGACGAATAACATGGTATTGTAGCGATGAACTACGATAAATAGATACCATAAAAGAGGTATAGAAAAAATTGCACGGTGCATTTTGGTTAGCGGATTTTCCATAACTCTAAATGGCAACTTAATGATACACAGATAAATCAAAAGTAGTATATGGATATGTAAAGGGTATTATTTATTTATGTATTTTCGCTTTTGCAGGTATGACTATGTATCCGTATGAAAGCGAAACTATAAAATGAAGGGACATGCTTATTATTTATTTCTCCCGGTATGTATGTTGTGTGATTAGTGGCAACAAAATTGGTGTGAGATTTTTGTTTAGTAAGTTTGGTTAGTTTAAACTAATTGGATGTTATTTTAAAACCACTACACTCTTGATGCCAATAAATTTCCTATTGATGGTATTATCGCTTTGTATGCTGCCCAAAACATATCGGTGCAGGAAAATCCCTTATGTGGAGAATGTCCACTACCGCCTATCTTCTTGGCGAGAGCTAAAATCGTTGATGTTTCTTCTTTCCACCTAATAAAGCTTACAACCTTGGTTCCTGTAAAAACATTACAACCTTTGTTTAGATAATTATTTGTTCTTTATTTTCCCTTGGTGTTATGCCCTTTTGGATAATGGTTTGTGGAATACATGACCGTAGGATACAGAAATATTTGTGACGAATGACAGGTAGTTTCTACGTCTTCCATGTTTGTATTTTCTAAGTATGGTAGTTCATATGTTCTGAAATCAGTAGTTAAACAATAATATGCATGTTTATTGGTATACTCAACTCGCATGTAAACACTAGAAAAGGGTTCGAGTGAAAAAATAGTTGAGACTTTTCTTAACAAAAGTGCAATATTTGACAAATATTTCATTTAAATAGTTTATAAGTTTTCTACTTTAACCTTTAGGGATTCGCAAAATTTTAAAATATGACGTTATTCAAATAGGACACTGATGCTATCCATAAGTTACTGACATAAGATGCTTCTTATTTTGGAGAAAACTTGCAAGGCTATGATGCCTGTGTAAGTGCTTCATATTTATCATCTGGGACACGGAAGTATAAGAAATCTATACAAAATAAATATGGTAGTCATTATATATTGTTTGGCTTCTTATTTATCTTACATTGCTCAAAATTGAAATCAAATAGAAAAGGTCATATTAGATATAAGAATTGAAAATATGTATGTGCTAGCCGCGCGATTGCGCGGGCCACCCAGCTAGTTATTTAGTAAAGAAGAAGAAAATAAGCCCCTTGGGCATTCAAGTCCAGCTCAAACATACCATCAACATGAGAGAAATCCAAACTTGTCTGTCATGCTGCTTCTTAAAGAAGTAGGTTTCTCCAGAAGCCGTAAGAACATTGGCGACATTCTTCAATATAGTCAACATCGCAACATTGATGTACTTCAAACTGAAAGGTAAAGATAATATTAATAAGTGCAGGACTTCTTAAAATTTCAATCCAAAATATTCTTATTATAATTAAGTTTTCAAGACTCATAAAAGCTCAACTCAAAATGTTCAGAAACTTAGAAATTTATTCAGGTTTGTTATCATCCATACTTACAAATTTACCATGAATAGAGGAAAAGCAGATGAGGCTTAGCACAGCAACATTTAATCCATAAATGAAACATATGAGCTAGCAAATATTATTAAGCATCAATACTGATTAAAGGAGAAACAATTATATCACATCTGTGTTACTTTATGCATGAATCAGTAAACAAATAGAGAGCAGTTTTGGAATATAGATAATAATAACATATTTCAAAAAACAATTCCATGCTCCGATAACAAAAGGATATAAGTACAGACCAACGTAAACTGCACCAAAAACAATCCTCAGACTAAAAGGATTTTTGAAGATCTGATACATACCTAAACATGCTTGTAATTAGCATTCCGACAAATATGATGTTCACAGGCAACCAAACTTTGATTAACTTCCATGTTAATGGTTCAGTTGAGACAACACCAGAGAGGGACAGTGTTGAAACTATGATCACGGATACAATGTTCTACAGTCAAACATGATGACGAAAATACTGTCAGTGTCACCCAATAGCCACAATGCAGAAGGAAAACACAATTGCATGAAAAGTATAGTCAGGAATAGTAATATACCTGGTAAAGCATCAGAAATATTCCAGCATTGAAACCATAGCCAGACAAAACAAACTTATTAACTAAAATCATGCTGCAGGATGCTATGCAGTAAGCAAGACCAGATACAAGAGAGTGATTCTGAATGTTTGGGAGCCTAAGGAATCCTGAAGGCCTATCTTTATCTTTTGAGGCCTCTAAATCTCCCAACTCAATGTCATCAGCAGAGAAGGACCTCGCCATAGATCTGGAGAAAATATGAACCAAAAACACGATGGATTGGGTTAGCTTAATGAGTAATTGCTTACATGACAATTTTTATTCCAGGAGGTCAATATGAGGTCCATTGTCAAGATGTTTTCAGGATTAATTTGGTTATTTGACACATAGATCAAGGGAAGCTTACATGCCTGTTCCCGATTTCTCTCCTCATGGGACTTGCCAGTGCACTCTGTCCTCCAATCTGATCCCAGAGCTTACTCTTTTCACCATTCATGAGCGGACTAGTTGTACTCTCCGGTGCTTTTCTCCCAGGAGAGGTGCCAGGATCCACATGAATGCCTAACTGAGGAATTCTGCAAGGTAAAAACAGTGTGGTTACTACAGTAATCCAGTTATTTAATGCATGAATCATATGTATTATGTTGACCAGTAGGTCACATTTTTGGTAGGTTTTATCTTGTTGAGTATCTCTAAGTAAATATGTAAAATCAGAACCTCTAGATCAAGCATGGGAATGAAACTGATGACACTTCAAAATGCATCACAGCGGATCAAAATTATAAGCATTTGCACACTCTAAATAAAATCTAACTAAATGGATCAATTCCAGTATTTCCTCAAAAGTTTTTCACTGCGCGACAGATTTTAAAATGTAATACTATTTGCGAAGAGCCCCTAGATAACATTGAACAAGCCAATAGTCAAACACCATGATAGTCGTCCTGTGAAAATGTTTTTCAAACATCACCTCAACTCAGATATTTAATTACACTCATTGCCAATATGGATCATACTAAAGCATTTTTTAGAGTTGTACTACACCAGCAACTTTTTCATCATAGTCATTGCGTAGCACATCAAAGGGCACACGAACTTTGGGGTCTACCCAAGAACAGAGCAAAAAAATACAATGAATGCTGCACAGGAACAGAGCAAAAGGGAGCTCTAGGACTTATAGATTCAACATATGCATGAGCTTTCAGATCCACCTAAACCTACCCTCAATCCATGGCAAATACGCACATGTTTACATGCTAGTTCCGAGGAAACCACACGCTAGATAGAGGGCAAGAGGGAGGGATTGGGCGGAATCGTTAGGTCTGTCCTGCTACCTCATTCAGGGAGTGACGACGGGAGGGGGCTCGGGGGTGTCCGGCGGTGACTAGCTGGGGAGGAGGGCGGTGGGATCCGGCGGAGAAGGCGCGCAGATGCTCCAGGGGGGCGTCCTCGCGATTTGGTTCGGCTTGCTCCGGTGAGGAGGCGGCCGGCCAGGTAGAGGCGATTGGGGAGGCTGGAGCGGTGGTGAGCGGGCAAGGGATCAGGGTTGAGCGGTGAGGTGGAGGATCGCCGCTGGCGAGTCAGCCGGCAAGTCAGCAACTTAGCAAGTGGTACCGGCCGCGCGCCGTCGCAAGAACATATGTTTTGCGGATTGTCGCAACAGCCTGCCAGTTTTTTTTTTTGAACAAGAACAGCCTGCCAGTTAGAAAGGTCAACTACAAGAGCCGCCGTCTCGGACCAGCTACAGATCAACGGCACACGCCGTTTGGCCCGAAGACGCCGAGCAAATCTTAAATTGTTCAACTGTGAAGATACTTCAACCAAAATATACTATTAATAGTGTAATATTTAAAAAATTGAACTCATGCATTGATATTGTATTGTTCATGTAAATTCTAAATTGTATTGTAAATCCTGGCACTCCCAATATTATGAATCTAAATCCACCACCACCGCTTGCTTGGACTTGTGTATCCCGGGACATGGGACATCCACCCGCCGCCAACGACCACGAGGCCGGCGGGTCCGGCGTGAACATTATTGTCAATTAGGGCAATATAGTTTTCTATCTAATCTATATATGTAGTTTGTATTTCCTCCGTTCCGTATTATAAGATGTCTAGCTTTTTTCTTATTCGCACGGATCCAGACGCGTTTTACTATATAAATTCACTTGTTTCACTTTGTATGTAGTCCACATTGAAATATTTAAACATTTTATATTTTGCAACAAAGAAAGTATGTATGAAGGATGAAGCTAAATATCTATGTTTGTGTTGCATGGGCTCCATCGATTTGAGGGTTAAAAAAATAAGATGTGTGGTTAGAGGAGGAGACATATAGAGGGTGTTATGCTACTTTCCGCGGATATATAGGAGTCAAATTAGCCAACTCCTGATTGGAGATGCTCTTACTCGCCTGTGCGTACCGCCCCGACTCCAGCGCAGCAACCGTCTCCTCTCCCGCTCCTTCGTGCGCATCTTAAGGCCCAGCTCCACCGCCACGTGACCCATGGTCGAGCACCGCTGCCGCGGTGGAGCTTTTTTGTGCGTTGATGTCATGGCTGCTCACGGTGTATGCTCCGATGTTGATCCTTTTGTAATGTCATGCTCAACTAAAGGGTGGGCTTCATGGGAATGGGTCTGCCCACGCTGAATCCGACTCTGAGGAGGCTCCGGTGTGTCGGATTCGTCGCTAACAAGGTTAGTATTTTTCGTGTTTTAATGTCGTATGTGTGTTGTTCACATGGCACGACGTCATGGTGCTAGAACTCCGTTAGCGATATGTTTTCGAGAAAGATAGGAGCTAACAAGTGGTCCCGAAATTTTACCAAAAAAGCCACAACTAAAGTTAAGTTGGTCAATCAGTGCTATGTGCAACGGTATTACTCAAGACCGGTTGAGTTTTGACTAAGAAAATGTCGCGTTGGTGTTTTTTGAAACCCTATCGACAATTGTTATGTATTTTCTTTTTTCTAGTTTCTCGATTAGAAGAGATAAGGATGTTTGTTCCTACTAGTAAGCGTGCACGTGCAACACACTTTATCTAACATGTAATACTATATCTAATTTGTTGAGTTTTTTGTTACCACAATAATAGATTTCATGACTAAATCGTCTAAGGATATGTGATTCCATAACGTTGTATCATTTAAATCCACAAAGCACAAGATAATAGTTATTATTTTCATAAATATTACAATTCAACACTAGTTCAAAGAGATAGTTGAAAAAGAAGTGTTAATAACATTATCCACTATTTATTATTTCATGAAGGTCCATATATTTATGTGATTAATAATTACTCGTTCCAAGAGAGGAATATTGTTTATCGCTTCATGATCTTACTTCAGAATATGTACCAAAAATCGCTTTCTCAACTCAAAACCATCCTAAATATGCATTATAATTATACGACATTGACATATAAAGTTCATGTTCAAAGTGTGTGCACCTAGGCATGGTTGAGAATATTCACCGTGGATGTCGGAAAAATGACGCTTCATCGTGCCATGAGTGCACTGAATTAAAAACCAAATAACCGGACACAGTAGTGCATACATATGAAATGTCACATTGAGCATTGAACAAATACGGTAAGGTTATATTTAAGTGAAAAGATTCCTACTTGTGCAAGTTTGTCAGAACAACATGAACTTTGCGTCCCCATTTGGATGTCGTCCTTCCAGTTGGGGTTTGCCAGTTGAAGGCAAGGTTTATCTTATTGCTAATTTCCATACTTTTAATTACGTGCACCACCAAGTTGGTCTCGGAAGCGGGTCCAAAATATAGACAATTTTCTTCTTTTGATCCAAAAGGAACAATATGAATATGTCAAGAATGTCATGAGACAATAAAAGTAATGATAGGTTTAGAAATAAATCAGTCACATTGATACAAAATGAATCGTTGTCATGACCGAAGGAATAAACTCTTACCATGTCACATTCTGATATATGATACTCCTACTATTTGGCCACCTATGAAATACTAGCCGATCAAAATAAAGGATTCCACAGCACTCGGGTCTCATGCAAAGTGAGACATCATCTAAAATAATAAAAACATCAATGCGAGAAAACATGTGATAGCTAATTAAATAACTTACAAAAAAGTGTAGATCCATATAGTGTACTGCAATGTCACGGAAAAAGTGTATCTCGTGGCACGCTAGTACGCAAACAACCGTGTTGAAGCAATATGCATTCATATATTCATTCATTTTCAATATGTTTTTTATATGTCTTAGGTTTAAACTAATATGATAAGGATTAGAGCTTATCACACATTTGCTCCTCTGAAAGAGAGAAATTCGTGACTACAATGACACATGTATAACACAAAATGAACTCACAAAAAAAGGTGACTTGCTCCAACGAAGGTACAACATCAACTATGATGATGTATAAGCAAAGTCCATCTATTAAGTCGGCGTTTGTTGATTTGACATACGTTGAAAGGATCGATGATTGCGATAGAGCCTCAACTTCTGATAATTCTATCAAGTCGGTGTTTGTTGGATTGAACAAAGGTGAAATCATTGGTCATTTCAAAAGCCGAAATCTTGTCGCAATTATTGATAATTTCACCATTTTTCAATCCAATAAAAACACTGACTTGATAGAATCATCGTAAGTTGAGGCTGTATCGCAATCATCGGTCCTTTCACCGTAATCAAACAAACAAACAAACGTCGACTTAATAGATGACTTTTGCTTATACATCATCACAGTTGATGTTGTACCTACGTTGGAGCAAGCCACCCTTTTCTTGTCAGTTCATTTTGTGTTATACATGTGTCATTGTAGTCACGAATGTCTCTCTTTCACATGAGCGAATGGGTGATAAGCTCTAATTCTTATCATATTAGTTTAAACCTAAGACAGATAAAGAACATATTGAAGTTAAATGAATATTTGGACTCATATTGCTTCAACATGACTGTGCGCATACTAGCGTGGCACGAGATTCACTTTTTCTTGACATTGCTATTCATTATATGGACTAATTTTTTGTGTAAGTTACTTTAATTACCTATCATATGTAATCTCGTATTACTAATGTTTTTATTATTTTAGACGATGTCTCACTTTGCATGACGCCCGACTGGTGTGCAATACTTGATTTTGACCGGTTAACACCGTTATTTCATAGCTTCCCTAATAGTAAGGAGTATCATATATTAGAATGTGAAACGGGGAGAGTTTATTCAATTTGGTCATGATAGTGGTTCATTTTGTATCAATGTGACTGATTTATTTCCAAACCTATAATAATGTGTTAACATTCTTGACCTATTCATATTGTTCATCCTGGATTAAAAGAAGAAAAAAATCTATATTTTGGACTCGCTTCCGAGACCGAATTGGAGGTGTACATACTTTAAAATATGGGAATTAACAATAAGATAAACCTTACTCTTTAACTGGAAAACTCCAAGTGGAAGGACGGCACATCTTCAAATGGGGACGCAATGCACATGTATGAAGTTTTTCACTCAAATATAACCTTACTTGATTTGTTGAACGCTCAATGTGACATTTCATATGTATGCACTACTGTGTCTGGTTATTTGGTTTTAATTCAATGCACTCATGGTACGATGAAGAGTCATTTTTTCCGATATCCACGGTGAATATTCTCAACCAAGCTCATTTGCACACACTTTAAACATCAAAATTATTTGACAATGTTGTATAATGCATATGTGTAGGATGGTTTTGAGGTGAGAAAACAGGTTTTGGTACATATTCTTAAGTAAGACTATGAAGCGATAAACAATATTCATGTGTTACGAATGGGGAATTATTAATCGCATAAAGATCTGGATGTTCATGAAATAATTAATAGTGGATAATGTTACTTAGATTCTTTTTTCAACGATCGTCTTCGAATTGATGTTGAATGGTAATATTTATGAAAATAATAACTATTATTTCGTTGCTTTGTTGATTTAAATGATGCAACATGTGGATTATATGTTGTTCACATCCTTACACGACTTATTCAAGAAATCTATAACTCTGGTAAAAAAAATCACTAAACTACAAATGATATTTGTATTTTAGGGACGTGTGTTGCAGATGCAAGCTTGCTATGTTAGATCGATCTCCACGAGGCCGTTGGAGTCCAACGACTCCACGACCGATTCCCGCGCCCTGATCGGGGGCGCCCAACCGAACTCTGGTTGGTGGGCCCCTGTTGCCTGCGCTATATAAACAGAGGTGGGGGCCGGGGCATGACTCACGAGGTTGATCGCGCTGCCACAACCCCACCGACATACCCGACCCGATCTAGGTCTGCGCAGTGCGACGGGAAGCACCGCCGCCACCGCTTGCTCACGCACACTGTTCGCGCCGCCGCCGATGTCATGGCCAGCGGCTCGAGCTCCTCGAGCATAGGAGAAGGTACACATCTCACATAAACCCCAAAGCTTTACTCGGAAAGATCTAGCCTAGTCGATCTACAGGTTCTATCAATGGTATCAGAGCTGCTAGGCATTAGATCTTTGCGGTAGAAAGAAGAAAGAAAAGAAATTTTTCCCCGTGGCTCCCCATACCCAAAATTCAAAGAAAAAGGGCAAAGAACTCACCGGAGGGCCTCGGGCATCACCGGCAAAGAGCGCCGCCGCAAAGGCCGCGCCGTTCCTCTCCAACCGACGGGCATCGGCAAGCCGAGCCATCGGAGGAAGAACAGGGCAGTGGTGGGGTACGCCTCCGCCACGGCCGAAAGAGAAATCCCTTTCGGGGGCAAAGGGCGCGCCTCCGAGCCGCTGTTTTCCCCTCCAGAGCACGAGGAGAGAAAGAACAGAATGCGGCGCAGGGTTGCTCTCCTGGTGTTTTGTTCCAGCGAGAAGGACGGACGACCGTCCGATCGTGATGGACGGCCAGGATCAAATCCCTAGCGCGGAGATGGGCCGTTGGGCTGAAAGACAAATTGGGCCGCGTCCGCGTCGCTTCGGGCGGCAGTTAGCGCGGCCTCTCAACAGGACGTGGGCCGCTTACTCGACGCTCAGGCGACAGATAAAGAAAAGAAAATGGGCCGCGTTTTTCACTGCGGGCCGAAAATGAACAGTGTTCTGTTAATTTTTCCAGAAGCTATTTTTTTTTGTCCAATTTTTTGGTCAAATTTCATTCAGTTTTTCCTATTCAAAATTATCCAACGAAAGTTTTGTTTAGGAAACAGAAAAGTAAAAGTAATACTTCTGAAAAGTATAAAGTTCATGAATTTTATTCATTTTTCCGCTGCAAATAGTTAAAAGTAATTGCTTAAAAGCAATAAAGTGATAATTAATTTTTTTAAAGATATGATAAAGTGAATATTAAAGGTGATTATGGTCTGTTATTTTATGACCAACGTTGTTAATGACATGATCATGATTTGTTATTATGTGTATAAAAGGTGCATTTATTTCTATTTTCTGCCCAACGGTGATATAGATTTAATTGCATAAACAGTTGTATGTTTTATTTTGACCAACGTTGGATTAATGCATGCAATTGTTTTTGTCATCTCACATTTTGTGGTTTCAGGAGGTTACCATTTGATGAGTTGCCTCAAGGACGTTCCAATGCTCAGGGGTGACAACTACACTGAGTGGAGGAAGAAAGTGGATCTGGCATTTGTATGTGCCGAGGTTGACTGGGTTGTGGACACTCCACAGCCAGTCAAGCCAAAAGAGCCAGTAAGAGAGGCTAATGATGATGAATCTGCTTGGCAGAAAAAGTTGAGGGATCATTCTCCAGTGGAGATGAGTTACACCCTGGATAACCAAAAGTGGCTGAATGCCAACAAGAAATGCATGGCATTTATAAAGAACACGATTGAGAACGCCATTGCGGGCTCAATCGCAGAGTGCACTTCCGTTGGGCAGTTCCTGGAAAAGATAAAGAGCCAGTTCACTGGCTCTTCAAAGGTGTATGCTACCCAGCTGCTCAAACAGCTGGTCACAGAAAAGTACCAAGGAGGTGCACATGGCATCAGGGAGCACATCCTGAGGATGAGCAACATGGCTGCCAAGCTAAAGCCTATGGATGATGACCTGGAGCTCAAGCCTGCTTTGCTTGTCCACCTTGTCATGGCATCTTTGCCTAAAGAGTTTGAGAACTTTGTGATCAACTACAACATGTCCCCTGATAAATGGGACGTTGAAAAGACCATCGCTATGTGTGTGCAAGAGGAGGAAAGGCTCAAGTCCTCTCACGGTGGTTCCCTGAACTACGTGAAGGAAAACAGGAAAAGAAACTACAACAACAGCAACCAAGGTGGTTCCCCCTCCAAGCCATATGGCAAAGGTCCCCAACAGTATCATCATCAGAGTCTCCAGTGGATAAAGATCAGTGTCTCCACTGCAAGAAGACTGGGCATTTCAAGAAAGATTGCCCAGATTGGCTCAAGTCAATAATGGCAAAGAAAGGTATAAACACAGTTTCTTTTGTAAATGAATCCCTGTATACACAGTTTTCGAAATCTACTTGGTGGATTGACTCAGGTGCAACTGTTCATGTTGCAAATTCTTTACAGGGATTCCATTCGACAAGGACTATGCAAAGAAGCGAAAGATGCATTGAAGTCGCGAATGGAGTTCAAGCAGAAGTTGAAGCTGTTGGCGACATCTCCTTGGAGTTGGCTGATGGTTTCACGATTTTGCTTAGAGATGTCTTATTTGTTCCTTCACTTCACAGAAATTTAATAAGTGTATCACGTTTGGATAAAGACAGTTATGAATGTTGTTTTGGACATGGCAAGTGTGCCATATGGTTTAAAGATGCTTGTGTGGGTATTGCTTTACTTCACGATGAGCTTTATTTGTTATCCTTACGTGAAAAAGTGCATTCTGTGTGTAATGTGAGTGAGCAAACTTCCTTGTCGAACAAAGAACAAAAGAAAAGAAAGCGAACTCATGACTCGTCGAAGTTATGGCACTGTCGATTAGGCCATATTTCGAGGGGAAGAATCGAAAACCTCGTTAAAAATGATATTCTTCCTCCGTTAGAGTTCTCAGATATCGAACAATGCATAGATTGCATAAAAGGAAAGTATGTAAAGCAAATTAAAAAGGGTGCAAACCGAAGTACAGCAACACTAGAAATCATTCACACTGATATTTGTGGACCGTTTTCTGTGAAAAGTGTGGATGGCTATGACTCGTTCATAACATTCACAGATGATTACTCCCGATATGGTTATATTTATCCAATTAAAGAAAGATCTGAAGCGTTGGATAAATTTAAAATATTCAAAGCAGAAGTTGAAAATCAGCATGATAAAAGAATTAAAATAGTCAGGTCCGACCGTGGGGGGAGTACTACGGTCGGCACACTCCATATGGTCAAGTACCTGGACCTTTTGCAAGGTTCTTACAGGAAAATGGAATAGTCGCCCAGTATTCTATGCCGGGCGAACCTCAGCAAAATGGAGTAGCTGAAAGGCGTAACCGTACTCTTATGGATATGGTGCGCAATGATGAGTTATTCCACCCTGCCATTGGGATTATGGATGGAGGCGCTTAAAACCGCCATTCACATTCTCAACAGAGTACCAAGCAAGTCGGTGCCCAAAACACCGTACGAGTTGTGGACAGGGAGAGTTCCCTCTCTGCGCCACTTGAGGGTCTGGGGGAGCCCAGCTGAGGCAAAAGTATTTAATCCAAATATTGCAAAGTTAGACCCCAAAACAGTAACTTGCCACTTCATTGGCTATCCTGATAGATCAAAAGGTTATCGTTTCTACTGCCCAGACAGATACACAAAGTTTGTAGAAACGAGACATGCAGTCTTCTTAGAGGACGAAATGATGAGGGGGAGCATGGTAGCTCGGAAAATTGATCTTGAGGAGAAGAGGGTGTGTGCACCTTTTCCGATGATTCAGGAGCCATTTTTCGCACTACCTGTTGTAGCTGCACCGACAATCCTGAGATTGAGGTGCAAGCACCTGTTGTAACTCCACCCGTGACAACTATGGGTGAAGATCCGGAACCTGTCCGTCAGGAGCCGACTGAACCCGTTGTTGAGCATGAAAGGGAGGTGCAGCAGCCACTTTTAGAAAATGAGACCCTTAGAAGGTCTAAAAGAGCTAAAAGGTCAGCTATTTCTACTGATTATGTTTATAACATAGAAATAGATCATATGGAAGGTGATCCCACTTCATATGAAGAAGCCATGAGAAGCCCTCACTCATCGAAGTGGGTGGAGGCAATGGAAGACGAAATGAAATCGATGAGTTCCAACGATGTTTGGGACTTAGAGAAATTCCTAAAGGAGCCAAAACAGTAGGCTGCAAATGGGTCTACAAAACTAAGTATGACTCCAATGGGAATATAGAAAAGTATAAAGCAAGACTTGTGGCAAAAGGCTTTACGCAAAGAGAAGGGGTAGATTACAATGAGACTTTTCTCCGGTCTCATGTAAGGATTCCTTCAGAATCATAATGGCATAGTTGCACATTTTGATTTAGAGTTGCATCAAATGGATGTAAAGACGGCATTTCTAAATGGAGATTTAGAAGAAAATGTTTACATGAAACAACCCAAGGGTTTTTTCATGGAGGGGAAGGAACATATGGGATGCCGTCTAAAGAAATCCATTTATGGATTAAAGCAAGCCTCTAGACAGTGGTATCTAAAGTTTAATGAAACAATTAAAAGATTTGGATTTAAAGAGAATGTTGAGGACAACTGCATTTATGCAAAGTTTAAAAGTGGGAAATATATTTTCCTAATTCTGTATGTGGATGATATCTTGCTTGCTAGCAGTGATGTCAGTCTACTACTAGAAACAAAGAAGTTCTTGTCCTCAAATTTTGATATGAAAGATCTTGGTGAAGCTTCATATGTTTTGGGCATAGAAATTCACCGAGATAGAAAAATGGAGTGTTAGGACTATCGCAGAAGGCATATTTTGAAAAAGTTCTTAAAAAGTATAATATGCATAAGTGCAGTGCCACACCTGCTCCTATAGTCAAGGGCGACAGTTTTGGGAAATTCCAATGTCCCAAGAACCAGTACGAGATCGATCAAATGAAAGGAATACCATATGCTTCGGCTGTTGGAAGCTTACAGTATGCACAAGTGTGCACTCGCCCTGACTTAGCATTTATCACCGGGGTACTCGGTAGATATCAAGAGAATCCAGGCCCAGAGCACTGGAAAATGGCAAAGAAAGCTTTGCGTTATGTGCAAGGCACAAAAGGCCTCATGCTAACATATAAAAGATCTGATTCCTAGAAATAAGAGGGTATTCAGATGCAGATTTTGCGGGAGACAAAGATGATAGAAAGTCCACGACAGGATATGTGTTCACTCTCGCAGGAGGGGCTATTTCGTGGAGAAGCTCCAAACAGTCAATAGTTGCATCATCTACGATGTATGCAGAATTTATAGCATGTTATGAGGCCACGGGGCAGGCGCTATGGCTAAAGAAATTTATACCCGACTTGAAAGTGGTAGACTGCATTAGCAGACCACTAAAGATGTACTGTGACAACGAGCCCGCAGTATTCTATGCTCACAACAACAAGTCGAGTAATGCTACAAAGCCAATAGAAATAAAGTATTATGTTGTGAAAGATAAAATCCAGGATCAAACTATAAGTCTCGAGCATATAAAGACAAAGAAATGCTTGCGGATCCGCTTACGAAAGGCTTACCACCCAGCGTGTTCATGGAACACGTAGCCGGCATGGGTTTAATGGAAAGCCTATGATTCTGGATCATAAGAGGCCCAAAAGTAACAGAATGGTTTCAAAAAAGAGAGTATATTGTAGCTGTCTGATTCTATCGGCAATTGAGCTGTGACGATGAAACATGCTCTATGTACTGATCTGTAACGAAACGATTAAAATGAAAGTACAAAGTTAAAAGTAAAAGTGGAGATCTAAGGGGAGAATGTTAGATCGATCTCCACGAGGCCGTTGGAGTCCAACGACTCCACGACCGATTCCCGCGTCCTGATCGGGGGCGCCCAACCGAACTCTGGCTGGTGGGCCCCTGTCGCCTGCGCTATATAAACAGAGGTGGGGGCCGGGGCATGACTCACGAGGTTGATCGCGCTGCCACAACCCCACCGACACACCCGACCCGATCTAGGTCTGCGCAGTGCGACGGGAAGCACCGCCGCCACCGCTTGCTCACGCACACTGTTCGCGCCGCCGCCGACGTCATGGCCAGCGGCTCGAGCTCCTCGAGCACAGGAGAAGGTACACATCTCACATAAACCCAAAGCTTTATTCGGAAAGATCTAGCCTAGTCGATCTACAGGTTCTATCATGCTAGTCTCCTAAGATGCGAGAAAGCGCTGGAAAAAACATTAACTGAACTTCAGACTGGGCTAGAATGACACGTACAATCCGTCCTAAAATACCCAGTGGAGCGGCTCGTCGTCGTCCAAGTTGTAGCGCAGCGATTTGTGCTTGACCAAGTTGAGTCCCGGTCGAACTCCACGCCTGTGAAGACGGCGAATCTGTTCCCGTCATCGTCGCGGTAAAACCTGGCGGTGCAGAACCTGCCGGAGCCCAGGTGCGCAAGGTGGTGCGAGTGCCAGTCCCCGGGCGCCTTCGCAGTGTCCTGCTCCCAGCCACGGTGCTCCTGCTCGGGCACCTCTTCTTCCCAGACGGTGTCCGGCGTCTTCCCCTCGAGGTCCGAAGCGCAGAACAGCTGGTTCCGTTCGCTGGCCACGAAGCGGAAGCCGAACAGGCGGTCGCGGTCGGCGACATGCTCGGCGTGGCCGAGGAGCGGGATTTCGCTGTTGCGGACCACATTTTGCTTCCACTCGCGGGTCGTCGTGTCGAAGCCGTAGACGCCGACGCCGTCGTGGGACACCCAGATGGTGTCGCCGACCACCGCCCAGGAGGAGATCCTGCTGCATCCACCGGAGGAGGAGAAGGGCCCGTGCTGGAGCTCGTACTGGGACTTCTCCACGTAGGGAGGCGGCGGGAGCGCGTGCCAGTGCCACCCCGGCTTAGAGCCAGTGGCGCCGTCGGGAGCGTCGCCGTGGATTAGGGCCTTGAAGCTGCCGCATTGCGGCTGGTCGGGCTCGGTCGCGCTGGGGCATGCCTCGATGAGGTAGAGCGCGTCACCCGCGGCGATCGGGATGGGGCACCGCATGGTGCGGCCGGTGAGCCTCGGCATGGAGTGCAGCTTGTTCTCGCACGCGTCGTACATCAGCACGTTGCCGTCGTGGTCCGTGCTCACGATCTTGTCCGCGCTGCCTCCCAGCGGCATGAACCGCATCGTCATCCTCCTCCCGGCGCTGGGAACCCGAAGGACAGCGCGGGCTCGGGCAGCTCGGCGACTTCCACCCCCGGCGGGGGCGGCGCTGGGTTTATGGTCTGTTTCTTTGGGTGGAAGAAGCCCGACGTCTTGATCCGGCGCAGCGAGAAGGAGCCGGTCTTCTGGCTGCCAGGACTAGGTTCAGAAACTGGCGCTTCATCGTCGACGACGATCGATCTGAATCTGCTCCTCGTGTGGACGAAGAAGGAACGAGAGCGCTAGGCGGCGGCGCGGCGAGATTAAGATCTGGCTATATCGTACGTGTTGCATTGCATTCTGTGCAGTTCACGTACACCCTCTTTGTGGACCGGGGCCTTGGTTGGACGCATCTTCTGATGGGCTTTCGGTTCTTGTTTTCGTTTGGGAAGGCTCTGGCTTTCAGCTCTGCAGTTTTTCCTTTTTTTTTTTAGGGAAAATTTGCAGTTTTTCCGGTAAAGCAATGGGTTCGCGTGCGGTATCACAAACTTAGGTTTTTTTTTCGTGTAATAGTGGGCCGAAATCCTAGGAGGCCGAAAACGAAGGCCCCGATTGGATGGGCGGTTTTTAGTTAGTACTACCTCCCAAAAATACTGTGCGCGACGGGTATTTTACGGATCCGGAAATCTTCCCCCATTTCAAGCAGGGCCGAAATCTAATCCCGAATCAATCGACTTTCCGAGAATGAACCACACGGCCACACCATGCATTTCCCTCGATGACTAACTAGGGTGCGCAAGTGGGATCCCACTTATCGCACTTATGTTTCATTTGTATATGTCCAGTTTAAATTTTGGATCAATTTTTTTAACTAGACATGTACAAATGGAACATAAGTTGGATATAAGTAGATCCCATGTGCAACGTGCGCCGGCGATGGCACGTTGCCACTGCTTTCAACCAAGTTGCTAACGTACGGATGCGTATCGATCGGACGTTCGGGAGCGCGACGTGTACGTGTACGACCGAACGCAGCAGCCGCCGTGTCCACAAGCTCTGGAGTCTATCCAAAGATTCAAGACTATTTCTAGCTCAAAAAAATCCCCATAGCATTTTCGTGCCAACGAGTGGCCATGCATCTTTCGATCGGTTCCTTGGGCTTGGGCAGGCCGCGAATGCGAAGCCATTTGGGCATTTGTAGTTTTGTATCCCGGTAAACTGTGAGCGGCCACTTGACTGGAGGAGGACGCCGATGCCTGCACGGACGTAGTCGCTGACAGCGAAGGGGGGATGTCCGGGACCGTGGGAACTGGCAAAAAGATCTCGGTTGGATCCACGTCGCCAACGTAACGTTACGGGAGATCATCTAAAAAAAACTATTAGGAATAATTAATAATATATTAATTAGGAGATAATCCCCACTTTGTAATCCCACGATGTGGGCAACCGTCGGGCGGTTGTTTCCTGGAGCGCCGCCTCTGGGAACCGACATCGCCCTACCCATGTATAAAAGGATTCTCTAACCATCAATAAAGCAGTTCGATTGATTCATTTGTTCTCTCTCGATTCGCTCCCGATTCTCGTTCTAACACGTTATCAGCACTGCTTGCCGGAGCGATTCCGACGAGAAGACAAGAAGAACAGGGGAAAAGGTGAGTATCGGAAGTTCGGAACCATGCCTCGAGTTCCGATGTACCTGCTTCTTCGCCTTCTACTCGCTGACGGCCGTGGTCGTCGCTCGCCACCGCCACCATGGTGTGGGCGGACTCTGGCGCTTCCAGCGCCATGTGCGCGACCTCCGCCGCTTCCGGCGTGGAGGTTGGAATCGCCAGGACCTCCGTCGCCACCACCGGAACGACGCGGGGCCCTCGAACCAGGCTGTGCAACCGCGGGCGCCTCTCCAGCCCGTGCAGCCGCCGGCACCTCTCCAGCCCGTCGTGCCCGACTGGCTTCTCGCCGGTCCGGCCGCACCAAGGCTTGACGCCGACGAGAACATCGACCCGGCGCTGGCCGCTCCGCCACCGCCGTTCTGGTGCCCGGTGCACGGCTGGGTGGTTTTCCCCATGCACCAGTACGACTTCGCCGTCCACGACGCACCGCCGCAGCCTCCGACCCGAGCGGTTGTTGAAGCAGAAGCGGCGCGCCGCTCCCGAGGTCGCCGACGGTGGCACGTGCACCGGACGCGCCCCTCGTGCGGGTTCACGATGGCGACGCGCTCGCCTTCATGTCCGCACCAACCGGGGCCTCCGTCTTCGCCTTCGGCTCCGGCGTGAACGGCTCCTCCAACCACGCGGTTGTCGATGTCGACGCCATCGCGCCGCGCCTGCCGTCCCCGACACCGGCCACCCCTCCGCCTTCACCCCGCACTGGGGCTCGCCGCCGTCTCATGGCCCTTGGCGTCCCGCTGGTGAGCTCGCCGTCGAGCCGCCGCTCTGGCACATGGAGCCCTACAGCGCTCGGGCTCACGAACGGCGTCGCAAATGGAGTCTCCAAAGGCGTGGCTTCAAGCCACGACCTCCTTGGTGGCTCCTCCTCCGAGGAAGACGGCAGAGCGCCTGGTCCCTCTGCCCGCGCCGGTGATTACATATCCGGCCGGCCGGCTTTGTGCTCTCCGCGTGGTTCAATCCTGAGAATTGGGGATCGAGAGTCTGGGATTTATTTCCATAGTCTCTCTCCTCTATCCCTTAGATTGAGCAGGTTGACTGCATACGTGGTCATGTGCATGCGGAGACACCAGCATACCTTGCTGTCTACCCCGCATTTACTAGTAGCTATTTGCCTTATTGCTTCGTTGTACTGGTTCAGTTTGCTATCAGATTAGCCTTTTAACAGCAAGTTCCAGCAGTAATTTACTTTCTGTTGTAGACTCTGTTTATATTACAGTATTTAAATTCAGTACTGTAAATCTGTAGAGTACTATGTATTCCAGATGTGATGTAATATATCTCCATGTTTTTGACATGTTGAGATTAATTACATTTTATTTCACGGTTGAGATTTTCAATTTCTCGCGAATAAAATCAATTCATTGTCTTAATTGAGCTCTTTGGCTTGATACGAGCACGAATTGATATGCAAAATTCAAAGTGACTTCTTCAAATTGATTTTTGGGATCACGAGGTAGTGTGTAGATTTATCTACACCTGCTATTTAAGCCTACATATTGTCATTTTTTACATTATGATTGCCTATGTGCTCTCCCAGACATTTAATTAAGTTATGGCATAAGGCATTCGAAGCGTGAGTATTCTATACTCCGCTAATGCTGATAGATCTAGTCCAAAATTTATTTTGGAGATTGTCTACAACATGTCATGCTTAACAATTTGAAGTTCACACTGATGAGTTCAAGCACACTTCTTGAATATTCATCTATTTTGCATAGTTCATTACAACATAACCATGATGGATTTGATTTACCGAATGTAAATTAATATTCTCTGGTTTACCCATGAACATCAAGATCGCCCTTGCGTCCCGTGGATTAGTGCGTCCAGTCCAGACCCCGGTGGAACCACCCCCGGCTGGAGTGACGCCGCTGACAGATGAGCAAAAATATGGTGCCTTGTACATCATAAGGCACCATATTCATCCAAATCTCAAATCTGAGCACTTGGAGGAAGAATCCCTAGTACCTTGTTTCAGGCCCTCAATACGAGGTGTGAACAACATAAGGCATTTGTCATGCCTTAGGCACTTCATGATTGGACTAAACTCTGACTCCAAGACTTAAGTCTGTCGGAGAGTACAATCACAAGGTTCATAAGATCATTTCCAAACTGCGCTTTTGCGGGAAGGAATCTACTGATGTGGGGAAGATAGACAAAACTCTGTCTACTATGCTCCTATCTGACACGATCCTCCAGCAGCAGTACCGTGCTCGCGACTACCAAGTCTATTCCGACCTTTTTCACATTTTACTTCAGGCTGAAAAGCATGATGAGCTGCTCGCTAAGAATGGCTCTCACCGCCTCTACCCGAAGTTCATATGAATGTCGCGAACGGACGAAAGTTTGATGGTGCCTTCAACGGCAAGCTTTCGAACTTCAATGGTAAGCGAAAGTGCAACCGGAACAGAAGCCTAGAAACTCAGACTGTGGGAAATGCATCGCAAAGCCTGAGTTTGACCAAAACTAAGCTTTGCGACGAGTGTGCTTGCTACACGCATCCCACTAACAAGTGCAAGACCCCAAAACATCTGGCCATTCTGTATCAGCAACCCCAACGATGCAAAGGAGCTCAAGGGAAAAGGTTTGAAGCTCACTTCAACCTTCATCCAGACAACACCAAGGAAGTTTTGGTTGTTCGCTAGATGATCCTCCTGGACCTAGCAACACCATGACTCTCCGGCTGTCACATAACCCTATGGGCACGGAGAACATGATGGTTGAACACACCTCAACCGACATGTTGGAGACTTCTTCTAGTCCCACTATCTCCTTAGCGGTCGTTCTATTAATGTCCATTTGTGTTGTTGTAATAGAACATATATATTGTATCAGCACTCTGATATAAATAAGATTGTATACATTCTATATATCTGATAAAGATTTCCATATTGGAACTTCTTCAATTCTATATATAGATTTCTACGAGTGTCAATCCGATGGATGTGGAACAAGTATATGAGAATGTACCCACTCTATTGTCTGGATTGTACTACACGTACATCCTACTCGTAGCACATGTTGCATATAATGCAATTCCATTGGTCATGTTTTGCATGAGTTAAACTTTCCTATTCATGAGATTTAGTTTGGACATATTGTGCCAACAGATCACTTCAGTCCCTTGAACACATTCAAGGTGATATTTGTGTACTCAACCAACCATTGTTTGGACTAAAATCGAATTAAATCAATTCGAATGGACAAATATTGTTGCAGAATTCTCTTCCATGCCTCCACTATTTAGTGCACGGCTCTGAGGATCGAATTTTAGCACAGTGTCCTATGTGTCCATACACAATTGTTTTTGGTTATATCTCTGATCAAAAGGATTTTTCTCATTGCGCGACCCATGTTAATGAGTTGCAATTTGCCAACTCACGTTGGTGTCATGCAGTTTTACACGCTGTGACTAACTGCATATCGCAGTACTTCCCCTCTGCAATTGATATGTGGAAATCCTCCGAGTATTTCCCATCTGCGTAAGTTCGGAAGCGCGTCACGCGTACCGATCTCACCACCGCAGCGTACATCATGGGTCCACATATGAGGGATCTATGTGGGGTACAGATCTCCGTCGATCACCTAGTACCTTGAACCCCTCATAAGGGATGCTTTCATAGCCCAGTATGTTGATTGCTTATACTTAAGGAGGATTATTTCCAGGCATTAGGGGGAGATTTCAAGTACCACGTTGAATGCCAGGAAATCAATTGGGACCTTACGTTCCTCCTTATATCCACGTACTCAAGAATCTGGACTCTATTTTCGGATTCACAAATTTGCATCACATGCAAATAACCTGCCAGATTCATTTACTGATCTCAAAGGTGTTACAAACTCCTAATCCGGCTAGAAATGCGCCCGAAAGAGTGGAGGTACCACGAAAAACCACTCAACTCCCTATTTCATAAAAAGAGGGGGAGTAGTACGGCCTCTGACCAGGATCCAACTTCTTGCAAGCAACAAAGGAAACCGAGGAGAAATCCTCTAAATCAGTAAATGCAAGTCAACCTAGCGTTGACAAACACCTTATGGGTAGTATACACCCAGTGGAAGGGAAACCTCCACAACCCCAGCTTCAGCTTGCACACACTGGCTAGGACATCGGAACACCTGGACTCACGCGTATTGGGAAATCACGAAGAGTCATCATAGGTGCATGAGATTTCCTCGTACAATATCGACTATGGAGAATCACATAATTAACAAAAGCCTACGATTGTCGACAAACATTTCTCTTGTATGATTGCAAATATCCTTCACAGTGATTCAGATCCAAAGACCATGGCCATGGCAGAGTGTAAACCACTCGCTTGGACTGAAATAAACAAAGGATGCAATCCAAGCAGAATTAGCCTCGCTCCTCCAATTGAATTCCCTATACAGGATTCAATATGTTTTCTTCTAGAAACAGAATGAGAACAACAAGGTGGTGAGAAAGCAAGGCTTGTAGCATAAGGTCGGGTTTCCGCAGAGATTCGAGACCTACTCTCCATACAGGATTGGAATACTCAAAAATTTCCGATAATTATATCATTGGCAGTGCAAAATCGTCTATCTATGCAGTTGATAGATGTAGTGACTACATTTCATGTGGATCACTAGATTTGGACATGTATGGTTCCCGGTGGAATCTCTATCCAAATCGAAATGTAAATGCAACATGCATTGTGTAAAATCAGTGAGTCATTACATGGCTTGTTGTTGTCGGTATATTTTGGTACAACCGACGTAGTGAGTTCCTTACACACAAGGATTACTCCTATAATGATGATTACCCATGCGTGTTTGTCATACACAAGGATTACTCCTGCAATGACGAAGCACGTGATCATCTAAAAGACGGAATTTGAGATGAAGGATTTGGTTAAACCCAAACAGTGCTTGATACTACAAGTCAGGCTACTTCACTCAAGTATTATGGTACACCAAGATGCCTATATTATAAATATTGGAGAAACCTAAAACGGACAAGTCATGTCTATCTCTCATGTCGGTTGTTCAATCTCTAGACGTAGAGAAAGATTCACTCAAACCACGGCATGGTGTAGAAGGGATATTGGGACTTCTAGTTCCATATCACTGTGCCATTGAACCCACCAAAACAACTGGTTGGGAATCAAGAATATCTTTCGATATCTCCAAGGCACCACACATTATTTGACATGTTCTTGTAATTTCAGAGAAATCTGAACTCCAATATAATCAGGGTACACTGATGTTGGCTACTTGAATGATCCCCAGAATGTGTACCTACACGGTAGAACTGTCACTCCATTGATGTCTTCGAAACAGACTTCGATGACTACACCTACCAATCATTCTGAAATATAAAGCCGCGTTAATACGCGTGGCTTCACGGAATGATAAACCACGTATATTATTCATGTGGTATTGATTCTCTCGAATCACCTATCATTATCTGCAAAGATAATGTTTCTTGTGTTGCACGGATGCAAACATGTTACATAAAGAGCAATATCATTAAGCATATTGTGTTTTTTATCCCCATGAGCTCATGTAGAGTCGGGGAATAAATATCTTGCAATTCAAATCATGCGATATCCTCGCTGATGTATTCACAAAGTCTCTACCAACTATAACATTCCAGAAATTAATTATGGGATTGGTATTCGACGACTTCGTGATTTGCAAGGGTCAGGGGAGAACCTTCCTGAATAATAACATGTTCAAAGCATTATATTACACTCTTTTTCCCTTTATGAGTTTACTTTTCAGGTTCTCATTAAGGTTTTTAATGAGGTAATATCAACATAAGATCATATGTCATACTTTCTGTTTTCCCCATCGGGGTTTTTAGGAAAGTATACACGACATATTTATTGTCCTCTAAACTCTATAGATTTCATTCATATTGAGTTAACAAAGACAATAATCATTATATGTTGTATCATTTTCTCCTTACTTTTCCCACCGGGTTTTAAAGGAGTTTTTACAACATATCAAATACAATTCTCCTCACATTTTTCCCAAGGGGTTTTCGGGGGAGAATTTATCATCATATGTCATACTTTCTGTTTTCCCCATCGGGGTTTTTAGGAAAGTATACACGACATATATTGTACTCTAAATTCTATGGATATACTTCATATTGAGTTAACAGAGACAATAATCAATATATGTTGGATCATTTTCTCCTTATTTTCCCACTGGGTTTGAAGGAGTTTTACCAACATATCCTACTCTACTCCTCTCATTTTTCCCACAGGGTTTTTGGAGGAGATTTACTCGAAGATGCTGGATCCTTATGAAGTCAAGTGGTGATTAGGGGAGTGTTAGGAATAATTAATAATATATTAATTAGGAGATAATCCCCACTTTGTAATCCCACGATGTGGGCAACCGTCGGGCGGTTGTTTCCTGGAGCGCCGCCTCTGGGAACCGACATCGCCCTACCCATGTATAAAAGGATTCTCTAACCATCAATAAAGCAGTTCGATTGATTCATTTGTTCTCTCTCGATTCGCTCCCGATTCTCGTTCTAACAAAAACGTTACGGGAGATGTGAAATCTTGCGAACGGCGGCCTGGGCGTGCAGCGACATACTAACATTCTCTACAGTGTTTTACTTTTCCACGTTTTTCTTGCCAACCAATTTATTGATTATCAGCAACGGTAAAATGAATTTAAAAATAATAATATTACAAATAAGGCGCGCCGCCGTCCTCAACCCTCCCTCACCGGAGCCGGGTAAAGCTTGTCGTAGAGCTTGTTGTAGTAGACAAACAGAAAATCATCGTGCTAAGACCCCAAGGGACCAGCGCACCAGAGCAATAACCATCGTCAATGATGACAACTATATATCGGAAGGGACAGGCCTGTAACCAAACACGCCTCCACGTGCCTTCCGCTGGAGCTACACGCACCACCAGATTAAGGATAGGACGGAGAGGACGCTATTCGGGCTTCAAGAACTAGTAGGAAAATGCTTATAGGGAGAAGCTTATGGCGCACATTGTTTTTGGTGTGCCACAGGTAAGTTTACCTGTGGCGCACAAAAAAAACAGGGTGCACCATAGGTAAAAACTTACATGTGGCCCACAAAAAACAGGGTGCGCCACAGGTAAACTCTGCCATGCCCCTATAGTAGGAGAGAGATTATCTGTGGCGCACCTGAAAGCGTGTGCGCAACAGGTAACCCCGAGGAGAGAGAGAGTAACTGTGGCGCACAAAACTGCGTGCGCCGCAGGTAACCCTGAGGAGAGAATACCTATGGCGCACCTAAATTCTGTTCGCCGCAGGTATTCTCTCTCATCCTTGCTCCAATTCCCCTAGAACGTGGAAATATACCTGTGGCGCACAAATATAGGGTGTGCGCCACAGGTACTCACGCTGTCACGCACGCCCACGCACCCTCTCCTATTTTCCCTCTACCTTATCTCCACCTCCTCGATCTCTCTCCACCACACGCACACACGCTGCTTTTCTCTGCCTTATCTCCACCTCCTCGATCTATCTCCACCTAATCTCAAAGAAAAAAGATATATCTCCACCTCCTTCTGCTCCCAAGACGCACCCCCCGCCTCTCTGGTCCCTCGTCTTCCTCCTTCTGCTTGCCCCGATGACGTCGTCCGCCGCTCTCTGCACGGTGGTCCAGCACGGCGAGCGGGGCGCGGGAGCCGGCCAGGGCACGTGGGCGGGCGTCGCCGCCGACGCAGTCGCGCGCGTCGCAGCCGGCAGGGCGCACAGCGAGGGAGCAGCCGGCGCGGCGGCACGGGTCGACCATGGCTTGGAAGCTCTGCCTGCCCGCCGCCGGGACGTCACTGAGGAGGAGCAGGCGATGACGGCAACCGTGGTGGTGCGCCTATGACCGCCCCGCCGCCGGCCTCAACTCCAGGCACCGGAGCAGAGGACCAGAGGGGCGCGCGGGAGGCCGGAGTAGAGGACCAGAGGAGCAGAGGATTAGATCCGCCGCCGACTTGTATTTGGAAATTAATTTTATTTTTTGAAATAGATTGATTAATTAATGTAATAGTGACGTGTATTTGGAAATAGATAAATAAATAAATATGATTTTATTTTTTAATTCCTAATTATTTATCCGTGGCGCTCAATCCGAACGGTGCGCCACTAGTATTTCGAAATACTAGTGCCCACAATTTTCTATCAGTGGCGCACAGAAAGGTTACTAGTGGCACACGAAAATATGCGTCACAGGTAAGTGAGATACCTGTGGCGTCCAATTTGTGCGCCACAGGTAACCTGAGGAGAGAGAATACCAGTGGCGAGCAGTGGCGCACGGCTCTGCGCCACAGGTAGCCAAAAAATGTGCGCCATTGATAGCCTTTTTCCTACTAGTGAAGATGTAGCCGTTATCTCACCATCTCGAATAAGACATTAAAACCCTAAACAAAGTACGGGAACTCTCCCGCCAACGAGAGGCCGCGATCCGCCACGTCTCTAATGTCCTAAGGCCATCGGAGGTGGAGCGTACCAACGGCGTCGCTGGCGAGGGGATGAAACCCTAGGTCGACCAAGAATTTGTCGGATCGTAGCGTGAGACATGTGAGGAAGTTACCAATCCAGGCGCTGAACATGGAGGTGTCTCCGTTGACCGGATGTTGTGGAGATAGACAGATAGCTAGGTTGGCCGTAAGTAAGTAAGTACAGATGCGTGTGCTGGCTACTTCACATGGAACGCTTGTTTGGTGCAGCAGTGGCATCGCCCATCATGTTGCGGAGCAGTGCGTAGTATCGAAACGACATAAATTAATGTTTCCAAAACATCGCCTCATTGCTTACAGGCTTTCTGAATTTCCGAGCTACACACAATATAATTGGTCCGCTCCAACACCCTTGGAAAAAGAATCTTATCACACTCACGAGCTAGCTACTCCGGTGCATGGCCTACATCAACATAGCGAGTCTATCTTCTTTGTTGCGACGATAATCATAAACAGGCATCTCACATCAATACTGCTTCAGTTGATTTATGCATATTTTTGTCCGAGCCACTGATCAATATTGATGTGAAAGACAAGAATGGATCAATTCATTCCCTCGGGGGACATGTGGGATCCGGGTTAGGGCGCAGCCAGTTCTATTATGGGGGAGGTAGCTAGCGCCGTTATCACACATATATGCTCCAAAACACATGCATGATGTGTGCCATGTGTGCATCCACCGTGTAAGCCTAATCATGATAATCACATTGCTGTACCAGTGTTGTCCTCCTAACACCACCCTACCCCGTAGTAGTGACGACTCTGACATAAAGATGAACATGGATATACTCCCTCCATTTTTTAATATAAGATGTTTTAGTTTTTGTCCACATGCACATGCACATTTGTGTGCATGTTCACTCATTTTAGTGTGCATATAGACAACATGTGTACCACATGAAACATCTTATATTAAAAAACGGAGCGAGTAGCGACTTGCGAACGCAAACGCGCCGTTGTTGGTGAAAATTTGCCCGCGATTGGTCAGGTTCGGTTGTTGAGTGGGAGGCATGGCATAAGTTTCCCCGGCCAGCCAAGTATATCTTTGTTCCCTAAATGGCGCTTAAGTAAATATTTAGCCACTAATGGCCCCTCAAAAAGATCTCGGTTGGATCCACGTCGCCACCAGCATTACGTTACGGGCGACGAGAAGACATCTTGCGGACGGCGGCTTTGGCGAGCAGCGACATACTATTCATTTGGAAAATCCGAAAGCATATTCCATCATTTTCAAAAAATGTTTTTTCCTACAGTACTGTATTTCTCTGACACTTTTTCGCGAGACTGGGTCGACGGAGAGGCTGTTGCATCGGAGCGTGAGACATGTGAGGAAGTTCCCGAGCCAGGCGCTAGCTGAATGAACATGGAGATGTCACCGTCGCCAGGCTCGACCGACCGCAAGGAATGGAGAGCAGGAGATAGACAGGTTAATTGGCCGTAAGTAAGTACAGGTGCGTGTATCGAACGACATGATTAATGTTTCCAAAACATCGCCCATCATGTTTGGTCAGCAGTTGCATCGCCCATCATGTTGCGGAGCAGGTAGGTACAGTATCGAACGACATGATTAATGTTTCCAAAACATCGCTGTTGTCATCTCATTCGCTTACAATTTTTTTCAAAATTTTCTCTTCTGCGCTACGAACAATATAATTGGTCCGCTCCAGCACCCTTGGAAAAAAAAAATCTATCGTCTCTCACGAGCTAGCTGCTAGGTAAGGTAGAAGGTCTGCATCGGTGCATGGCCTATATTGAACATAGCGAGTCTAGCTCGTTGTTTGTTTGCGTCGATAACAATCAACCGACAGCTCACATCGATCGATGTATGTTTGAGATGGTAATAATACTCCTGCTTCATTTGATTTGTGCATATTTTAGTCCGAGCCGCCACTCACTAATTGATTTGAAAGACAAGAAGGGATCAGTTCATTCATTCCCTCGGGGACATGTGGGTAAGGGCGCGGCCTGTTCTTTTGTGGGAGGTAGCGCCGTTGTCACAGATGCTCCAAAACGCCTGCATGATTGCTCATGTGTGTCGCCATGTGGGCATCCTTCGTGTTCGCCTAATCATGCATGATAATCACATTGCTGTAGCAGGCAGGTGGGTCGATCACTTCACTGTGACTTGTCCTCCTAACACGACCCTACCCCGAGTAGTGACTCTGACATAAAGAAGAACATGGATTGGGACTTGCGAACGCAAACACGCCGTTGCTCAACCTTTGCTCGCTATTGGCCAGCTTCGGTTGTTGAGAGGGAGGCAGCCAGGCAGGGCACAATTTTCCCCGCAAGACAACAATGTGGTAGATCCATGACACCGTAGCAACGAAATGCCAAAGTACACTGACTTGATATAACTAAAAATATAGAAAAACCCCTAACTTTTACAAAAAGAATCCTCAGACAGGAAAGAAAAATACAGCCCGAACAAAAAACACACAAAAACGCACCCAAAGGACACTGGACACATCATCTCTTCACCCGAATTCGACGCGGCTCCATCACCGATATACATCTTTACGAACCTCCGAACTACCCTTCCAAAGGCAAGCCATTGCCGTTAAAAGAATCAGACCAGGACAACAACCCGGACATGCCATCAAACTCAAAAAATCTGACACCCCCGCGCGACGATTAGAGGAGGAAATCAGATTTGTCAGTCTCCAACAATGAACCCAACACAAAATTCACCATTTTTCGGTTGTCACCAACACAGACTATCGTATGCACGTACTCCTCAACAACCTCCCGGTCTCCACTACGAGGGTGGAGCGAACGTCGACGCGAGGCGGAGCCCGAGGACACATAGTCCACCATAGGGATGACGCCTCCGCCACGCCATCCCCGTTTGAACAGACTATCGTCTAGATGCCCTCGCCGACCACATAGTAGAACACCGCATCGGAGTAGGATCTAGAACGATTTTATTATTCACCACAGCTATCTAGACTTTTACATACCATGGATATTGTCCACCGTATGCGGACACCGAGCGGTGGCCCCGGCCCACGTCGCCATGCGGCCAAAACGCAAAGTCGAATTTGATCTCCGACACGGATCAGTGATAAGATCGACACATGATCGAAGCTGAATGCGCCCTATCGATCTGGACTAACAGGAGAAACGAAGTAATTTCCACAACCACTCCCAAGCGACGGTAAACATTTTGTTACGGCACCCACTAGCTACGCGTGCCTAATTTGGCTCATAGCTAAGTACGGAGCATCAACATGGATTTTTCATTCGATCAAAGGGATCCGACCGACTGTTTCCTATGGAGTTCTAGTTTTATCTTCGGATGACGTAATTGATGGCGTTCACTCCGGTACTCTGCTCCCGGCCAAGGCTACCAGCTGCTAATACTAAATACAGCATGATAATTGGACTTTGGTTCTTTGATCCAATCCAATCATATCTTAAACAGGGAGATGATGGCGTTTTTTTTTTTTTTTTTTTTTTTTTTTTTTTTTTTTTTGAACAGGGGATGGTCCCAGAGGGACCTAGATGCTTATATTAATTGCAGCGGCAACATACATAGAGGACCAAAGAAGATGTAAAATTACAAGCAAGTCCATACAATTTGCACTAAGGACCCTAGGTTTCCAGAAGGGAACGCAATCAGGTCCGGCTCCGTCTCCACTGCAACAAACGAAGGGTAGCGCAGCCGAACGCACCGCCGCCGGGGACAAACCACTTGGGGAGGAACGTCGGGAGCCTGCTGCACCAGAGCCAAAGGGCCTCCAAACAGGCACGACGGCCAGGAGGTTGATCACCATCAAACGCCGGCAAAAAATTGAATCCGGCGAAGAAGGACGGAGGGGTCGCCGATCGACCAACAGAGATGGCAGCCAACATAGAGCCACCATGGATGGCCTCCAGGGAGCAGCATCCAAACTCCCCTGGTGCAACTCCAGCAGCAATAGAACACGAATTTGGACAGAAACTCTGCTCTCGCCACCACGCCAAGAAACAGAGGGCATACCCAAATTCATGCCATCACCAACAGAGACGCGATTTACGAACCTTTTTATTGAAGAGGTCGAAGAGCCAACGATGCACCTCATCTCCTCCATCCATTGGAGCTTGACGAACTGCCTCATCCTCTCCACCATGCAGCAGAAGAGGTCCCGGAACTTCCGCAGCACAGCCCCCGCACCAGAACCTTGCAGCCTGAGAACGAAGCGACAACACCAGATCCCCTCCTCGCCACCACGGCCGGCCAGAGGAACATCCACGCCGCCACACCTCAAGACACAAGCTCGGCCAGAACCGAGCTTATTAGGGAGAAGGGGAAGAGGAGCAGCTCCTCCGCCCTCCATCTCCAACCACTGGAGCACAGAGAGCAGAAGCAACAGCACCACCCAACGCCGGACGACGCTCGGGGTCACCAGCGCGAGATCTTCCC
This sequence comes from Poa pratensis, assembly GCA_947311845.1. Classification (NCBI taxonomy): domain Eukaryota; kingdom Viridiplantae; phylum Streptophyta; class Magnoliopsida; order Poales; family Poaceae; genus Poa; species Poa pratensis. The sequence goes on along the minus strand of CAMZMU010000112.1, from coordinate 11,159,337 downwards.
GCGGCATCACGCCATGCGCCACATGGGACAAAGGAGCGGTACCAAACCTACACCTAAGCCTAGATCTACTATCTACAGAGGGGGCACGACCACCTACGCCATCCGTACGCTCGCCGGCAAGGCCGCCGGAGCGAAGGAAGGGGAGGGGCGGCGGCGGAAACCAGAAGTCGACTCTCAAAACGCGTGGAGAGATAAGCTCAAGCGCAGGAGATGATGGCGTGGAGACTCACAAGGTGACATGAAGCACCTCTAGTTTGGCCGGCATTCATGCATGAATGTGTTGTGTATTTGTGCGTTGGTTAAGCTAGCTGCCTACTATAGTAATTTTCTGTACTTCTGTAGCTTACAGAGTTTTAACGCGCGGGATACAGCAGAGTACTGCGCCTAGAAAACAAAACAAAAGACAAATTTTGCAAGGTAAAGAGGATGCATCCGGCACATTCCAGCACAGAGTAGATAACGCAGAGCCGCTAGATGTACCTGCAGCCTCTTGTCAGGATTACAAAATTAAATTAAGAACACGAGCATGGGCGGTAAGCAAATTACAAACGTGGACCCATGTAGATGTACCTGCAGCCACTTGTGTCAGTATCAGCGGCTGATAGCAACTGAAGGAAATGGGATGTATACGCTGCAGAATTGTTGTCTGTTGATATGTGCGCCAAATCGATGTTCCAGCGCCGTCCACTCTGTCGGAGGTCGTGGACGTCCGTGGCCCCGGCCGGTGCGCACGTCGACGTCGATCGAGGCATTGCCGGGCCAGGCCAGGCAGCTGCTGGATCGGTCAAAGAAGGCAAGTTGAGTATGATGATCTCCCCTATTTTGATCACCAAATCCGGCCGTGATAGGATCGGCCGGCGCGTGAGCGAAACTCAATACGATTTATCCAGTGAACTGGTAACAATTCTCGCTCCAAGCTTCTTCCTCGCGCGGGATTTCTTCCAAGCTACGGAGTTTCTAATTTTACCCTTTTATCTTTGGCAATGGGGTTCACACTCCAATCATCAACTAAGCACTTAAGCAGTTAGTACGGAAGTTTTGTCTTGGTCTTCTGTTCATAATTACTAATTAGAGGTAAACCTGCCGGTGGATAACCATAGTTCGTATCCAAATCCATACCCACGTCTTTGGGTAGGGTATGGATTAAAAACTGATTACCCATTCTATTTTGAGGATGGGCGGGTAATATCCAACATAGTACCGCATGTACGTAGCTAGGTGATCGATCGACACGTATCTAGCCGAACCAAAAATGACTTCCACCCGCATGCCCCAAAGGCCCGTTTCGTCCGGACGTGACCCAAGTTTCGTCCGACGCTACTAGCCCAACCCCGCGCTGTGGGGGTCGTGTTGGTAGCGCCGGACGAAACGAAATCACGCGCGGGCCCGTCATGTCATAGAGAGAGGGAAAAAATGCGCCAAACTCGCCCTCTTTTCCCTTTCCCCTCCTCGCGACGGCACCACTCTCGGCGACGGCATCCTCGACGCCAGCCATGGCCCCAGGCGGCGAGACCAACAGCGCGGACTTCCTCGACAGCGACAACATCAACATGACCGCCTGATTTACCTCCCGGCGATGGGGCCACGCACCATGTGCCTCTTTTTGTGATGGCCTAGACTTTAAACTTGTATGGCCTATGAATTTGTGTGGCGGAGAATTTGAATTTCTGTTGCCAAGACTTGATCAATTTTCACAATTTGAATTTGCAAAAAATTGGTTTGGGGCGTTTATTTGGGGACGACGAGTGGGGAGAGGGCGCGCCCAAACACGCCGTTTGGTCTGGACGCCGTCCCAAAGCGCTCGCGTCGGCTCAAATCCGGACGCGTTTTACGGGCGCGAGTGGAGATGCTCTTAGCTAGATGATCCATCCGCACGCGCATGAATCAATCGGCCACGTATGTAGCTACCTGATCAGCCGTATAAAATCTCGTTCTTTCTCTCCGTGGATAATTGGACAATATCCATCACTTTTGGATATGGGTAAAAAAGTTCTCATGGGTATCGATAACCGGTACATGGATTTGGGTAAATCTAAACCCTTCCAACGGCAGGTTTAATTAGAGGCGACCGAATGTTCGGAGGAGGCCAAATCAACGTCCCCCGCCCTTGACAGTGTAGGGCAGTCATATGTTAATTAATCTCTTGGTTACATGAAATCAAATCCATGAGCGTTGGTATGTTGTACTTCACAGTATTGCCCATGCCTTTTCTTTTAGATGTCAAAATCCTAAAGTAGAATTTGTAACACCATGTTATGTTGTAAATTTCGTTGTGGTAGGATTGCATATGGCCCAACTAAGATATATTCGGATTTTGAGTCAATTAGGTATACAAATGGTATTTTAATGGCTAGGTTGAGAGATTTTTTAATCTTGGTAGTGTATTAATTTAGTAGCCAAGTGCACACCTTTGCTTCTAACTTTCCATCTACACTATCTAAGTAACTGAAAATAAGCTTTAGTCCCGGTACCAATTACGAACCGGGACTAAATGTCCGACTGCACATAACCGAACCGTAACCGAAAACCGAAACCGAAAAAACCTAACCGCGACCAAAATTCCGGTTTTTATGGTTACTGGTTACGGTTTCAGTTAGTAAAAGTGCTAACCGAATGGCCTCCGGTTAATTCGGTTTATAACCGAAAAACCATTGGTTTAACCGAAAAAACCGAAGTGCCCAGCCTAATAGAAAAAATCACGTTGGAAACCCGGACTAATGTGTTATAAATGACATAGAGTGAGCTATAAACATTAAGGGCCACCCGACCTACTGGTTATGACGTGCAGACTTCTGTTTCTAACAGTAGGTAACGAGTTCAAGTCCCTGCTTTGCATGTTATTTTACATTGGCCGAAATTTCCTTTTATTTTTGTCTCTCTTTTTTGCAGCACATCTAGTTTGCTCATACAAAATATAAAAATGAAATTATTTGCCATAACATTTATGTCTTACTCAAAAATTCGCGTCAACTTTGGTTAATTTGGTTATTACCGAAACCGAACCGAAATTAAATGGTTATTACCGAAACCGAACCGTATTCTCGTACAAAACCGAATTTACCGAAGTATCAAAACCGTATTTACCGTATAACCGTATAAACCGAACCGAATTAACCATTTTAACCGAACGCACAGCCGGAACTAAATGTACCTTTAGTCCCGGTTCCAATTACCAACTGGGACTAAAGGTACTATTGGTCCTGCCGCGAAAATTTCGCGCGCGAAGCCCACCTTTAGTCCCGGTTGGTGGTTCCAACCGGGACTAATGGGGTTTTGAATAGGTTTTTTTGTTCTCCTTTTTCTTTTTTCTGATTTCTTTTATATCTATTGATTTAATCATCCAAATCAAGTGAAATTAGTTTCTAAAAATTTGTAAATCATATCTATGTTTGAAAGCACCCTCAGCAACTTTTGGAGCAAACATATTATCAAACAAATATGTCCATATAATTACCGCGCATGCTATCTAGACCCGGAGAAGTAGCAGGGGGTCGGCATCTCCTCCGGATGATTGTGATGCATTAGAATAGCTAGGGAGCACCTCTACGGGGAACCCCTCGAAGATGTCGTAGGATATTTGATATTTCCTACGACATCTTCGAGAAGTTCCGTCGTAGAGCCATGAGCCACCATTTGTGTTGTTAACTAAAACTGGCACACTCCGGCCTCTAACTAGGGAGCACCTCTACGGGGAACCCCTCGAAGATGTCGTAGGATATTTCCTACGACATCTTCGAGAAGTTCCGTCGTAGAGCCATGAGCCACCTTTTGTGTTGAAAACTAAAACTGGCACACTCCGGTCTCTAACTAAATTTTGTCACAAATGACTTGAGAGATGTACGAGTTGTGCTGAGAGCTTGGCTATTTATAGCCCTTCAGAACTGCCGGCCAGCGACCCTTGATAACACGAAGGGATGCCGACCCTATCTTTTTGGAAAGGTCGCCAATGGAAGCAGTTGGTATTACCAACAGGGACTAATGGGCTCAACAACTTTTGGAACATCCAATATTTTTTGAGTAAAATGTTTAATACATTATTGCACATCACCAAACAGTTTTCATAACACAGTTACATAAAAGTTTTAATACATTATTACACATCACCAACATTCATATCTAGTGTTTGGGTATAAACTTTTTCTTCGCGTGTGTCCCTTGCTTATGATTGCGCCATAACCATGGAGAATCTTCATCTTTTAACAGGATGCTTGGGTCACTGTTCACTGTGAAGGGCGGAATTTCATCAAACTTATTGTAATCTTCTGACATGTATGTCTTGTCCTCCACTCACACGATGTTTCTTTTCCCTGAAAGAACTATGTGGCGCTTTGGCTCATCGTATGATGTATTCGCTTACTTATCTTTTCTTTTCTTCGGTCTGGTAGACATGTCCTTCACATAGAAAATCTGAGCCACATCATTGGCTAGGACGAATGGTTCATCTCTGTACGCAAAATTGTTGAGATCCACTGTTGTCATTCCGTACTGCGGGTCTATCTTTACCCCGCCTGTCAGCTTGACCCATTTGCACCGAAATAAAGCGACCTTAAAAGAAGGTCCATAGTCAAGTTCCCATATATCCTCTATGTAACCATATGTGTCATTTTGCCCATTGTTGTTTGTTGCATCAAAGCGGACACCACTGTTTTAGTTGGTGCTCTTTTTATCTTGGTCGGCCGTGTAAAATATATTCCCATTTATCTCGTACCCTTGGAAAGTTAATATAGTCGAAGATGGTGTCCTGACCAACAAGTACAGCTGTTCTCCAACAGTGGTGTTATTAATGAGATGTGTTTGCAACCAACCGTCGAAAGTCTCCATGTGTTTTCCTTTAATCCAAGAGTCAGTATGCTCCGGGTTTTCGGAGCGTACAATATTCATGTGTTCCACGATATACGGAGCCACCAAGGTGGAAATTTGTAGAACTGTGTAGTGTGCCTGAGTGAAAGAATGCCCGTCTATACTTATTATTGCTTTCTTTCCTAGAATGCCTTTTCCACTCAGTCTTCCCTCATGCCGCGATTGTGGAACACCAATCGGCTTATGGTGAGGAATAAAGTCAACACAAAACTCAATGACCTCCTCTGTTCCATACTCCTTGGAGTTGTTTCCTTCTGGCCTAGCACGGTTATGAACATATTACTTTAAGACTCCTATGAACCTCTCAAAGTGGGAACATATTCTGTAGAAATATAGGACCGAGAATGGAAATCTCTTCGACTAGGTGAACTATGAGGTGTGTCATAATATTGAAGAAGGATGGTGGGAACACCAACTCGAAGCAGACAAGACATTGGACCACATCCTTCTGTAAACTTTATAGAGTTTCGGGATTGATTACCTTGTGAGAAATTGCATTGAGGAATGCACATAGCTTCACAATGGGTACTCGAACATTTTTCGGTAGAAGCCCCCTCAATACAACCGGAAGTAATTGTGTCATAATCACGTGGCAGTCATGAGACATTAGGTTTTCGAACATTTCTCTGCCATATTTATTATTCCCTTTATATTCGACGAGAAGCCAGACGGGACCTTGATACTGCTCAGGACTTCAAAAAAGATTTCCGTGTCTTCCTTGGTAAGAGCGTTGCTGGCAGGACCTTGATACTTCTCTGGATTCAGGTCGTCTTGTTCGTTCATACGTTGCTGGTCCTGCCGTGCTTCCGGTGTATCTTTTGTCTTCCCATACACGCCAAGAAGCCTAGCAGGTTCACGCAAAGATTCTTCGTCACGTACATCACGTCGATTGCAGAGCGGACCTCTAAGAGTTTCCAATAGGGTAGCTCCCAAAATATAGATTTCTTCTTCCACATGGGTGCGTGTCCGTCAGCGTCATTCGGAACAGATTGTCCGCCAGGACCCTTTCCAAAGATTACTTTTAAATCTTGGACCATACCATATATATCATCACCAGTAGGGCGGGTAGGCTTCGTCCGGTGAACTGCCTCACCTTTGAAATGCTTGCCTTTCTTTCTTAAGGGATGCCTGTTTGGAAGAAATCGATGATGCCCCGGGTACACATTCTTCCTATGTTTATCCAAATATATACTTTCAGTCTCACCTAAACAGTGTGTGCATGCATTGTATCCCTTATTTGTCTGTCCTGAAATGTTACTAAGAGCAGGCCAATCATTGATGGTTACAAACAACAACGCTCGTAGGTCAAATTCGTTCTGTTTGTGCTCATCCCACACACGTACACCTTCTTCACGCCACAACAGTAAAAGTTCTTTAACTAATGGCCTCAGGTACATATCAATGTCGTTGCCGGGTTGCTTCGGACCTTGGATGAGCACTTGCATCATAATGAACTTCCGCTTCATGCACAACCAAGGAGGAAGGTTATAGATACATAAAGTCACAGGCCAGGTGCTATGACTGCAGCTCTGCTCCCCAAAAGGATTAAAACCATCTGTACTTAGACCAAACTTTAAGTTCCTTGCGTCACGTGCAAAGGTCGGGAACTCTCTGTCGATTTTTCTCCACTGCGACCCATCAGCGGGGTGTCTCAGCATCACGTCTTTCTTACGATCTTCTTTGTGCCATCGCAACAACTTGGCATGCTCCTTGTTTTGGGACAAACGTTTCAACCGTGGTATTATAGGAGCATACCACATCACCTTGGCAGGAACCCTCTTCCTGGGGCGCTCGCCCTCAACATCACCAGGGTCATCTCGCCTGATCTTATACCGCAATGCACCATATACCGGGCACGCATTCAAATTTTTGTACTCCTCATCGCGGTAGAGAATGCAGTCATTAATGCATGCATGTATCTTCTGCACCTCTAATTCTAGAGGGCAGACAACCTTCTTTGCGTCGTACGTACTGGGGGCAATTCTTTATCCTTTGGAAGCATCTTCTTTATTATTTTCAGTAACTTTTCAAATCCCTTGTCAGATACACCATTCTCAGCCTTCCATTGCAGCAATTCCAGTGTGGTACCCAGCTTTTTCTGGCCATTTTCGCAATTTGTGTACAATTTTTTTTGTGATCCTCTAACATGCGCTCCAACTTCAACCTCTCGTTTTCACTTTCGCAGTTTATCTGTGCATCAAGAATGGCCCGACGAAGATCATTATCGGACTCATCAACAATGGCCTCTTCTTCAGCTTCCTCTTCCCCCATTGTAGTACCACCGTGTTCAGGGAACATAGGATAGTTGTCATCATCCTCTTCTTCTTCATTGTCTTCCATTATAACCCCTCTTTCTCTGTGCTTGGTCCAACAATTATAGCCGGACATGAAACCGGACTGCAACAGGTGGAAGTGAAGGGTTTTTGAGGATGAGTAATCCTTCGTATTCTTACAGACACTACATGGACAACAAATAAAACCATTCCGCTTGTTTGCCTCAGCCACATGGAAAAAATTATGCAGGCCATTAATGAACTGGGGACTGCGTCGGTCACCGTACATCCATTGTCGGCTCATCTGCATTATTTAAATATATCAAAAACCATTACACTACATCATGAATAGAGAACTGACCAAATTAATTAATACAAGTTCATCACATTAAAACCAAAGTAGAGTAGTGACCAAATGTAATACATAGTTCTCATAAAACATACATTGAATTTAACATACAAGTATCTAAAGAATTTAAATCCAACAACAAATGCGATCAAAATCGCAACTAAGATAATTATTAAATCAATAGCATAATGATACCAAACACTCATCTCAACCGCGAGCCCATGATTTCAGCCACGCATTTATCTCTTGTTTTTCTCCGTTGGAATTTTTCCTCTCTTGGCTTACAGGCGATCGCGCTGGTCCTTTGCCACTTCGATCAAATCCGACTAGCACGTAAATAACGGAGGCAAAAGAACGTGCTGTACTGTTTTGATAGACAAAGAGCGCCCCGTACGCGCAACAACACTTTGACGCGGAATCATCACTTCATAAAGAAGCATCCAAAGCACATTATAACGTCGATTTCAAGCAGTCATAAAATGCCAATTTTTATCCTTAGATGACGCGATCACTCCAATGACTCCCGGCCAGCGGCCAACGCTACCAGTTGATTTCAGTATGGTATAATTTGTGCTGGTTCTTTGCTCCTAAAAAGGCCAAAGAATGTTGGGAACTTGGGATACCAACTCAACCTCGTGCGCCTTAATTCTGTTTTCTGGGATCGACGCGTGGTAGTAATATATGCAAGTGACCGGGTATAGTGGAGATTAGGGTTTAATTTAGTTGGCATGTGTTGTGTGCGCTGGTTGAGCGGAGCTTCTGATTGGGCCCCTTCAATTCTGAGTCATGGTGGCTACCGACTACCGTGGACTCGGCTCTACACATGCACTGGCCAACTGTACTGCTCGCCTGTCCACGAGCTGAATGTTTTTCTAACCGTGGAGGGCTGTTGATTGGAAGATACCACGATCCCATGGGTTGGCGAAGACGAGAGGGATTGAACTAGTTAAATTTCTTTTGAGAACAAGCTAACCGATGTATTAATCATCATCAACAACAATAAAAGATATTCAAGACTAATAGAAATTACAAATAAATCTTTAGACAACCTAGCGACGAGCCGACGATTACCAGCATTGGATCAAGCCGAAGTGGTTGCCGTCCTTACCACTCGCTCATCGGAGACAAGCAAACCTTATCGTAGTAGAGATTGTTCAACTAGACATAGGTGAAATCATCATGCTACGACTCCAAAGGACAACTATACAGATTATCGACTGACATGGGCCTACCCTTCGGGTGCCCCACCATGAAGATATCTGGTGCACACACAAGCTAAGGCCCATGGGAAGGCCTGCCAGCAATCCGCGATCAAGGCCCACAAGGAGGGCCGAAGAAGACGGCGTACGCTCCAAGACAAGTAGAGCCCGAGTCGGTAGAAACCTACCTTACCTGTAAACCTAATCGGTAGCGAATCTCCGAGACCCAGCCTCCTATATAAAGGCTGGTAGGGCCGCCGATCTAGGACAGACAATACCCGAAACACCAAATCCCTAGCGAGATCGCATCTCGCCGGAACGCCATTGTAGCTCCCTTGTAAACCTCATACATCAATAACCAGACAAGCAGAAGTAGGGTGTTACCCTCCGGGGGCCTGAACCTGGGTAAAACCTCGCTTGTCAGCCGACGATACTACCAGCGCTACCACGTCTCTCCTCCTCAATCTCAACCCTAGGTACCGAACCATGGGACTTGATGTGTTAACACCACGTCAATTGGCGCCGTCTGTGGGAAAGACTAGCGTTGGATCCGCGGTGTCAGCGGCTCCAGCAGTAAACGGCAACTTGCTGGCTCCATCGGCAAACGGCAACTCGCTGACTTCATCGCCAAACGGCGGCTCGACCGCTCCATCGATCATCAAGCCGATGTACTTCGGCTCCTTCGGATTCGACCCACACTCGCCGGTCACTCGCCCGGCGTTCGCGAAACTCCACTCAGGTGCGGATCTGACCTTTGGTACCTTCGTTGGGGAACACATAACTTGACGGACCCGCGTCAACTCGCGGCAATCACACCCGCATCTCCATCGATCGCATCTGCACCGACCGTGGCTGCGTCGGCAACACCTCCATCGATTACATCTCTATCGATCGCGCCAACTTCGCCGGCGCCTTCGTCACCCTCGACCACATCGATCGCAAATTTCGCGCCGTTTTTGGTCGCGGGAGCCGCGTCTTCATCAACTGCTTCACCAAGCTCTGCATCGGCATCCCTCGACTCTTCCGGCGAGGTCGAAGAAAACGTCGAGTCGGCTTACCAGTACGACAGCAACGAACCTCGCATACTGTTCGACGTCTACGTCGACTCCGACACCTCCACCGACAACTGCAACAATGGCAGCCGAGGCGAAATCTCGCACGCCATCCCCTTCCAGGTCTGCATGGCTATGGGAAACAACGGGACAGATCCCGAAACATCCGAGACTGCCGCCCGCCGCAACGCTCCAACTTACCCGTTAACGGTAACCATGTCGGACGGAAGGACATCACTCATCATCACAGCGGAGGCGGCAGCCAAAGCAAACAAAGCCATCGGGGAGTGCATCATGATGCCGGAGGACTCGACACGAAAGGAGATCGCAACACACCAATACCTCCTTTGGCAGGAAAATCTTCGGCTGAAGAATTACCAGGCGACGCTCGATGAACGCAGGAGGCAAGCTAGCGCATCGAGTGCACAGAGGGCGGGGCTATCCGTCCACTCCACGGGAAATACAGACTCGAGGCGCCGGAACAGAACGTTCCGCATCCCAGAAACCGAAAGAGCGGAACTAACCCGCAATCTGGGTCTCTCCTTCATGACTCGTGACGAAGAAAGGGTCCCTATCCCCAAGACAGCCACGGGAGCTCTGCTCTCGGTGGCCACATACCTCAGAACGACACAACTTCCCGAAGGCGACCCCAACGCAGCCCTGCATCGACAATAGATAAAGTCGCTCAATCTGGCGGCCGCAGCCGTCGACCCCGAAGTTGAGACTGCCGAGGGAAACAGAAGTCGCCGCGCGACCAGCCCGCGAAGAGAGCCACGGAGCCGCGACGATCGCGACCGCACGACCCGAGAGGACAGAGACCGGGGCCTCCGGCGCCGTGACGAAGATCGTCCCAGACGGGATCGAGGGCAGCCGAGCACTTGTCGCCTCCAAGATGGTGAGGACGCACGCAACGTCATAACTCAGCGTCGAGTCAACAAGAGTCGCTCGAAGAGATCTTCACGCTCCCCTAGCAGCGACTCATACTCTGATGACGAGTTCGAGCCCTGCGGGTCTTTATGCTTCACTCAACGCATTCGTGGGACTAGGATGCCCAAAGGGTTCAGGTTAACATCTAAAACACCCAAATTCTACGGCCGCCAAGAACTATCATCCTGGCTGGAAGATTACAAAATAGCAGTCTCCTGCCAGCGGGGCACAGCAACAACAACGATGCAATACATCCAGCTGATGCTTTTGGGTTCGGCTCGCGACTGGCTCAGAAGCCTACCCAACAGCTCATATGACTAATGGGATCACTTCGAGGAGGACTTCGTCAAAAACTTCGCCGCAACATGCGATCGGCCCGCGACTTTCGAAGAGCTGCGAGCCTGCAAACAGCGATCGGACGAGTCGCTGCAATCTTACATCTGGCGTTGGACCACCATACGCAACTCCGTGGGCGCGGTATCAGAGGACAGAGCAATCGATGCTTTCACCTGAGGCCTCGCCAGGCGAGACTTCCAAGAAGCACTTGGACGAGAGAAGCCGAGCTCCATCGCCCAGCTCATGAAGGTCGCCAACGAATGGGCGGATGGAGAAGATTCGGTGCGAAACGAGCGCCACGGGTCACCACACCGTGACAACGACGCGGGCAACTAGAGTCGCAAAGATAGCCGCGGCAATGATCGGAGGCGGAAGCGCAAATCTCACCACTACGACGATGCAGATGGCGCCGAGCTGGTGGCGGCTGGATACGTCGACACACGCGACGAGCGCGGCCGTAGCGGAAGCCGCCAAGACGACCGTAGCCGCGACTACGGACAGCGCAGCGATGGGTACCGCAAATGGAAGTGGCGGAAAACCCGCGAGGACTCGCAAGACCAGCGCCCAGTCGCAGAAGAAATAGAGGAGGAGTGCAGGTTCCATATGTTCAAGGGTGAGGAAGGAAAACTCCACTCAAGACACCTGCTAAAAGATTGCAGAAAATTCACACGGTTGGCAACTGAGTACGCCCGATGCTATCAGTTGCCTCCCGCCACAGCCGCAAACGCTGCCCCTCCTGCAGCAGCACCAGCAGCCGGGAACATGGCGGGTGCGATACATCACCAGACACGCATAGAAGGCCCCGGAGCGGCAACCGATCAATATCCCGAGCCTCGTGGACAGATGAACATGATCCAGAAGGGACGCCCCTCCAACAGGGAACAAAAGCTGATAACTCTCCAAGTTAACTTGGCCACCATGGCACCCCCCGCTGTGCCCGAGTACCTGAAGGGGTCAGAAACTAGCATCACATTCTCTCGCGAGGATCACCCGCCTGCCGTGGTTCGTCCAGGGCACGCCGCCCTAGTACTCGACGCCCAGATCATCGGCTATGCCATGTCCAAGGTCTTCATGGACGGAGGGAGTGTAATCAATATCTTATTTGCTGACACGCTACGCAAAATGAACCACTCAACTGAAAATCTGGCAAAATCAGATAACACCTTCCATGGCATCGTCCCGGGCAAAACGGTCTACCCGCTTGGCACAGTACAATTTCCAGTCGTCTTCGGTGAGCCGGGAAACTTCAGAACAGAAAAGATTGACTTCGAAGTCGTCGACTGGAAATCACAATACCACGCCATCCTAGGGCGCCCGACATTCGCTCGGTTTCATGGCGGTCCCGCACTACGCCTACCTCAAGCTAAAGATGCCGGGACCCAATGGTATTATCACGGTGAGCGGAAACTTCCAGCGCTCGGATAGTTGCGACTGGGAGTTCAGCAAAATATCCGAGATGTTCGGCATGCAGGAGCAACTCCAAGAGCTCTCCCTGAGCAACGATCGAACACTCTTTCCCGAGGCCAAGAAATCGGCACCCGACGGTGCCTTTAACGCCACAAACGACACAAGATCGCATCAGGTGCACCCGACGGACCCATCCAAGACGGTCAACGTGTCATCGAGCTTAACTTCTGCATAGGAAGGCGCGCTCGTCAATTTCCTCCGTGAGAATTGGGAAATCTTTGCCTGGTGTCCAGCTGTCATGCCAGGTATTCCTAGGGAATTTGCCGAGCACTCTCTTCAACTATTCCCAGATACCAGACCCGTGAAGCAAACAATGCGCCGCTTCTCTGAGCCGAAGCGGGAGGCCATTGGACAGGAAGTCGACAGGTTACTCGCTGCCAAGTTTATCTGCGAGATCAAAAAATCAGACTGGGTCGCCAACCCAGTCCTCGTACCAAAAAAGCACACAGAAATCCTTCGCATGTGTGTCGACTTTACCGCTCTCAACAAATGCTGCCCAAAGACCACTTCCCGATGCCACGCATCGACCATAGTCGACTCAACTGCGGGTTGCGCGCTTTTGTCCTTCCTGGATGCCTACTCGGGCTACAACCAGATAAGGATGAAGGTCGAGGATGAGGAAAAAACAGCCTTCATAACGCCATACGACGTCTACTGCTACACAACCATGCCCTTCGGGCTCAAAAACGCGGGTGCCATGTACAAGCGCATGATGCAAAACTGCCTCAAGAAGCAGATCGGACGCAACGTCCAAGTTTATGTCGACGACATCGTCATCAAAACCAAGAAGGAGGACATGCTCCTCGACGACCTGCGCGAGACATTCGCCAACCTCAACCGCTACACGATCAAGCTCAACCCTAAGAAGTGCGTCTTTGGCGTTGTCGGGGGAATACTTTGTAGATTAACCCGCGGCCCATATTTGGTAAAGTGCGACTCATCTACTTGCACAATTAAGGCCTGCATGAAAGCAAGCCCAACATCGTACCACCACAAGGTGAAGGATCTAGAAGACACATCCTGGTCGACGTGAGGAGGAGTTAGCCTCCAAGTAGGTCCCGGTCTGTATATTCCTTGTGAGAAGTTTCCTTTGTAACCTAGCGAGCCTCTGTGTATATAAAAGGACTCGCAGGACTTAGACAGGTCAAGCTATCAAGCCCTAAACCCTAGCTCTTACGGCGAGTTCCCAGATCGGATCGCCACCATTGTAACACCACATATATCATATCAATACCAAGCTAGGGTAGGCAGGAAGTAGGTCTTTACCTCACATTGAGGGGCCGAACCTGGGTAAATCTGTGTTCGTCCTTGTTCCTGCGATCCCAAGCTCGGAGACGATTGACTCGCGCAAATCCCACACCTACGAAGTCATCCATGACATCTGACGTGACAAACCCACGACAGTTGGCGCCCACCGTGGGGCCTGCGGTCAAGAGCGTCACGTTCCGCGCAGGATCGGAATCAGGGTTCAAGGACATCGCCATCGGCCAAGTGGAAGATATCAATGGTGTTCCCTTCATCGACGACTCAGAGTGGGGACCAGAGGCAGATCACGTTGAATTTGGGTATATTATTCCCGTCGGGTCTGTGAAAATCTTCGTTGGGTCCGTCAGTCGCAGATCTTCAGACGCGACTCAAGGGACGAATCAGGAGAGGAACTGCGGCCAGTTAGGGTCCGCGTGCTAGAAGAACTGCAACAAGCCTCCGTCCCGTCAAAACCAATCTGGGAACCTCTGCCTGCCGGGAGAAAGATCCCAGAGTTGAAGAAATCGAGGCTGTCAGGATGGAGCTTTGCGAAGAAGCACAAAGACTCGCGGCAGAGCGCAAAAAACTCCAGGAAGAAGATCGGCGACTGAGGCGTCGGCAGCAAAAGCAACAGGCAACTCGCGCCAGAACGACGAAGAGAGCAAGAGATGAAGCAGAAGTTCCACAACAATCCGGAGAGCAATATGCACGACGCGATCGGGATATTATCAAAAATAGCACCAGTCGGGATACGCGAGCTGATAAGGAAGCTCGCCATGCGATTGATCTGCTACAGACTGCCGCCCTACAGCAAGCAAACATGTATGGAGTCACGCCTAACGAGCCGCAACACGAGGTATCGTGGGGCGAGGAAGGATGCAATGTGGAAGAATTAGACAACCAGCTAGCAGGTCTGCAAATATCACCAGGAGAAGAGAGTAAGGCTGACGGTAAGCCGCGATGCTTGATGCGACTCAACCAACCCAGTTTGAAACTGATTCAGATGAAGATACGGCACCTGTGAGCTCCTATTCGTTATTGAAAGGACCAGCATGTTTCGGGGAGGAAATACGGCTCACTCGTTTCCCACCGAACTTCGGCGAGTCGCAGCAAGTCACCACCTACCATAATGATCTGGACCCTGTCCTATGGATAGAGGACTATGAAATAAACATGACAGGAATCGGTGTAACTCAGGAGGTGCTCGCAAAATATTTTCACTTGGTACTACAGGGAGAAGCCAGGGATTGGCTGCTAAGGTTGCCGCCAAAGTCAATAAACTCATGGGAGAATTGAAGGATAAGTTCATCAAAAGGTTCCAAATAGAGGGCGTGAAGAACCTCAGACAGTGGATCCAGAAGGAGAACGAATCAACCAGCGACTGGATAAAACAAGTCACAGGGATCCTTGACTCTGCCAAAGATACCACGGCGCAATCTGAAGTGCAAGTTATGAGAAAGAACTGTAGGTTTGAGCCGCCGGTGCGTACCTTAAGCCGCACTGAACAAAGATCAATACTTTCGGCCAACTCTCGGCGACTACTAACAAGCACGCAGAGACAGACAAGATGGCAAGCGGCACCTTGCCAATCTCAAAGGAAACAGAACACTGTAAGTATCAACTAAGGGAGCAGAAAAGAACAGGAGTCACTCCCCAACAGCGCCAAAGGGATTTTCGATAGTCCTTGCGACTTACATCGCAGAAGAGATGGAAGACCCGCGGGTCACACCAAGGCACAGTGTCACTACTACAGGCGATGGAAGGAAGGGATTCATCAATCGCGACTCACAGCGGACCAATGCAGCATAGGGACAAGGAGAACTCCTGTCAAAAGCCTGAAACTTCAGTAAGAAGAAACATAGGGCAATTTCATACCGTGGATGTACAAACAGCGGGCAACAAAGGCAAATGAATAGCAGATGGAGCCGCGACTCAATCCCAACTCTGGAAAGACACCGCCGTTGGACAGAGCGATCGGTTGTTTGGAGTCGCGACGATCATCCCCCAGAAGTAAAAGATCCAGGACAGTTGGCTCTCGTTGTTACACCGCAAGTCGCGGGATACAGGTTGAACAAAGTCCTCATGGATGGAGGAGGAAGAGTAAACATCCTATACCAAGACACGCTCCGTCGAATGAACATACCCGAGCGGCAGCTACAGCCAACAAGGAAGGATATCCAAGGCATAATTCCAGGAATAATCACTCGACCTATAGGAAAAATTACCCTCGAAGTCAGCTTCGGGACCGAGCGAAACTTCCGCACAGAGTTCCTGAGCTTCGAGGTCGTAGCAGTCAAAAGCCCATACCATGCGATCTTCGGGAGAGAAGCTTATGTCAAATTCACTGCCCGCCCCTGCTACGTATACCTGCAGTTAAAGATACCAGGACCAAACGGCGTGATCACGGTGCATGGAGACAGACAGAGAGCGCTAGATGCGAGGAAGCAGGCTCAGTAATTGCAGAAGAAGCTTGCATCGCCAACTCCTCACATGGTCTCAGGCCATCAGTAAACCTCCGCAGCCCAAAGCGAGTCGCCTTGGGGACTCAGAATGGACGGACAGCAGGACGCGCCCACCAGATGGTGAATTCAACCATACAGTCGCGAATCAGGAAGATAACACTCCAGGAATCGCTTTGATACAAAAACAAAACAAGAGATGGCGTATATGCATAGATCCAATATCAATCAACAACCCAAGTCAGAGAGGCCCAACTATTGTGAGCCTTACCCCCGCGACTCATCCCCCAAGGACGTGAATTGGCATAAGTCGCAACTCAGTGCGACTACCTATCAAAAGATTTGACCCTCACTTTGGCATGAAAACATCGGAGCTATCATGCTCGACCCGAGTGCTTTTAGCAACTCAAACATGAACCAACTAGGTGTTCAACCCACTCCGTCAGGAGTATTATTTCGCAAATGAGTGCGATGAGTATCAAGTATGCATGACCTGCGAGGAACAGAAAACTCGCATTAAAGGGTCTGCATCGTCTTTGTCTCACCCTGTAATAAATTGAGTGGTTATGAAATAAAGCCGGCACCCTTGACATTCAAGGGTTCGTCGTTTCGCCTCAACTATCATTGAGTCGCTGAGTCTTTTGAATTTCATACATCACCAACCCTGAGGGCTTTTTTACAAAGCACAGCGAGCACTGCTCGCTACCTCAACCCTTGCCAAACGAGTGGCAGTCCTTAAGCTAGAAGCGTCTTGCATTATGCGGCCAAAGTACTGGGGTGTGGCGTCAATCGAGCTTGATTGCCTATCATGGCCGCTCTCGACCCTGAACACACATGTTCCTAGGAAATACTGAGCCGCGCGAGCGTCTACTTAATGGAAGTATCATAAAAGAACCTGCTTATAGGTCACAAAAGTACTGCTTATAGTACACAAATTTTTTACATACTAACGGGCAAGTCACTATTGACGAGTCGCACATTACTATTGATGTTTATTTCTGCTTTCGAGTCGCAGGAACAGAAGCCTTCGCGGCTTGCCTCGAGGTGGGCAGCAGGTGTCCTTATAACCAAGGCACCACCAGATGAAGTGGAAGGACCACCAGGTCCTGAGGATGGATCGGAAGCTCGGGATGATTCAGCCCCAGTGGATTTCTCCTTCGTAGCTTTGCTACCATCAGGGTTGAACTTTCCCAGATAAGAGCCCAAGTCTAAATTCTTAACAAGTAATGTGGCGTATCCACATACCCTTCCAGATGTCGAAGTATTCACTCATGGAAGCTCAGTACCATCCGCGCGCTTCGCCCGGTCATGAAGAGCAATCTTGCCTACCTCTATTTCTGGATAATATGCCCGGAGTAATGTCAACACATGAGCAGCTCCGGAGCGAGCAGAAGACCCCTTCCAATCAGAGACATAGTGAGGAGCCTTAAATAGCCTGTTCAGCCAAAACTCACATGAATCTGGAGCATCAGTCGCAGGGGAGATTTTTGTCATAACCTCTTTGGTTACTTTAAGAAGGCGCAGGCTAAAATCTTGAAGATATTCCAGTTGATCCTTCAAATTGGAGCGGTACACAGGAGCGCCAGGCCCTGCAACAAAAAACAAGATATTATTCAGATCAGCAGCTCATGATGGTCACTCAGATATAAATGATCAAGAGACAAAGGATTAGGGATGTACCAGCGAGTTGCAGAATGGCTGATTTAACAGCAGATCCAAAACCCTCAAAAGCCTTGAGCAGCGAGTTATATTTTCATCTCGCGCGGCGAGCTCCCTCACATGGTCTCCTTTCAGCCGATCAAGCAGCTCAGATTTGAGATTCAGCCCCTCTCGCAAGGATTTTATCAATTCATCCTTCTCCATTAGTCGCTGCTTGGAGTCTGCTTCGAGCTCTTAAATTGCTCTTCACAGGAGTCAAGTTGATCTTTGAGTATTTGTATTTCTTGCGCTTGGTTCTTAATGATATCGCTATGATGTCCCAAGGCAGATCGCGTCACTTCAGGTTTATCTAAGGAAATGCCCTTGGCTTTCATTGCGTCAGAAGCAGCAAGCGAGAAAGCTCAAGCTGCGAGTAAACGGAATATAAGCAATTTTGAAAGGTACTTGGGGGCTCAAAGCTTGGAAAAAGAAAGAATCAACACCCTGCGAACTGACACAAGGTCTTGATCCTTGGGGGCTACAGTATGCGTACCAGGCGACTTGAAGATAATTGCCCAACCAGGTCGCGCAATAAAGCAGCGTGCTTATCTCCAGCATCGATTATGGCATCTGCAATTGATTTGGAACTACTAGCGCTGGGGAGGTCAGCCGCTTCAGAAATAGGAGCTCCAACTTGAAGGGGCATCCCATCAACATTAGGAGTCGCAGATGGCGCTGCGACTGGAACCACGGCAGGAGCCGCATCGGCAATACCCTCTTCTAAAGAAGGCTTCAGATAAGTCGCGCCATCGCTAGTTCCCATGTCTCACCAGCAACATCACCTTCACTTGTGGTTGGCTGAGAAAGATCAGTGGAGGAGGTAGACTTTGTATCTCCTCCAACCATGGCCCTGCAAGATATTGATGGTTATAGACCAAAATGGGCACAACAGTTATAGAAGGAAAGCAAGTCTTACCCAGAAGCAATACGGACGCTCTTCATCAGGCAACCAGAAGAAGGAGAAGACAAATCTTGCAGGTCTGAGCCTACGGGATAGAAAAAACAACAGTGAATAAACAACCCTTCATGAAGACACATGAATACAAAGAAAAGAATGTCACAAGGAAATACCCGAGCTTGTCGAGGGCAATTCTTCACCGCAGGCTCGGAGGAAGTACAGCGCTGTCAGGCTTAGCAAGTTTTAAAGATTTGGCAGCTTTGATATCCACAAGCAACGCCAAGGCCTTGCGACGTTTCTCAGGTTGCGAGGGATCTTCTGAGCTCTCAGATAGAAGACGCTTAGAGGACCTGCGAGGTACTTCAGGAAGCGCCAGAAAGATGTGCCTGGAGCCGTGGACAAGAGAGCATTGGCCATTTGTTGCTCCTCTTCAGATGTGCTACCACCAGGCTCGGAAACAGTGCCATGTGCGATCATTTCCTCGCCAGGATCAGCGACTTCTTCTGGCAACTTCACAGTGGTTTCTTGGCCTGAGCCGGTCTCCTCTTCGGATGGGAGAGTCCAAAAGTAAGGATCGATCTGAAAGAGAATCAACATCAGAAATAGTCAACTTTGAAGAAGGAATCCTAGAGGGAAAAAGTTACAAGAATAATTACCACAAAAGGCTTGTGTTCAGCCCAGAAGGAGCAAGACCGACGTTATCATACGAGTCAATGTCCTCGTTCGTCACTCGGCGAATGAAGTTTATCCACTCCCCTTTGTCCCAATCTTCAGGGCAAGTGCGATCAACGTCATCGCATGGCAGGTGAAGTCCACATAAGTCGCAGACGGCGACTCACGGGCTGAATTCGCCATTTGGTCCAGCAAGATATAAGATCCAATCCGGTAAGGCCATGGAGCGTCAGCGCCCTCACCTTATCTAAAAGAATCTCGATGGAGGGCAACGAAGAAGGATCGGGCTTGGAAGACAAAGCAGAGGTAGCTCGAAAGGAAGTGGAGACCAAGGGGGGAGATGAATCTCGCCTCAGGAGAAGTATCTTTGCAGTAAAAGAAAGTTCTTTGCCAGTCCTTAACTTTTTTGGCAAGGGCTAGCTTTGGGAAAATACTACCCTTACGGCGTTGGAAAGATATGGCGCCGCATTGGAGGAAAGATGCATCTATTGCTTCTTTTTGACTATTGCAGCTAAAGAGAGCGAGCCAGAAGTCTATTGAAGGAGAGATGCCTAAGTAATCTTCGCAAAGGACGTGGAAGTTACTCACTTGCAATATTGAGTTGGGACCGATGTCATGAAGGCGAAGACCCAGCCGCTGCATCAGGGAGCGAAAGAAAAGAGAACCAGGAGGCTTGAATCCGCGCTCGACGTGTTCCGCAAAAATCACCACTTCTCCTGGTGTGGATCGGGAATTATCTCCTCGCCAGCAGCGCGCCATTCGCATTGATCCCTCGGAGGAAGAAGGCCGCGAGCAGCTAAGACTCCAAAAATACCTCATCAATCCACGAGCCTTCCCAGTTGCAGCTACGGCGAGACATCTCTTTCAACAAGGGGATTTCCGCCAGAAGATTGCAAGCGCAAGAAGCGGAACCAAAGGCGGCGGAGAAGAGTAGCGGCGGCGTAATTGAAGTAGAACGCCAGGGAGGCCGATGGGCCAACATAAAAAGCCCAGGCGCAAAGACGCTCAGATCTGAAAACCAACAGGCACGACCAGATGAGTCGCGCCCTTGAGCCGCTAAGAAGGTTATAAGTCGCAAATGGCGATACAAAAATTGGAGTTCAGCTGGGACATTCATGTGAGCGGTTCAATGGTTCAATAAGACAAAGAAGCCTTCGTCCGAAGTCCAAGCTGAACTTGGGGGCTAATGTCGGGGGAATACTTTGTAGATTAACCCGCGGCCCATATTTGGTAAAGTGCGACTCATCTTACTCGCACAATAAAGGCCTGCATGAAAGCAAGCCCAACATCGTACCACCACAAGGTGAAGATCTAGAAGACATATCCTGGTCGACGTGAGGAGGAGTTAGTCTCCAAGTAGGTCCCGGTCTGTATATTCCTTGTGGAGGAAGTTTCCTTTGTAACCTAGCGAGCCTCTGTGTATATAAAGAGGACTCGCAGGACTTAGAAGGTCAAGCTATCAAGCCCTAAACCCTAGCTCTTACGGCGAGTTCCTAGATCGGATCGCCACCATTGTAACACCAATACCAAGCTAGGGTAGGCAGGAAGTAGGTCTTTACCTCACATTGAGGGGCCAACCTAGGTAAATCTGTGTTCGTCCTTGTTCCTGCGATCCCAAGCTCGGAGACGATTGACTCGCGCAAATCCCACACCTACGAAGTCATCCATGACATCTGACGTGACAAACCCACGACAGGCGTGCCAGCCGGACAGCTTTTGGGGTACCTTGTCTCGGCTCGAGGCATTGAGGCAGACCCAGAGAAGATCCAAGCCATACTGACCATGGAGCAGCCGACCAAACTTCGAGAGGTGCAGAAGCTAACAGGTCGGGTGGCCGCGCTCAGTCGATTCATCAGCAAGTTAGGCGAAAAGGCACTCCCATTCTACCAGCTGATGAAAAAGTCAGACAAATTCGAGTGGATGCCAGAAGCTCAAGCAGCCTTCGTCGACCTCAAGCGTGCATTGACAACCCCTCCAGTATTAGTTGCACCTCGGGAGCGCGAGCCGCTGTTCCTGTACGTCTCCGCCACCAACAGGGTGGTCAGTACCGTGCTTGTCGTTGAGCGCATGGAGGAAGGACATGCCCATGGCATACAGAGACCCGTATACTACCACAGCGAGGTCCTCTCCATATCAAAACAGCGGTACCCACATTATCAGAAGCTGGCTTATGCCGTGTTCATGTCATCACGAAAGGTCGTACATTACTTCGCTGAGCACCCGATAACCGTCGTTAGCTCGGCAGCACTCGGTGATATCCTCACCAACCCCGACGCAACTGGACGGGTCGCCAAGTGGGTCATCGAGCTGGGATCTCGAGACATCAAGTATGAGCACCCGAAAGCAATCAAGGCGCAAGTCCTTCCTGACTTCACCACTGAGTGGATCGAAGCCCAGCTACCAGGAGTCTTAGATGTGTCCAACTCATGGACCATGTACTTTGATGGGTCGAAGAAGCATGAGGGTGCAGGCGCAGGTGTCGTACTCATATCGCCAAAAGGGGACAAGCTCCGCTACGTCCTGCAGATGGACTTTCCAAAACCCTCCAATAACGAGGCAGAGTACGAGGCGCTACTACACGGCATGAGGATGGCCAAAACCTGCGGGTGCACCCGACTCATGATATATGGCGACTCAAACCTCGTGGTACAGCAAACAATAAAGGTCTGCGATGCTACGACAGACAATATGATCGTATATCGCGAGCTGTACAATGTCATGGAGGGCAACTTCGACGGTTGCGAGCTGCGTCACATCGGACGCGAAAGCAACGAGGAGGCAGATATGTTAGCCAACCTTGGCTCCACCAAAGCACCAGTTCCGCCTGGCGTATTCCTCGAGCGCATCGAGCACAGATCTATCAAGGTCAAACAAGCAGCAGCACCCTCGGCTCCGGCCGCCGCAGACAAGGACACTCCTCCATCTAGCACAGAGGATCAGCCAGTCAAAGTTCTCCTCATCAAACCGACTTGGACGCACCCTTTCCTCGCATACATGCTGCGCAATGAGCTGCCAGAAGACGCAACAGAAGCACGGCGTATCATTCGCCGCGCCAAGGCATACACAGTTATCAAGGGCGAACTGTACAAACGCAGCATATCAGGGATCCTCCAGAGGTGCATCGCACTCAATGACCGCCGAGCCATCCTACGGGACATCCACACAGGAACCTGTGGGCACCACGCGAGCAGTCGAGTGCTCGTGGCCAAGGCGTTCAGGGCAGGTTTCTACTGGCCAACAACACTCAGGGACGCAGAGGACATAGTGAAGAAGTGCATCGGCTACCAAAAGTTCGCCACCAAGCCGCACGCACCGGCAGCAGAGCTGAAAACAATACCATTGGCCTAGCCCTTCGCCCAATGGGGACTCGACATGGTTGGGCCACTCGAGAAGTCCTCACGTGGAGGACACACTCACCTCTTGGTGGCAGTCGACAAGTTTACCAAGTGGATCGAAGCGGTCCCTATCACTAACTCGACAGCTACAACAGCGGTGAACTTCATCAGGTCAATCATATACCGCTTCGGGGTCCCTCATAGCATCATAACCGACAACGGTACAAACTTCACGGCTAAAGAGTTCCGTGACTTCTGCAAGTACCAAGGTGTCAAGCTTAATTACGCATCAGTAGCGCACCCGCAGTCGAACGGCCAAGTGGAGAAGACCAATGGACTTGTGTGCAGCGGAATCAAGAAGCGGCTATTAGTGCCACTCAAGCGAGCTGCGGGTGCCTGGGTGGAAGATCTACCGGCCGTACTTTGGAGCCTGCGAACTACTCCAAATAGGTCGACACAATACACACCGTTCTTCATGGTATACGTCGCAGAAGCAGTCCTACCCTTTTACGTGCAGTTCGACGCACCCAGAGTCGTCGCATACGAAGAAGAGGAAGCAGAGGAAGCACTCAAAGATAGTGTCGACACGCTGGACGAATCACGCAACATCGCTCTCGCTCGCACAGCTGTCTACCAGCAGAACCTCCGCAACTATCATAGCCGTCGACTGCGCACCAGGTCCTTCATGGTTGGCGATCTAGTGCTTCGCCTGAAGTAGAAGAAGGTGCATAAGCTCGCCTCCCCATGGGAGGGACCCTTCATCGTCACGGAAGTCATCGACGGCGGTGCATACCGTCTGAAGCACGCAAAGACGGGAGAGCTCTCGCACAACCACTGGAACGTTGCGCACTTGCGCCGTTTCTATGCTTAGGCTGATCAGTCATCAAATGTAATAGTGCGTAATGTCGGATAGCTGCAGGTTTCAGACACGCTCTTTTCCTTACCAGGGTACCTAAGGGGACTGGAAGGTTTTAATGAGACGGCATGTTAGCTTACATACAGTCGAATACAATCAATGTTCCTCTATCTGCCTTTTTGCATCGACCTATACAAACACCTTGGCCACACCCGAACACTCGGGGACTGCGCCGTACAGGTTACACAAATACAAACACCTTGACCGCACCCGACCACTCGGGGGCTACGCCGTACAGGTTAAACAAAAATATAAATACCTTGGCCACACCCGAACATTCGGGGGCTGCGCCGTATAGTTCAAAAGCAAATTCACAAACATCTCGGCCACACCCGAGCACTCGGGGGCTACGCCGTGCAAAAATCAGCACTCCGCAAACTCGCTTGGCGCACCCGAACGCTCGGAGGCTGCATCTGACAGCGTGCAAAACCATATCTCGCAACACACAATTTACAGCTTCACACTCGGGGGCTAGGTCCCACACATACATTACAATTTTTCATAATTAGCTCGAATGAGCATACATACATACATACTGCAGCAACGCAGCAAATACCTATACACATTACAATTCAAACTTATACAAACCCACACTCTAACCTACTCTACAGGTTCCTCCTTCGGCTCCGCCCAGTTCTCTTCTTCCTTCAAAACCTGATGGATAAGAACAAGCGCATCAACACGAGTCGCTTGGTAATGCTCCAGCATAGGCACAGGACCGCCACCGGGCACTGGTGGGGGGCCCAGGGCGATTTTCTTCAAGTCAAGGTTCGGGCGGTGAGCCCAAACGAAAGCGAGGGCAACTGTGGCCCCGCCAATGAGCTGCTCTCGAACAAACTTCTTGATGGCCTTGCCTTCGCGAAACTTCTTCAACAGCGCCGCCAGACCTTGTGGTTGCTCGTTCAACGGGAACAAGAACTGGTGCACTCGAGCTAGAGCCATCCTACAGGTTTCCAGCAGAATGGCCGCGCGCCAAACACGGTCATGGAGCTTAGCCAGCACGAGACCTCTCACCCTATCCGACCAGAAGGGGTGGGTGGAATACTGGGAGCTGTTGGCATAACTATCTAGCCAATCACGCAAGCGTACCGCTTCGGCCTGCTCGTCTAAACAAGCACCTACGCAAGCACAAGCAAAATTGTCATAACGGAAAAGCAGCACAAAAGCTCGATGTTTGTTTCGGGTGCACTTACACTCTAGCTGTAGGTTCACCCTGTCGAGCTCCGCAAGCAAAAAGGTCTCCCGCTTTGTGGCTGGTGATGGCCTCGATTGAAGATCAGCCAACGCGACCTTTGTATCCTTCAGCTCCTGTTCCACCTTCGAAAGTTTCTGCTAAAGGAAGTCGATGATTTTCTGGTCATTCTTACTCCGGGTGCTCGTTTTGGGAGCGGCACCTCCGGAAGAAGGGCCAGCTGACGCACCGGGTGCTCCAGGCTACACCAAAACAACTCAAGAAGTTAGAACACCGTGGAATAAAAAACAACCTCTGTTCCAGCAGATTCGAGGGCTGTTCGCTTCAGAAGGACAGTCATAACGCAATGAAACACAAGCTTATATTAGCAAAAGCCCCACACGGCATCTAGGTTCATTACAAACATACTAGGAAGAAAGCCCCATGCGGCATCAAGATCCTGACATCTATGATACCGACTCCGACATAGACCTAGAAGTGCGGGCAGCACGTTCGGCAAGAGTGGCGGCGCGTTTTTCTAGCATTGCCACCATCTTCCTTGACAGCGTTCCTGCCTGCTCCTTCATTGCGTTTGTCACGGCCTTTCCGTCGGATTTCTTCGGGAAGCTAGCTACAACTTTTTCGAAGTCGCCTGCAATACCATGGCCAAGCAGCAGGAGGAATGTGGACTCAGAGCCGCATACCGTTTGGGCACGGGCGTAGTCGGCCAGTGTCGACGTCCCGGGCCAGAACACCTCGGCCAGGCCTTCAACCGTTGCGGGTGGTTTGCCTTTCGGGAAGACGGTCTGGTACACGGCCGTCAGGGCACTGGCGGATGTGGCAAGGGTGCCCTTAACCTGGGCGCATATCTTGTCGAAGGAGCCCACCACATCCTCAAGGGACCCTTCATCCGCAGCAGGCGCAGCGCCAACAGCTCCTGTCGAGTCAAGGAAAATCAGAACCAACCCACAATCCATCAACTCAAATGATAGTACATAGACAAAGGAGACATTACCTCCCATCACATGAGACATCATCTTGCGAGCCTCCACTTTCTTGAGCTTCTGTTGGGCGTTCACTCGCTCAGTTTCGAGCTCCTTCTCAAGCTCCCGCACACGGGCCAACGCCGCATGCCGGTCGCCTGCGCCCAGGCCGTAAGCATAATTTAGCGTCAAGATTTCAGCAATACAGGGGAAGATAAACAGAAACAAGGCAGGAGGTCCTTACGTTCCGACTGCTCCACCCTGGCCAGAAGCTGGTCACGCTCCTGCTCCATCTGCACGTATGTTTCACCCGACTCCAGCAACGCGCGGAGGAACGGCTATGAAGTCCACAAGGATTTCAGGAGACCAGATACAAAACACAGACACTTGAGCCTATGCCCAACTATAACTAGTTGCACATAGCCTTGGGGGCTACTCCCATTGGGAGCGCTGTCGCGCACCCGATAAAACATATAGGTTCAAAAGATACTTACGTGGTTATAATGTGCCGGTGGCGCAGCACCTGAAGAAGAAGGCAAGTCCTCTTGTGGCTTGGGGAGCGCACTCGCCGGGGTCGCCTATTGCGCCTCCACCCGAACCACATCACCCGAAGACGACACAGGAGTTACCTCGGGAGCAGTTGGTGGAGCGCTATCCTTTGGCAGAGCATCCTCATCTGGGTTGAACATCAAAAATCAGATGACAACAACAGAAACACGAAGCTTAAACAAGTTAGCGAGTGTTTACCTCGCATCATCATCATCACTCATAAGACTTGTGCAGTCCAGGTGCGCGTCGAACTCCGAAGCACCGGCGGGAGAGGCCACGCGCAGCGGAGTCACGGCTCTAAGCTTCTCCGAGTCAGATGACGAGGAACCCGAGTCTTCGCCATGCTCGGCTAGCGAAGGTGAGCTGCCCACAGTCGAGGTCGTCTCGTCTATGTGGTGTCGCTTGGGCGGTAGATCGTCCTCTTCCTCCTGCTCGGACTCCTCCACCTCGTCAGTTGGCGTACGCGCGGACACAAGGGAGATATCATCGATGTCCGACTCGGCCAACAAAATCTCCACCTTCGAGGTCTCCCCATCCTCGGGGAGTGGAGGCAAACGCCTGGGAAAAGGGCGACCCTACACATAAGAAACCAAAAGGATTCAGACGAAACGCACATATCCTCAGTAAAGGGTAAAGCATAAGACAAGGCATACCTCCGGCGGCGGGTGCTCGCTGTCGAACGCGTCAATCGGGCAGTCGAGAGGGCAGGCGTCGTTCGCCGTCAACTTGGTGATCGCCCGAACCCGAGTCTCCACCTCCCTCTTCGATGGCAGAGGCTCCTCTCCCGTCAGACGTGTCGGGTCATGCACGCCCTGGAACTCCCACATCGGGTGCGCCCGCACTCGCAAAGGCTGCACACCCCCTTTTGATGAATATTGAAATCAGATGAAGGCCGCTCACTTCGCGGCCGACAGTCTTCATGAGCCCAGCAATCTTAGCCAGCAAAGGCTTCGCCTCTGCCTCTTCAGCGGCGGACGTCTGGTGCAACCAAGCTCGGGTTTTTACCAGAGTCGCGTGGGCATCGAATGCTGGCAGCCCTTCTTGCTGGGCACTGAAGTAGAACCATTTCTTCCTCCAGTTCTGCGCTGAGTCGACTTGTTGCAGGTCAAAGTACTCGACCTCCTTGCGCGACTGGATGTTGAAGCCGGCAACAGCATACACGCCGTCCGGACTGGCGTTCCTCTTCACATTGAAGATCTTCTTCCAAAGACCCCAATGCGGATGCACCCCCAGAAAGCACTCACAGAGCACGAAGAAAACAGCAATGTGCAGAATGGAGTTGGGGGTGAAGTCGTGCAGTTGCACCTTGTACGCGTACATCAAAGCCCGCACGAAATCGTGAATGGGGAAAGAAAACCCCCTGTTCACGAAATCGTGAAAGCACACGCGCTCGCCCTCTCTGGGTTGAGGGCTTACCTCATCGCCGGGTGCGCGCGTCGTAGCAGCGCGGCGGATGGGAGCAGCCCATCCCGCCGGTACCCGTCTAACTTCGACGTCTTCAAACTGGACCTTGTCCAATCGCCGGCCTTCTTCTTCAGCGCGGCCGCGTCGCCCGTGGTAGCCAAGGTGCTAGCTGTGGCAGCGGCGGCGCTAGCAGCACCGGCGGAGACAGCGGAGGCCTTGGTCTTTCTCTTTGGCTTGGTCATGGTGTCAGGTAGCTATGGAGGCAGAGAGCAAGGAAGAAGAAGAAGCAGAAGCAGCAGCGGCGGGGGAAAATGGCAAGTGAAAAGGATTTACCCTGCCGTTCCCCTACTTATTTGCACAAGCCACCAATCTCCGCCGTCGATGAGAGATCGTGCGCCGCAACGCACATCCAGCCATACACGTGGCAGATTCGGAGAGCAACCGTCGCCGGCCACTCCGCCCACTACGCACGGGAAACGAGGAGGCCATCATCACATCATCGTGAAAACCGCGCTAGAGCGGTCAAATCCAGCCCAAACGGCACCGTCCTTGGTCAACACTGCCATGTGGGACCTACACGTCACGTCCCATCCACCGCATCGAGCGTGCCACCGCTTGTCAGGTGGCGCAGTCGCCAAAAAACGTCATGTCTGACGTCATCACTAAACACAGCGTCTACATCTACTCGAGCCCCTGCAAGGGTCGACTCTAGGATGCGGTTTGAGCAAAACAAAAATGGTCACTCGACAGCTTCATCGACTGAAGCATGTAACTCCCATCGGGAGCGTATCAAAAATTTCATCGACTACTGCAAAAAAGTTTTGAGATTATCCTCAACTACAAACAATTAAGCACAATCTCGGGGGCTACTCCCATCAGGAGCGCTGTCGCACACCCGATAAAACTACGATTAAAGGCATTAGCTTGTCTAAGCAAAACAATCAAAGCTTACTCGACTCGGCTGAATTAGCCCCATGCAAACTTCAATCACCTGAGTTGCGTCCGCCGCATATACCTCGGATGTTGTACGCATAGTGCAAAGGTAAGACCCGCCGATCCGTCGAGCTGGGCTAGGGCCCGCTCATACAGCGTTTGCCCTGCAACTTTCCGTGTCAACAGACACGAAGAAAATCCTTACGGACGCGTTAGGTACCCGCAAAATGCTGCAGGTCGGCTCAGTAAGACCTCCGCGGCCTGAGTCGAACCTGACACGAAGTAGGCTAGTAAGGTTTTGCCCAGAAGCGCAGTTAACTGGTCCCGATCCGTCGAGTGTACCAGGCCTACTATGCCACCATCCCTAGGCAAAATAAGCAAAACATCAGTCGACGCTTTTCTGACTCAACATGCACTATCGAGACAATTTCGATTCAAATTTACATGGCAAAACAAAGAACAAAACATTGCATCATCAGTCTATAAGATACACTACAAAGTAGGCGAATTACGACGTGCACTCACGGAGGAGTCCCTGCTCGATTCTTCGAGTCGACCAAGCACTCGGGGCTACTGACGTGGGCCTACCCTTCGGGTGCCCTACCATGAAGATATCTGGTGCACGCACAAGCTAAGTCCCATGGGTAGGTCTGCCAGCAATCCGCGATCAAGGCCCACAAATAGGGACCAAGAAGATGGCGTACGTCCCAAGACAAGTAGAGCCCGAGTCGGTAGAAACCCACCTTACCTGTAAACCTAATCGGTAGCGAATCCCCGAGACCCAGCCTCCTATATAAAGGCTGGGAGGGCCGCCGATCTAGGACAGACAATACCCGAAACACCAAAATCCTAGCGAGATCGCATCTCGCCAGAACGACATTGTAGCTCCCTTGTAAACCTCATACATCAATAACTAGACAAGTAGGAAGTAGGGTGTTACCCTCCGGGGGTCTGAACCTGGGTAAAACCTCGCTTGTCAGCGGACGATGCCGAATCATGAGACTTGATGTGTTAACACCACGACCATCGCAAGAAATGAGAACTGTAAACGAAATAGTGAGACCTGCAACCGCACACAGTTTTCAAGTAAGATAACATAATTTAATACTCTCGGGTGATTGTACAATGAGCCACACACAGAGTACTATTGTTTCGTAAGAAACTTCGGACCTGTAGAAGTGCAAACTATTCGATAGAGATAACGTAAAAGTGCTACTTAGCTTAGCATTTATAAGCACTAGAGTACGTACAATCATCGATAGGGGCAAACATCGGTTTGATGGTACAAAGTGAGGCTAATTCATAAATTGCACTATCTTTACTTTGTCTCAAACAAAATGACTCGTAGTTCCTAGTACTAATAAAACCAAATCTTTGCTTTTAATTAGGATAGCTGAAATGACCAGACTATGAATAACGATCAATGTTTAGTTAGTGACATGGATATGGGAAGTTGCATTCGAGGGCAATGTCCAATACGAGAGCAACTCTGCTCTGACTATCTTTTGTTCGGCTGCCCTGAGGGCTGAGGCGCTCCTTAGAATGAAAAATTTCGCTCCCGTGCACCATGTGATTAGCCGGGTGCCGATGGTGGTAATAGTCGTGCGTGCTTGTGGTAGGACTATCAGCTAAACTTATTATCGTAGACACATGTTGAATTTCCAAGTGTGAGGTTTGCAGTACAATAGCAGATTCCACCGGGTTGGTGATTTAAGGCTTATCAATATGCAAGAGGTGATTGGTTGATGATTATTTTTTCAACAATCGATTCAGAAAATAATTGAAAGAAAGCTCTTTGTGCCCTAACACTTCTAGCGCAATTGTTATTTGGACTAGCATAATTTCAAGATATATTGTGAAATAAAAACCTATTTTGTATTTTTAAATCAGACAGAAGTAGAAAATTTATAAGCGCATAAAATAGGTTGGTGTTTCTCATGTGGGAAATAGGTCTAGAGTTCATAGATTCGCTAGTTCTATCTCATAAGCAGGAGGCATGTAGGAGAAATAAATGGCGTGACTATACATTTGAGCTCTCAAAACACACACATAGCTATAACATAATAATTTCATGTGAATAACCAGAGGAGGTGATTCGCAAAACAAAACAAAAAACAGAGGAGGTCAAACTTGTGTTCTGCCACGAAGGCACGTATAAAACATGCGTTAAGATTTTTTTTTTTGCAAAACACAGTACAACGCAGACAAAAAAAGCCAAAAAAAAAATTTAGCGCATAATTTTAGATGCAGAATGAAATCAGATACGATGTCGAAAATGAATCAAATAAACTTTCGGATCTGAATGAAACGAGATCTTAGATCGTTCTTGGTTCTAGCAACAAAATATCGGAGATGCTTGCAGTTGCAGTTTCCTATCCTGCGAATGAAAGAACACCTTATATCGTTCTTGGTTAAGCATCTGGCAACAAAATATCGGAGAGGTGCAATGCAAGAGGTTCTCCTCATCACTTTGTATCGTTTCGGCCGTTGGGCTTTATTTATAACGGTTTTGCTAATTCTCAGTCGACTGAGAATTAGCTTAGGGCTCAGTCGAATCACCTGCCGTCAAAAATTGCATCGCGATTCGTGCAAACCTGAACCTTCTTCTTCCTCACGGCTTTTTCTTCCTCGCGTCCATGGCGGCAAGCCGAGCCGGAGCCGCCGCAGCCGCGGCAGGCCGCGGTGGAGGCGAGGAGGAAACTTAACTTGGGGGGGTGCGGGGGTTTGTCGGCGCCGGAGAAGAAGGGGGCGGGGGGTTTAGAGGGATGGCCGGGGCGGCGGCAGACCGGCGGAGGAGGAGCTCGGGGCAGGGCAGGGCGGCGAGGCGTCGCGGCAGCGCGCCGGCCGCGGGCGGGGTGGACGGCGGTTAGGCCGGCGGTGGCTGCGGGGGAGGTGATCGCCGGAGTTCGAAGGTGGCTGCCGGAGATGGGGAAGAAAGGATGACTTCATTCGACTGAGAATTAGCTTCATTCGACTGAGAATTAATTCTCAGTCGAATGAGCCCTAAAGAGACCTTATTTATAAAGCGGGGCGAAAGCCTGCTTCGAGAGGTGCAATGCAATCTACCTCTATTCCTGACAATACGGAAACGTTGGAGCATTGAATTCATTTCCTTTTGTTTCTTGACAGGTGGAGCATTGAATTCCTATAGGTGCGGGTGAATTTTTACCGGGCCGGAGCTGTCAGAGATTTGTAACGGAGCCCCAGGTCGGCGAGCCATTGAAACCAGTCAAAAAATCCTTCCCCCGTCGCGGTTGCGGCTTCGGTCAGTCGTGACCAAGCAAGGAAGGCTGATACCAATCACGCCTCCTCCTTCGATCTCCCTCGCTCGCTCCATCCACCCCGATCTCATCCCCATCTCCCTATAAAAAAGCGCGGCGGAGGCGGCCGCACTGCTGCGTTTGCTCTCCTGCTCCTCCCTTCCTAGCCCCCTGTAGCCAGTAGCGGTTGTTGTTTACAGTAGTATTGTTTGCTTCCGCTTTTCGCCTCCCGAGGAGAGCCACGCTCTCATCTGCATGGCGGCGGCCGCCTCCACGACCGCGGGCCTGTACGGCCGCCTCAACAGGACCAGCACGCGCGGCTTCCTCGCCTACGTCGCCGCCGCGGGCGCCTGCGCCGCCGTCCTCGCCTGCTTCGTCATCTCCTCAGCCGAGCCGGCCGCAGACTCCTCCAATGGCGCCGCCCTCCGTCTCTCCTCGCGCTCCGACACGCGCGTCTGGCCCGTAAGCCGTTCGCCCTTTTGCCTCGCCCTCTCTCCCTCCTCACGGCCCCTGACCTCTCGGATGTGTCGGTGCGTTTCAGGATCTCGAGTTCAACTGGCGCCTGGTGGTGGCCACCATCGTCGGCTTCCTCGGCTCGGCCTTCGGCACCGTCGGCGGCGTCGGGGGCGGCGGCATCTTCGTGCCCCTGCTCAATCTCGTCCTCGGTTTCGACACCAAGTCCGCCGCCGCTCTCTCCAAATGTAAGCCTACCCTCCTCCTCGTGCACGTGCTGACGCACCCCTCCGAGACGGATCGGTTTCGCTGACACCTCCCCGGCCGTGTGTAAATTTTGTCCCGTTCGCGTGCTGGCGCAGGCATGATCATGGGGGCGTCGGCGTCCTCGGTCTGGTACAACCTCCAGGTGTCGCACCCTACCAAGGAGGCGCCGGTCATCGATTACAAGCTCGCGCTGCTCTTCCAGCCCATGCTCATGCTCGGGATCACCATCGGCGTCGAGCTCAGCGTCGTCTTCCCATACTGGCTCATCACTGTGCTCATCATAATCCTCTTCACAGGTATGTCGTCTTCCCCATGCTGCCAAAATGTTGTTAAGCAAACGCTGATACTTTTTTGCTCTCCTTTGTTTGTGTGTCTGGTGAGCTCACCAAGATGTATGTGTGTTTGGTGTGACCAATTTCCTTGCAGGCACTTCCTCGCGGTCCTTCTACAAGGGAATTCTCATGTGGAGGGAGGAGTCAAGGATCCTGGTTTGTTCTCGTCACATTGCCCCTGTTTGCTGTCTAATTTACTGTGTTGTGACAAACATTTTTGGTCCCTTTCCGGAAATGATTGCAGATGGAGACACAAGAGCTAGATGCACAATCCAAGTCTGCCTGTGCGGCCACTGATGGTAAATCTTGTAACTCATATTACCACCTGATAGGCTGATAATCATTTTCTCATTCTAACTGTTACGGTGGACCCAATATCTGCAGTGGTTTTTGACCCTAGTTATGCCGAGCCCCTTCTGCCTCAGCATAAGCCCACGGAGAAGTCTGGCATGGTAAGCTACAAATACCTGCCGGTTTATATATGTTGCTCTTTGTTAAGCCACTGTAAAATTTACAGCCTATTATAGAAATAAGAGTGATCTTGTACTTTTAGATCTACCTTTGGAATCGGTGACATGATTAGAAAGGTTAACTAAGTCCATTCAATGATTCTTAGGTTGACATATCATGGTTTAGATTGGCTAGTACATGCTACTATTCTAGGAACATGCAAGAATACAAGAAAACCCCAAAAGTACAGCTTGTCACTATGTGTCCTAATCATTGATTCCCTGCCATTTTATATTTCAGGAGACTTTGTGGTTCAATTTGAGCTGGAAAAATATCCTAGTGCTAATGGCTGCTTGGTCAGTTTTCTTGGTGCTGCAAATCCTCAAGGTCTCTATCTTGCATATGCATCACCGCAGTAGCTCTGTACTTTTTATCTTGTCTATTCGGAAACTTTTAAACGCTTACACTGATTGGAATTAAAAAGAACATTGGTACCCCATTTCATCCATAACCAGGGTAGTAATGCTTGGGGTAAGTTTACATTGCTTACTATCCATGGTCAATGGTTCGTGAGCACATGTGCATGTTATTCTATTTGTCAATGTTTATTGCTACCTCGTTGCCCAGCAAGGTTCCTGCTATTTTGTGTACATTGTGGTTTCAACTTGACAGATAGATTGATTGAGAACTGTACTAATTGCTCTAATCTTTATTTCACACAGAATAACTCCCAAGCCTGCAGTACTTTCTACTGGGTGATCAATATTCTGCAGGTGAGTAATCACTCTGCCAGTCGCCACTACTTTATCTAAACATTTATATATCTGCTAAAAGAGCGCTTTTAGTTAGCCCAATTTGATCCAGCCTTGCCCTTTGTCTTAAGCTGTCACATAAACCTTGTCATCATCGTTCTGTTGATTTTTAGAAAATATCATTGCCATGGACACGCATTTGTCTTTCAGAACTCGTGTAAAATTCTTTGCTGGGCCTAGGTGATTAGACCATTCATCAGCGACTTTTGGACACCTGACAACTTCCACCAAACCTTAAGATCTATTGCACATTGTACAGATTAGGGGCTCGAATTGCAGCCTTTTTCTTCCTCATACCATGTGTATCCATTGATGTAGGTCCCGGCTGCAGTAAGTGTATTCCTGTGGAAGGCCATGGAACTGTGCAGGGACAGCCGTGCTCGACGCATGAACGGCAACTTGGAGTGTGTCTGTGAGGCCTCGATCGAGTGGTCACCAGCACAGCTCATCTTCTGCGCCTTCTGTGGTCTGCTGGGTGGTACAGTTGGTGGTCTCTTAGGATCTGGAGGTGGCTTCATCCTTGGTCCCCTTCTTCTCGAGCTTGGGTGCATCCCTCAGGTATTTGAGCCATTTCTGGTGTCAAGTTTTCATTTGTTGCAGTTCATTTTCAAGTGTTATCAGCTGCAATCATGTTGTGCATTCATATGATCACACTAGAGCTATTTGCCTGTTGCGCACATGCAAAACTTCAGAGAGCATAACTAGCGTTCCAAAGACACATAATGAAAACCACATAGGTTCTGTAGCTCAGATTGTAGTTATCGTGTCTCCTGTTGTATGTACCATGACATTATACTCAAGCCTGAGGCATCTAGATTTTGATATCAGTGAACAAGATTGAGGATGGAAGATAAGAACAGATCTTTTCATTGATCGTGCTTGCAATATATTAACATCGAGACATCTTTGAATTAGCTAAGTTTTTCATTATTATAGCCTTAGAGGCAACGCAAATAAAATATTGCAGTAGTTAAACATTGGAACCAAAACTATGTGCTTGTAAATACATCAGCTTTTTTACTTCTGTAATAACTAAGACTACATTATCACATATTTTCTACAGTTTCTCAAATATTTGTATATCATTCCTCCCATGTTCATTTCAACAATAACTTCACTTCTCAGAAGCATCATACTATCCTTCAGTTAGCTGGTTGTAGATGTCTCCATCTGTGTCTATTTATATGATAGTCACTTCCCTTTGCTAAACTGCTATCTGAATCATGTATTCAGATACAAGATTGATCTCATATAACATTTGCATGAGGTGCACTGTACTGTCGTAGGAGTATTTGTTAGGTTGCATATCTATGCCTAAGCAGATTTGATATAGGAGTTATTTTGGCAAGCAGGCAGGAGCGCTGCCATTCATTAATGTACCAGTTTAGACCTGAATTATTTTGGCATAATTCATTCCATGAAAATCAGTGCGAAGCAATCAACTCTCATGCTATGCTTGTCCTTTATATTTTCGTTATGACTTTGGGATTTTCTAGTGGAGAATTCATATCACGCAAACCGCTCTCCCACATCCATGTTCTAATGTTCTGAGCAGAGTCGGATATGATAACCGGATATCGTGGAGTAGCTTATTAGTCTGGTCCATAGTCCAGGCTTAAATTGCATGTGGACACGGGCTTGTAATCACAAAAAAAGACATCTGCCACCATGTCTGTATTTGGCTTGGCTGTAGTGACTAGTGAACTGAACCCCATGTGGCATTTATTGTTTAATGGCCTACCTGCCGCGCCTTGAGGGATGAAAGATGTGAAGGCTAGTTTCCGTGTTCGTGTAATTTTGCCTAGATCTCGATCTATTCAGATTCCTTCTACTATTTGGTTTAATTGTTATGAGTTTGCTGAATGTGACATACTGATTCTTTAAGCAGAAACTGGATAACCAAGTTGGATAGGTGGTTAACTGAGATTTTCGTCATCTTTAGAAAAATTATTTCTTTTAAACTTCATTGAGTTTGAAGTACTGGTATCATGAATGAATTCCTCTGCTGCAACTGAATCTAAAAAGGGTTCAGTTGGTTCATCTATCTATGTTCTAACTCCAATCTCTTAATGCAAAAAATCATGTCTATTTATTTGTTACTGCTTTCGTATTCAGTTGAAAACATTCAAAAAAATTGTGAAGAAGACTATCACACAACTTTGTTATTTATATCCTTAGATCTGAGTGATTTGATTACTAATTGTATTTGATCGTCAGAAATTATGTTGTATACCTTGTTGGAAATAATGCTAAGGAAAACTATGGTTTGTGCCCGCCAGGTTGCAAGTGCAACAGCAACATTCGTGATGATGTTCTCCTCATCCCTCTCCGTGGTCGAGTTCTACTTCCTGGGCAGGTTCCCACTTCCTTATGGTAAATACCTTACTCGCAAGCTCTTCAGAATTTTGACAAGCACTAACGGAAGGAACTGTTTAGTAACAATGTGTATTGTTTCCTCCTGCAGCTGGTTACCTTATCTTTATCTCCATATTGGCTGGATTCTGGGGCCAGTGCTTGGTCCGTAAGATCGTGCATGTGCTCAAGAGAGCATCGCTGATTGTCTTCATCCTGTCCTCTGTCATCTTCGCCAGTGCTCTTACCATGGGTATTGATCATCTTTACATTCAAAGTTTCAATTTAACAAGCTCACCTACTATCTCACTGCCGAGCGGTGTAACTAAAATGCATCCAAGAAAGACAGTAGGTAACCGGGGACCACAGGTCTTCCTTGAAAATGTCAAAATAAAACATTGACTCTATGGTACTAGTGTTACCTGTCACTGCAAACGAGTTTTGACCGGAAAGTCAATACTGCTTTGTTAACTCTTATGCTAGCTCGATTATTTATAAACAGAAAGCAACCAATCATTCCTTGTTTTCCTAACAACATTTTTCTTCCTGACTATCCAGGTGTCGTTGGGACCGAGAAGAGCATTTCGATGATCAACAACCACGAGTACATGGGGTTCCTCAGCTTCTGCGAGTAACCGAACCAGACCGGAGGGGAGAACCACGGAACTGGTCGCCGGAGCCGATCCCGGTGACCATATGGTCCAGAGCGCCGCCCTCTCAGCTCCCCCGCATCGCCTCCCTCTCGGCATCTCAGCTCCCCCGCAGTGCGTGCACGAGCGCTCTCCTCCGCCGTGGCCGTCGCCTGGCCTGTGCGTCGGCTGCCCGCTGACGCAACCGACGTGAGTTGACCGGCGGGTCCGCGACCAGGTTGACTTCGTGGGCGTGGCTACTGATGTGGCCACGGGCCCAACTGTCAGTGTCCGTAGCTAGGTGGCATGCCAATGTAAAAGGTTTTAACAGGTTTTCTGGAATTATTAAAATGGCAGGAATGGTAAAAAACAGAGATATAACATATAAATGTGATTTTGTGATTCTACAGGGGCGTTTTTGCAAAAAAAAATTGTTCATAGTCAATGGTCAACTGCTCAGTCAGCGCGCCACGTTACGATTGTGACCGGTTTGCTCATCCTTGCCAAGTTTTGTGACCTGCGCACAACATTCTGCGAGTTCAGTGACTAAAGTACTCATCGTGACCAAGTTCAGTGACTAATGGTGCATATATCTCAAATAAATAGGCCATGACGGGTGTGACAGGCGTTGTTAGCTCCTCGCTAACCTGCGAGCCCCTGCCCGGCTAAGGAAATGTAGCAGTGAAAGTCCGTTCTTGTCATGCACGCGTTAGCTCCTGGCTAACCCGCATGTTGTATTGGTCTTGTGGCGCCTTGTGAGATGTTTTGTCATGCGTGTGTTAGCTCCTGGCTAACCTGCAGTATTCGTCGTAGGGGTTACCTCGATTCATTCATGCGTCAGTTTGCTCCTGGCTGACTAGCTAGCATGCGGACGTTTATTTGTACTGGGTACTGTAAATATATCGGCCAGCCAATTGGCTGCTTGTCAATATAGCTTGTTGCTCCTCTTCAGCAGCGGTTCCAGCCGTGACCCAAGGCTATCT
This sequence comes from Poa pratensis, assembly GCA_947311845.1. Taxonomy (NCBI): domain Eukaryota; kingdom Viridiplantae; phylum Streptophyta; class Magnoliopsida; order Poales; family Poaceae; genus Poa; species Poa pratensis. Next base: position 11,121,073 of record CAMZMU010000112.1, on the reverse strand, counting down.
GGTATATTATGCAGCGGCCGGCATTTTTTATACTAGAAACTGTATGCGATTCTTCAATTAGCTGCTATTGAAATTCCGCTGTTTATGATTGCGACTGCGTTGCAGTCAAGGCGGACTGGTCGAATATTGATTGCAGCGAACCAACAAGGAGCAATTTCTATCGTTCAGGAGACCCTGGTCCTTTTGTTGTTGTTGAGATGAGGAGCCCCTTGCCTTGAATGATCTTTAAGGAGAGTAACGGTAGTAGAGTATGTTTGTGTATTGTCCAACAAACTTCATACATGGCCATCCTCACTTCCTCAAAGGTGTCATATAATAAAGATGTATGCTTGCACATAGTGCAACAAAATCTTCTGACGATGGCAGTATTGGGACTGGATCTGACTACAAAATTGAGTACTCCCTCCGTTCCTAAATATAAGATGTTTTAAGTGTTACACATGTTGTCTACATGCATACTAAAATAAATGAATCTATACATGAAATATGTCTAGATACAATTGTGTACATATGAATGTGAACAAAAGGTAAAACATCTTATATTTTGGAACGGAGGGAGTAGATAGGAATGAAGATGTGTTGCCATCTTCAGAGCCATCAACACAATCAGTTATTTGGACGGCACCGGCACGCCATCAATTGTATCGGGCGGCATGCCAGGTTGCCCACACTGATTGACACGTCATTTGTTATCAGTAGAATAGTATGAAATACTTAAATAAACATTATCGACACCATTGAATTTCTGATCAGTACCGCAGGTGTAACTTTTTCTAGGATGTCAGCAATCCAAATGAAGTCTAGAACTAGAACACGGATCAGCAGAGGATTATGATTCTGCAGTTCAATGGTATCTGCAACATCTATACAAATGGAATGTAGACTGCACCATATGTGTATACTTGCACACAAAGCTATGTCTGTCTGAAGTGCACCTGCATTTTTTTTTTTTTTTGCTTCATAGTTATGTTGAACCCTAGCACAAAGGCTTCACAAATGAAAAGGTCAGTAACACGACAAACCATGCAAGAAACACTACTGAACATAACAACACAAGTATAAACAAGGCTGGCAATTGGCATTATCACTAATAGTTGGCATTCCAGCAGCAAAGACTTCAGAGCTGCCGAATGGGTGTGATAGTTCTCCCAACATAAGTTCTTGTTCATCACATGCCCCAGATCGTGATGTACAAAGCAGCTTCCTACGTAGTACCAAACTTACACAAAAAGTGGGCAATATAGGCTTGCAGCGCATCTCTTGGAACTCCTACAAACTTACAGGTTGCACCAGAAGCAGCTAACAAGTGGGAGAGAGATCATCTAATCTTTTTCATTCCGGGAGAACTTCACCTTCGCCGATAGCTTTGTTCATGATTTTTGTCGATACATCTACGTCTTCTTTGTGAGCGTCTACGTCGTCGCTTTATTGTTCACCGGCATGGAGGACGAGCCGGTGTTACCACCATCGTCTCCGTCTCTGGATGTGGCCTTTTGGGCATCAGTTGAAACCAAAGCCAAAGTCCCATTTGGTGGAGAATTCAGCTTGGCAGACGTCAGGTCAGTGAAGAGCTGTGTTTGATTGTTCAACGCCACCGTTGAATCTTTTACTTGCTGCTCATGTTGACCTTTCAAAGAAGTTGAATTACTTATCTCTGTTCCAGCATCTTTGTTTGTCAAGTTTTCTGGAGCTGGGTCAGTCTTGCTTTCTGAGACCAAGGTGGTGCTCAGATTTGGGTTGGAAGATGAATTAGTTGACGAAGCCCCATGTTCCCCGGCAGCATCAGTTCCATTCACCCCAGGGCCTCGCAATGTTATTCCATTTGATAAATTAGTGGTGCCTTCAAATATTTATCCATGCTCTTCAATTGTTCATCTGGGAGAGGTTTTGCAATTTGTGCATCATGGTCCACAGAACTTGACACGTTATCGCCTGTAGAACTCTTCTCGGTAGCCTTATGAGCTTCCAGCTCGTTGTGTTCAGGTTCTTGGTTCTCATGAGGAACTGCTGTTGAAGCACCATCCACGTATAAGATTTTCTCTTGGGCGTGATGGGCCAGTTCAGCAGCATGCTGCGATGATGGAGGGTCATGAGTAACAGCACTAGATACATCATCACCGTGGAAACTCTTCTCTTGATCCTCCTGAGACCGCTCCTTCCGCTCTTCATCCTCAAACACACCCACACCGTCAGATCCTTCATCCTTATCAGCAGAGTGCTCACCAGGCTCAGGAAGATCATCATCCTTGTCCAGGTCTGGCTCATCAATGGGATCATCATCATGCTCATCGTGCTTCATTTCTTGCTCTATCTCCTCAGTCTCTTCATCCTCAACCCGTTCATCCAGTGTTGATGAATCGGCCTCCATCTTTGCTGGCAGGTCTTTCCTGCCCAATCTGATGACTTCCCCCTGGCTCTGATCATCTTTATGTACATCACCGGTGTCGATGTTGTCATTGTTTTCATTATACACCGTCTTCTTCTCATAAGAATGCTTTACTTGGTACAGCAGCCAAACAGAGACAACAACCAAAAGACTTATCTGAAGAGCTTTCTTTAGCTTCAGACCTCTCGATCTGTGGTTTCTACTAGAGCTCTGCCTCAGCATTATCAGTCTCTAGAGGCAACAGAACAACTATTAAATCAAAAGTCTGCTCCTACAACACCTTGCAGCCTTCCTACATGAAAAGGTTAACAACAGATAAGCATCGGGATATAATAATTTCATGAAGTGCCTGAACAAATGGACAGTATACTTGTCTAAGTCAACTTGTAGAAGCCAAAAATGCATATCTATAAATCCAACGACTCGTATCACAAGCAAAGAACTCTATTCCGGTCTGTTGGCAGTCACAGAGACAATTTAACAACAGTAGTCACATGAAACGAGCTCTGGATTTTAGATCTGAACTACCTCTTGCAAGTTCGTAACTGGAACCTTTAATCCAAGCATGTGTACAAAATAGCTGTCCAGGTTAATTTTCTGAAACGAAAAACAACTCCCGAGGTTCGTTAACAAGACTGGAGCGTTCAGTACGTTAGTATTCCCCCAAAATAGCACTAATCAATGCCGAGACAGCTTAGGAAACAAGTAACAGTCCAAATGTTTCCACAAAACACACTGCAGACCACCTCTACACTCATTTGCTACAGGGGTAACCAAAGTTCACTTGAAATGGCCTAAAGAAGACATACGAGGACTCCAATCGCCTAACATCACAACAACTTAAGATACAGAAAGGAAAGATTTGAGCTATGGGAACGAACTAATCCGAAATGAGCGTATCCTAATTGTGGGGATTTCTTGCCAAATCCAGGCAAGAAACCTGAAGCCCCAGCTAAACCGACCACCACACACAACCATCCCAACAAGAAAACCCAAACCCAAGAGGCGCGTAAAATGAGCTCAGGAACCTACATGAGATATGTTCACGGCACACGGAAAATGTCCAATATTTGCAGAAGAACAAGGCCATGAAAATATCTCACCTTTGGATATACCACTAAACAAGATGCTGGGAGCAGCTGTTCTTGGTATGGCCTCTCCACTCCGCTTCCCGCCGCAGGAGATTTAAGTAGAAACGCGCAGGAGGCGGTCGAACCGATAGAGATTGGTCAAAATCGAGATATGCTTGTTCACCTAAATCCGAATGGCCGGCCGGATCTAAGTGATACGCAGATTGTGTTCCTCTGGGAAAGAAGGGAGCCGATAAACAAATGCGCCAGTGGTGGTGAGTGGATTCGGGGCTCGCGCATATGGCGATTGGGGAATGGCGGTAGGTGCTGCAGGCCAGGGTAGGGCGGAGGGGGAGGGAGGGATTTTATGACGCGATGCGGATGGACGGGGAGAAAGATGCCAGCTTCTCGCAGTCACACGGGGGAGGGAGAGAAAGAGGAAGAGTCGAAGGAAATGGTGAATTTTTCATTTCCTTGTTCTGACTTTCCGTCCTGTTTTTATTGATTTTTTAAACCTTTCTTCTTGTGTTTGCGGCTGGGGACTTTGGCAGCGTGTGGTTGGAGGTTGGGAACATGGAGCTTTGGAAGACCCGTCACAACCTGGCCGGTTTCACCCATGCCTCTTTTGTTGCCTATTGCGTGAGAGGAAGGGCCACTCTTCTCGTGTAATTTTGCGTGTGTGTTTTTATTTCACTTTATCTATTTTACAGTGGTGCCAACATAAAAAAACTGTTGTGTTTGCTTAGTTAAAACTCAACCCTTTTATTTGGGCTTGTAGTTTTATTGCATCTACGGTAGAATTCAAGAACTTTTTCCAAGCTTGACAAGAGGTTGATCTAGCAAGTCTTAAGTTAGCTCGACATGCACACTGTGTGACAATAGCGCACGCGTGTAGTGTGAGTGCGGGGTGCCATATCGACTATATAATTACACTATCTCTACTATATAATATCCTTAACCGTGGTGGTCGTACGTCGTGGTCGTTTTACACATTAGACCCTCATAATTATGCAAATCAACCCGCAGTCCTTCTGCCAGAACGAGCGAACCGACCAGTCTTCCCACAACCCCACAAAGGCCGCAACCCATCGGCGCAGATCTAGCGGGCAACGGCGGCGTGAGGCTGGGCAGCGCCGCCCCAGCCACGTATTCCTCTCACCGCCGCCCTGCCCTGGGGTTCACCGTCTCCAAACTCATCCGTCCCAAGTTCCGCTTCCGCTGCTCTGGCGGGCCGGACGTCGCCGACCTCCACTGCCCAGCCACGGAGTTCCCAAGCCGCATCTGTTGAAGCTGCTTCGGCCGGCGGTGTCCTCCCACTGCTCCGGCCAGCGGCGCGTCCTTCCAGACTCTAGCTCCTCCACCCCGAGTTCATGCTTTCTATATCTTCCCTTTCAATTCTTTATTTCCTTGACGGCTTCACCTAAACTTGTGGGCAGTAGTACAGCAGTACAGCACCTTCGGCGTTGTTATTTCTACGGTACCATCAAACATGGGAAAAAATACTGTTATCAAAATATGGAAAATGGTAACAGGAAAGATTGTGAAACAGCGATTCCATTCCCTGACAACCAGATGAGACTGAATGTCATCTTCCTTTGATTCCAACAAAGGCCAGGAGGAGGAAATGACTTGAAGATTTTGTAAGCAGCAGCGAGTATGCTGTTAACGCTACTGCAGGTTACTTAGCTCAATGTTTTCACTAATGCAAGTTGAATAATAAAATGTGCTTTGCATCGTTATAGGTGCAACCTTGCTGCGTATGATGCCTGTGCTATGGTACCCACATAATAAACGAGGAAAAATGAGTTTCAGAAGTTGGATTAATTCACTTTGATATTTTTCATTTATGCTGATATTTTAGCTAATGGGTATATTATGTGCAAGGCGTTATTACTCGGTCGAAAACCTTACGGATTTGGACTCCACATAACTATCAGTATTTTAACTACCACTCGGAAAAGTGCCAACAAAAATACGAGGTCCGTCAAGAAGTAAATAAATTGTTGCGGACAGAGTGTCGTCGATCGATACACGAAGTGGGTGTGAGGGGGAGAAATCAACAAAGTGGAGGCTCAATCAGGAAGAAAGTGCCGAGCCAAGGGCCGGCGAGTAGGAACAGGGCAGAGCTATGCACTGATGGAGAGCGCTGATGAGACGGAAGGGCTGGTTTGTTGTGGAAGTTTTCTTGGGTTTTGACAGAGAGGACAAATAGAAAGACTCAACGAGGTTTTCTTCGCGTGGGGCGGACTGTTTGATCCCGGCATCAAGATTATTGAGGTTTCGAGTTGGAGTTTCTAAATGGTCAGTGTGTTATATATACTATTGTAGTTACATGACTTAAATGTGATTGAATGTACTATGTGACTTAAATGTGATTGATTGTAGTTACTATGTGAGAAATACAACACATTCTCTTATTGCAAGGCGAGCATAAAAGAGGAGGTCTACGATAAAAGCTAAATGCATTTTTAAATAATACATTAGTTATCCGTTTATACCCGTGGCAACGCACGGGTATTTTGCTAGTATAAAAAATATGTGAAATATTTAAAAAAAATTGCCTTACATGTCCGATGAGAATGGGTGGTAAATAAACCATTGAATTCGATCAATTACATCACGGTTAAATGGTATTTTCGATAAAATTGTGAAATTGATGAGTATCATGATATTTTTGAAAACTAGCAAAAAATTTGAACTCACGGCCATCTATTATGATACATTTTTTTTGTAAAACTATGATTATTAAAGATTTCCTTAATTATGTAAGTACAATGTACCTATTTTTATTTTTATTAATTTTCTGTAGTATGATACCATCGTTTTTGTTGTACAATTGCGAATGTGACAATTAAAGATTTGTCTGAAGACTTTGTTCTATTTGCTACACATCTCTATTATTTCTCTATATTTTTTTTCATTATAATATCACCCACCCGTTAGACATGGTTTAGATTGTTTAGCTATTAATAGGAGTAGTCTATGTCATTTTAGTTTTATGGCAACATTTTACCCTCGAAGCGAATGCCATATAATTCTACAAGCGAGCCACATTTAAATAAATGGGGTGTATAAATTTGTTCTTCCACTCCAATTTTATAATCTATGTTGCTGAGAGCGTCGTTTTGTAGCTTAGGCTACATGTAGCTCTTTATTTTGAACATTTCAAAAACAAATTTTACAGTTTAAAAAACCGAAAAATTATGTGCAACTAGCCACGGCTCTCAATCTGAAATAAGCTATATTCTACGCTACACAAAAAAGATAAAATTATATATCTGGGTGTGTGAACAGTGCACCTCTAAATCTGGTCATAACTTGTCTTATTACGTACCCTTAAGTAAAAAGAATTTCGGATCAAAAATTTGCACAATTATAGGATACAGTATCGGCTACATTCATATTTATTTTTTAGAATGTTAGAAACTTTAAATGGTGTTTTCAAAAAATCAAAATAAAGGGCTACATGTAGCTCAGGTTACAAATGCCCATTTCATATGCTGCTCTTTTTTAAAGACTAAAACATGGAAACTATTTTGTCTTCAGACCGGAGAGAGCTTCCAACAGGTTTTTTTTTAATGCAAGTTGTTTGCTTTATGAAAGGGAAAACCAGGCTCCTAAACAGCACGTGATCCATGAATACCTGCAGACTTGATCGAGGGAAACTTTGTTCTCCAAGCCACCATCTAACATTTTTTTCTTTTTTTAGTGGTAGAATGTGCGTGCATACGTTCATAGGGGTGAGTGTGTGCGCGTGTATGTAAGCGCCTGCGTTGTACTGTGTTTGGCAAAAAAACAGATTTTCTTTCTTTCTTTGTTGAAGTTTAAGATTCCCGCGGCTTTAGAACCAAAAAGGAGTTTTGAGTGCTACTTGTTTCGTGGTCGGCAGCGTAGCACCCCATGGCTGATGTTGGGTGCAACTCCTCTTGACATACAGTAGGTACTTTTTTTTTTTTTTTTTTTTTGAATTTTTCCCACGTATATTCAAACGAAACCACATACAGCGTACATAGTAGAAATACACGTACAGAATACGTAGAGGAAAAAGGACCAAGGATCGAAGACCACGCCCTCGCCGGCGTCGGAGTCGAAGACGACCATCTGCCGCCTCGCCGCAGTCAGGGAGATCTTTTCCCTATAGAAGACGCTGCCGTGCCCCTCCGCCGCGCCGCGCCGGAGTTGAAGACGATGAACGACCGGGGCAGCGCCCCCGGACCCAACCATTCCTCTTTGCCGCAGCCGCCGTCGAAGCCGCCGCCGGAGGAGGTCGTAGAACTCGATCCGTCCGCCGCCAGATCCACCGCCGCCTCGGATCTGACGGAAAGCAAAAGATCACGAGCGCCACGCCGGGCCTCGGGATCCAGCCAGTCCAGCGCGAGGGGGAGGAGCTCCGAAGACCTCCGCCGCCGGAGAAGCACACGCCGGCACCAAAACCACCCGCCCGCAGCACCCACTCCTCCAGAGCGCCGCCGGCGAGAAACCCGCCCTACCCTACCGTATATACATGCCGGAGCCGGGGATCCCCCACCCTCCCGCCGCCGAAGCGGCCGGCGGAGGGGAGGAATCCCCCGACTCGCGGCGCGCACGGTGGATCGACGGCTCGCTCCAAAAATCGCCTTCCTTCCTCTTGCTACAGTCCTCTGGTCCTGCCTCACATACAGTAGGTACTACCAACAAAAGCTCTCACACTTAGTCCAAAGGAGCTTAACAATACAACGAGGTGTTACACTTACACATAATGTTAGGCGTACGGTAGGTCTGTGACAAAGAAGCCTTCCGGTTTATTCCACCTCGAGGCTTTAGGTACATCTCGGTGTATATCCTTTTCGGGACATGACGCACGTGGTCCTGAAAAGCTCTCAACAAATTTTGGACGCGTGTCGGTCAAGCTTTCAAAAATGTTCAGCTCAAAGCATATAGAATCAAATATGTTGCTAGAGCTTTCGTGGTCATCTCCGGATCCAACGCCAGCTGGCTCTTTGAGATTCACATATATATCATTTGGTTATAGGCTTACAACAATGAAGGTACAAAAATACAAAACCGAGTATGGTATTGAAAAGAGAATCTGCCGGTGGTAGGATGGCTAGAAGGGTGGTTGTACCCCTAGTTCATTAAAGTTTAAACCCCAGATTTGACACTGGGGTTTCTCATTTAGGCGGAATATTTTTCAGTGGGCGGCGACGTTCACGTCGACAGCGAGTCGCCTGTGATGAGTTCATCAATCTCAAGACTCAACCCACCGGCTCAGTATTTCGGAGGTGCTCATAGGGTAGGGTGGGCATGCGTGCGTGCGTTCATAGGGTGAGTGTATGCACATATTTGTGGTATGTGTTTGTACATGTTTGTACAGTGTTTCATAAAAAAAAAGTATGGTAGTGAAACAAGAAACATATTTCTAGAAGAAATATTATTAATAATTAACCGTAGAAGGATATTTGAACCATGACTTTCCACACTAACGACATAATTATAAAGGAACCAGGCATAGCATCTCTCACGTGTGTTTACAACATATTTGAGGAGCCAACGACCGTCAAAGAGAACAAGACCTAATTCGAGCAATAACTCTTAAGTGTTGTGGGTGGTGGCCCTATAATATTAGACCTTAATTATGAGAGGAACACCTGATATTGAAGTTTGGATGATTAACCGGTCGAGTAATAAGGTTGCGCATAGTTTGGCGCAGTTAGGCAAGAGTGAGTGTGGTGTGTTAGACGAGGCTGGACTGCCCTGCGTGGCTAACCTACTCGTCGAAGATTGTATAAACTATGTTTGACTGGTTTAATAAAGCTCACCGGTTCCCTAAAAAAATATTAGACGCTAATTAGAAACCTCACATGCATATATGCGGATTACCGGCTACACCTTGGCTTGTTTTCGTGAATTTTCTTGGCTCTTAGTGATATGATCCGCCAACCTTCTCATTCGTTCTCTTGCCAAAATAAAATAGTTGTGTGATATTTTCTCTCCATGTGGAAGATTGTTTCTCAAACGGACAACTCTAAATTACTTTAGATCCATAGAAATTACCCACGTCTGCCTGCCAATATACGATCCGGTTGGGTAACTTGCCTAAATGCATAACCCAAGTGGGTTAAGACTGGATCTCTTGGTAGATCAAAATTGTTGATATGAGGCATGTGAGATTGTCCATGCCATTTTATAGGAAATAATAAAAAAGATGACTCAACTGATCGCGACCGCCCTATGGGTGCTGAAGAAGGTAACAAAAGTGTGAACCGGAGAAGATGTTAATGATAATGTATCTAGATAGTGCAATTACACTTAGAATGTTCACTGCTTCAAGTCTATCTAGACTACATCAAGCCGTCACAGCTTCACTTCCGTCTAGCCTACATAAAACCGTCACTGCTACTATTAGACGGCATCAACAAAATGATGTGTAAGTTGTGCGAGAGAACATACTGAAGACCATCTCAGTATCCGGCTGAAGAAACATATTTGTATGGCTTAAAAAGCATATGTGTATCCAAAAGTATGTATCGGTTTGATGCATCAATAAAATTGGTATAAAGGAGGTGTCTAAGTCTCAATCGACTGTGAATTAACGAAGTCCTGGCTAATTTTACAAAAAAAATCATACATGTCTAAAAATGGTGATAGTGATGTAATAGTTTGTCCTAATAGTGCAAAAAGAATGTATTATTGGAACACATAAAATGTTGCACGAAACACAATATTAAATCGTTGGTTGGATTGGCAAAACCTTTATGAAAAACCTCTATATCCAAATTGAGACAAGGGAGTATAAAATGCCTACGCATACTCAAAACGACAAGGTGTTTCCCAAGAGCAAATCACCGTGTCCTAATCTTGCTACAACGGATGGCATCGATTGCATCTTCGTCTTCTAAAACTCGGAGGCGTGCCTAGCTAGTGCCACTTTGTTCCTAACTCTTTTTAGAAGTCAAAACTATGTAAAGTTTGTCAAAGGTTTTAGAAAAAAACTATCAATAATCATGTACTATGTGGATATCATATGAAAATATATATTTCATGATGTATATAACGATATTGACTTTGCATTGTATATGTTAGGTTTTTTCTAAAATTTGTTCAAACTTTACATAGTTTGGCCTTTTCGAGTATTTATGTCTCTTCTTTTGAGGAGCGGAGTTGGTAGTATGCTGGAAGCATCGCACGAACGATTGCCACACGATCGTACAAGAAGCATTCTCTTTCGCAGCTTTCACAGTCCCTCTCTAGTGAGTTCAAACGATGTGTGCGATACGTGGCTCCCTGACTTGATCTGTGATCTGTCCCTGCACCCGCATGCAGTCGGCACTCGGCCCGTGTGTACCAGTCGGGTGGTCAGGTCACCATGGTCGACAACTCGACATCCATTGGCAGTTTGGCACCACCAAAAAACTCACAAAAAATGAGCAACTTTTCCATGATTGTCTTATGCATCGCGCGCGGTACGATCTCCGCTCCATCCATGGAAATATATACAGCGAAGTGCGGTGAGGCGTTAACCGGACAACTCGACATCCATTGGCAGTTTGGCACCACCAAAAAACTCACAAAAAATGAGCAACTTTTCCATGATTGTCTTATGCATCGCGCGCGGTACGATCTCCGCTCCATCCATGGAAATATATACAGCGAAGTGCGGTGAGGCGTTAACCGTAATAAGTTTTTTTTGAACAAGGAAAGGTCCCGAAGGACCCCGATTCTGCATTATATATCCAGACGGTGACAACTTACAGGAAGGACCCCAACAAGAAAACAAATTACAACGCAGCCCTTCACATTTGCAACGCACACCCTCAAAAAGATCGCAAAAACACGATTAAGTCCTGGGGCTTCACCGCCGATGAGCCACCTCCAGATGTAGCCGCCGCTGCCGACGCCGGGGACGAAACCACTTGGGTCAGCAGCCACGTCGAGCGCTACACTGAGGTCGGAGAAGATCCTCCCTTGACGGAGGAAGAAGACGCTTGAGACGCCAAAGCACTCAAGCACGGCGAGGCCACCCTCGTGGCCAAAGATAGCCATGGCCAAATGACACCATAGCTTGGGAATCGCCGTATAGACAGCAGAATCATAGCCAGGACCAGCCCGGCCACCCTTCTCTCTCCCAGCACCAGCAGGTTCCCTTCCAAGCTTCAACTCCCCCTCGCCTCCACGGGCGGCCAAGAGAAGAAATTGGTACAGGAGCTCACCGAGATGGAAGAGCAGACGCTTATTTGAAGAGCTCGTGGCTGAAAGGTCGCAGCACATCTTTCTCCTTGAAAGCTTGCCGGAGAAACCCCACCACCGCCGCCTCGCGTCGCGCCAGAACGCTATGACGGCCGAACTCAAAAGAGCGGGGAAGACAGCCTTATTAATGGAGATGCAACGCCCCGACTCCGCCACATGCCACAGCCCTTGCCACCAAAGCTGCACAGCTGCGAAGAACAGGATGAAGGCTCGCCAGATCCGGCCGATGGGAGCGGCGATCTACTCCAAGTCGCCACTTGGGCACAGACAAGCAACCTACAACTACTATTTACAGCGGGACAGCCGGCACCTTGCATCCACCACTCTCCGACGGCGACGCCGCCGAGGAGGGCTTCCGCTCGGTCCGGATAACACGAGAGCTTGATCAAGTACTGTAGTGAAGAGAGAGAAGGAAAATGAGAGAATGTTAACCGTAATAAGTGGCAGTTGGTTGGTTGCCGTTTTGGCTCCCGGGAGCATATGCTCCCGGTATTTTCAAAAAAAATTCAAAATTTGAAAACTCATCAAAAAAAATCTGAAAAAAATCATGCACGTACCTGACTACGGTACGCACCACCGTATTTTTTTTCGCGCCGAAGTGACATCGTACGCGCCCTGTACAAAAATGACAAATTTCCTGTCAGAAAATGAGTTCTGACAGGAAATTTGTCATTTTTGTACAGGGCGCGTACGATGTCACTTCGGCGCGAAAAAAAATACGGTGGTGCGTACCGTAGTCAGGTACGTGCATGATTTTTTCCAGATTTTTTTGATAAGTTTTCAAATTTTGATTTTTTTTTGAAACTACCGGGAGCATATGAGCCCGAGCTCCATTATGAATTTCCGCAGTTGATTCCATGTTCGAACCAGAGCTGGACTCCGGTGCACGTTGGCCATCTTGGCAAAGACGCCGCGGCTGCTATTCATGCGTACTCGCACGGTCCTGTTGGAAAAAACACAATTAACCCCGGAAGCCACCTTTCAGACAACTCGCTGCGCAGTTACGCACATCATTCAAATCTGCAGACCTTACATTATAAAAAAATATAAAAAGCAGTACGACCTTAAAAAAAACACAATCGACCAGAAAGCCACCTTCCAGGCGACAACTCGCTACGCAGCTATGCACATCATTTAAATCTAGGGGCTCACCAGACTCCCCAACGGCTAGCCGGCAACACAAACCGATTCAGCAGACATCGGCGCGCATGGTGAGAAGCCATTGCTGCCGTCTTCTGCTAACCATTTTCAAGGGGGTGATCAATGCATAACCTTGTCAATCTTGCCATCGACAGTGCCACGACACCAAACAGTGCCACGATCCCCGCAGAACAACGTTGTTGCAGTCCACTGCCGTGACAACTTGCCAATCGCACCACTCGAGGATCTGCCGCCGCCGCATCTCTGGAGATCGGCCACCACGACCTCATCCAAGTGCCCCGATATGTGCGACACCAGGTTGCGATCCACCGGCAGGTGATCTGCGCACTCTCTGCCTGAAGGATCTTATGTTTGTTTTTTGATAAAGGGAGTTTTTATTACTTAAAAAATTTAAGTATTACACCCGGCCTCTGCACAGCTAAGGTGCACACAGCCCCACAAGTTCAACAGTCTCCACATAACGATAAAAATAAAAGGAGAATTACATATCAGAATGAGAAATTGTAAGAGCGCCTATGGTAGAGGAGGGCATATCCGTAGATCATGTTGCCATCCATGGTGCGAGAACAGCTCCCTGGCCACAGCCTCCAAGCGCGCCATCGCCTCGGAAACCAGGTCCCGATGCTCCACACGCTGCAGCGGCAGCCAAGAACGAACCGTAGCTGTGCACCGGTAGATAACCTGCATAAAGGAAACAGATTTGTCATTGAAAACCTTGTCATTTCTACATAGCCATAGCGACCATATCACGGCAATCGCTGCCATCCTAATACGCATCTTGAACCTAGGGTCCACACCATTCAACCAGCTCCCGAAAATATTCGAGACACTACGTGGAGGGTATAAGGTAGAGCCTATCTGGATGGCTGACCATATAGAAGAGGCAAACTTGCACTGAAAAAATAAGTGTTGAATAGTCTCGTCTTGATGACAAAAGACACACTTTTTACTTCCATGCCAATTGTGTTTTGCAAGGTTATCTTTTGTAACAATTACTCCGCGACGAAGATACCAAGCAAAAACCTTTGTTTTTAGCGGTATCTTCATCATCCAAATTTTCTTATTATTATCTACCGGTATATCAGGTTGGATCAAGATTTTATACATGGAGTCAACCGAGAACTTGCCATTCTTGGTGATATTCCAACGGAATTTATCCGGTCCTTGTGTCAAGTGGACAGAGTCCAGCCGATTTAGCAACGCATTCCAGGATGCTAGCCTAGGACCAAAAAGACTTCTCCTGAACGACACATCCGGTGGAGAAGAACTCAACACCTTGGCCAGTGTATCGCCTTTGTGTCGCACAATACTATACAAGGGAGGATATTGAACACTGAGCGGTACTCGACCGATCCAAGTATCCTCCCAAAACCTAATCTCAGATCCATCCTGAATAGTAAAAGACCCATGTGGAAAGAAGAATTTATTCGTTGCCATTAAGCCGGCCCAAAAGTGCGAGTCCTCAGGTTTCCACACAACTTGGGAGACTGCTTTCGAGCCCACATACTTTCTTCTAAGGAGAGTTTGCCAAAGCCCTTCTTCGGAAAGAAGCTTAAATAACCATTTACCAAGTAAGGCTCTGTTCTTGATCTCAAGATCATGAATACCGAGACCCCCTTGGTCTCTAGGACGGCAAACCACGCTCCATTTGGCTAGACGATATTTTCTTTTCTCACTATCATCTTGCCAAAAGAATCTCGATCGGAAATAATCCAACCGAGTTAGGATTCCTTTTGGTACTTGGAAGAATGATAACATATACAGTACCATGTTGGTTAGCACTGAATTAATGAGGACCAATCTTCCACCCAAGGACGTGGAACCTGGACGTGGAGGAGAGGATTCTACCGCCGGCGGCCGCCTCCGAGCTTTGCTTGTCCACATGTGCCGGCGGTCGCAAGAGAAGGAAGGAGGCGACGGTGGGTTCTGACGGCGGTGGTTGGGGATCTGCCCGAGTCGTCCCGAGAGGGTCAGCCTGAGATTGGGGCGAATCCCGCACCTAACCCACCCCACACCAATTACTATTACCTTAATACACCAATCCGGCCCACCCCAGAAATTAACTTCGTATACCCGCACCGCACCGCACCACGCGAAATTTTTGGCCGCACCCGCACCGCACCGTGCGGAAATTGTGGATTGAACCCACGGGGTCAGCTCGTGGTTTGTGCATAGCTGCCGCCGATGGGGCGACATCATCCGCCGCGGCGAGCTCGAGCAGCGCCGCCAGCTTGTCCCTCCGCCCGGCGACGGCGAGCTACGCAGGCTCGAGATCAGGAAGGTCTCCCAGGAGCAGCAAATCGAGGCGGCGCCGGGACGCAGCACGCCGGCGCCCAGGAGCAGCTCGTGGCCACTGCCGATCTGGAAGAGCCGGAGAGGTCAACGCCAAAGCTGAACACGGCACGGAGCCGTCGTCTGGACGGCAGAAGCTGCACCCGGCGCGCTACAGGTGCTGGGAGTCGTGTGGGCAAGGAAACGGTGAAGCTCGCCAAGGCGCGCCCCGGTGCACTCGCGGATTGGGACGCGGGGCTCAAGGACATGACGCCTGCCGAGGCGCGGGAGGTGCTTGAGAGCATCGGCGACAGGATGGTGGCTCTGGGCTTGCCCGCCGATGATGATGCTTCCGACGACGCGGCGGTGTGCCGCAACAGCTCGGGCTGGAGGATGCCGGCTTCCGGATGCAGATGGTGACATGCCACATAGCCACGGTGGGAAGAACGACGGCGACGAAGCGCGACGGCGGCGGTGCAAGAAACGCTAGAGCCTGAGGACGGGCAGCGCTGGGCAGTGCTGCAGGCCGACGAGCTCTCCTACGCGCCATACTTCCGCTCGGGCTGCTCCTAGGGCCTCTTCTGCCGCATGTGCGGTGGCCGGATCGAAACGAACAGAGAACAAGGGGAATCGGGGCAATACTGCTGAGGCCACGAGACGTGGCCCCAATCTGCTGGTGCGGGTTCAAACCCATGGGTTCAGCCCGTCTAACGTGACACCAACCCGCACCGCCCCAGGCCGCTCTCTTGTTCACCCTGCACCGCTCCAGTCCACGAGCGTGTTGCCCCTGTTTCAGCCCAAACCAACTGAGTCCGCAGCTCAACCCGCACTAAAACACCCAAAAAGAACCGCACCATTCCCAGCGTGACGAGAGGGACGACGCAGGGGCCTTGAGTCGCCCCGAGAGGGACTTTTTCCTTTTCAAACATAGAAGGGAACCAAGAAAGTCGCACTAAGTTTTTTTAAATAGTACTGCTGTACCATTATTGTAAACATACACAGAGGCAGTCAAGTGGGTCGATCGTGTCGACACAGCACATTTTCTTTTTCTTTTTTGCATGGTGTAAACGTAGGGATCCGTACGTACGAGTTCTACGTGGCAGATACGTGGTGCCACATAGCAATTTTTGGGTACTATATACACCGGCGTGTCTCCGATTTGGTTTACGTTTTTTAGATGTACTAGTATAAAATGCACGTCGCCATCAAGAGAATACAAAATCGCTAGCCTTCAACATCAACTTGGGAGTAGACCATCAACTATCAACTGTCCAAATTTCTTGCCACATTTCTTCTACAAGTTCTCGACATGGTTTATGTGCATGATAGCAAAGGGCGGGAGAGAGAGAGAATGACAGTGAATTAACGTTTAGAGGTCCCACCATTCGAACGTTGACACCTCCCGGGATAGAACTTTGATAATTTCTCCTTTTTCATTTTAGAAAAGATGACAATAAGAAGGAAAAATTGCAGGGGACGATTAGAGAATTATATGTCATAATTTTCTTAAAAAGAATGTTGATAATATTAATTTTTATAAACCAATCTGAACAATGTGTTTCTGCAATGATAGCAAAAGTGATATAAGTTTTGACTACACGTTGTTGGACATCCAGTGAATTCAAGATTTCAGTTGTAGATAAAAAATGTCATTTCTTGAGAAGGACCAGATTCTGATCTGTGCATGAAACTAAAACAGAGTTATCATGCTTATCATATAAGCTCACTGGCTGCTGGGTATTCCTAAACTGGAAGCATTAAAATACACCTGAGGAAATTGGACCACGAACACAACAAAGGTTAAATCTATAGGGCTCTAAATCAAAATGAACAAGTTCACTATCTATACAAATAAAATCTAACAATGTTGGCAAATTCTGCAGCTAGGGGCATTTACAGGGCGACCCCTATTGGTGACGAATTACGAATAGACCTTCATGCGAGAGCAAGAGAAACCTTTTTGTTAGTAGTGCAACCTTGAGTTGCGCGGAACGGAAAAGGCCCCCGCGTCGCTCTCGCCCAGAGCGACTCGGGCGGCGACTCCCCTGCCCTAGCTCCACCGCCTCCCTCCAGCCCCCTGCCCGCGCCGCCGCCGGAGGAAGCCGCCGGCGCGAAGCTCACGCGGCCAACGGCGGCGGCGGGGCGTTTCCTCGCGGCTCCCTTGGCCCCCTGGCGACGGGGCTAAGCGAGAACGGCGGCTTGTCGGTGCGCCATCGTCCTTCTTCGGGCGGGCTCCTGCGGGCTCCTCCGGTGGCGGGGCGGCGTGTGGCGGCGGCGCTAGGCGACTGGTGGCCGGGTGGCGTGGTTGTGCTCCGCTGGATGCGGCCCTCCGGGCCCGATCTGGGCCCCCAAGGGCCGGGCGCTCCCATCCTCGACAGCATCCTTCGGCGCCCGGATTCGACCCCTGGCGGCCGCGCAGGTGCGTGCGTGGGGCACGTCACCGCGTGCTGCAAGCTGCAGCCCGGGACCGTGGCGGTTCTGGGCTTCGGGCAGCGCTCCACCATCTCTGTCGGCATGGTGCTCGGCGGAGTGCGGTGGTTGGCGCTGCGTCCGGCGGCTTCGGTGGATTTGGCGTTGGTGCTGGAGTGTGGCCATGTGTGGTCCCCGTGAGGTGCGGCAGGCTACGGTGATGGCTGGTGGTGGTCGACTACCTTTTCTGTACGGTTGCTCATACTCCGGGTGAGAACCCTGCATCGACTTTGTCGTTGCCGGCGGCAGCGGCGTCTTTGACGCCGTCTCCTCGCAGGAGGTGTCGTTGTGGAGCTGCAGCACCTACAGTTCTTTGGTGGTCTCCGGGTGAAAACTCTGGACCCGGCTCGCCGGGTCGGATGACGGTGTTGTGCCCTTGACAACACAACCTCCTTGGAGGCGTCATCTTGGAGACCCCAAAGTTTGGTTTGTCGCTGCGGGAGCTGGCGGTGCTGCGTTTTGGTGGTGTTGGTTCGGCCAGCTTGGGGCCGACGGTGGTGTGTTCTTCTCACTTCGGCAAGCCTTCACCTGGTCTTGATCATATGGATGTGCTTGTCCAAGACCCTCCAGTGGCCACTGTTGCGGTGTGGGAGTTTCGTGCTCTTGGTGGCGTCTCGGCTCACCTTTGCTCGATGACGACACAATGTATGTCTCCCCCATCTGCTTTCGTCTCGATCTTCGTGGCGGAGCTCCCTATCTAGGTTAGTGCCAGGTGCTAGGCTTGACACTCCGATGATGATGGTGGTGCTCCTGAGTTGTGCCTGGGGTTCGAGTCGCATGCCGGTGCGGTGCGTGAGGCAATGATTGCAGAGTCTTAGCATTGTGATCCCTCGACTACACGCCTCACCTCTTGTGTCTCTTGGTGGCTCTTGCTGCTCCCTCTTCTAGTTGTATTTTTTCATGTATTTTCATTGTATCCCCTGTATCCCCTGTACAATTGCTATTCTGTTGTGAGAACATAGCCCGCCAGGCTCTTTCGATGAATGAAACAAGCGGTGGGGATTTATTCCCCCCGTCAATCTCAAAAAAAAAAAAAAACCTTGAGTTGCAGCCAACCAAGATATACTCAACTTACACAAACCACCGGATAGTCTGTGGTGTAGGGGTAGGGATTAGCCTTGAATTGCCTGTCCTTGTCTTCACTTGTTTGATAGGGAAAATTACACTTATGAAAACCTCTTTAGCAAAATAGTTTAAGGAAAGTTGCAATGCACAAAAAAACACTGTCAACGGCACATGAGGGGGCCTAAGTACTGAATAATAATCCTATAATCTCCTACTCCCTCCGTCCCAAAATAACTGTCTCAAGTTTATCAAAAATGGATGTATCTAGACATGAAATGTGTATAGATACATCTACTTTTGAGCAAAGTTGAGACACTTATTTTGGGACGGAGGGAGTATAAGAAATGCATATCATACAAAACTGAAACCGGAGTTTAAAAGAAATTCTCCATGTCCTCTGATCCGAACTGACCCATGCATACAGATTACAGAAAAAATCGTAACCGAACCACCAAATCCAACTTATGAATCTCAAGGTGT
This sequence comes from Poa pratensis, assembly GCA_947311845.1. NCBI lineage: Eukaryota > Viridiplantae > Streptophyta > Magnoliopsida > Poales > Poaceae > Poa > Poa pratensis. The sequence continues at coordinate 11,101,945 of CAMZMU010000112.1, read as the reverse complement.
GGTCCCTTTTATGTCATTGCAATAGAACCACGGTCATGGAAAATAACAAATCATCGATTGTATTAAGAGAGGCCAAAATCGCGGCCCCTCCGCGCTCCACGCTACTGTAGCTCGCACTGTAGCTAGCTACAGTCAGCTACAGTGCGCGGTGGGCCCGCGCGTCAGCGACCCAGCGCGCCGGGTTTTTTTTGCGAAGAAGCACGCGAGGGGGCGGAAATTCCATACTCTTCTCAGAAAATTCCGTTTCAGGGACCTTTTTGTAATTAGCCGAAAATCCGGGTACTTTTTTGTAAAAACGTCACGGTTTCCCCTCTCCTCCTTCCTTCTCCCGCGACGGCCCGACGTCGGCGGCGCCGCCGCCGCGAATCGCCGCCCCTTCGACGCTCCCCCGCCGGATCGAGGCGCACGGGGAGCTCCGCCGCCGCCACCGCTCCCTCCTCGCCGTGTATCGGCCGCCGGAAGCCTGCAGCCGCGCCGCAGTCTTCGTCGCCGTCGCCGCTGCCCGCCGCCGCTCCCACGCGTCGCCGGCGCCGCTCCGGCGACCCAAATGGGGCGGCGCCGCCACCTACGGGTCGGCCGCGCCGAGCCGCGTTGGGCGCAGCCAGCCGCGCGTGCCAGAACGCGGCGGCGCGCCGTCGCGGCCAGATCTGGCCGTCCTGACGTCAGCATGACGTCATGGTGGGTCCCACATGTCAGATTTTTTTTTTTTGAAAAACAATTTGCTGGACAATCAATATATTCAAACATTCGTTTTGGGAAAATTCAACAAGTATATCACGGTAGGCTCATAAAAAAACATTAATTTCAAATTTGAATAAACCACGGTTCCAAAATCTTTCGAAGTCCGTCTATTTTCGGCGGTTTATTCGGATTTGCCTCCTCCTCCGGCGATACAATGTTTGCGTCATGCACTCGAATATAACGCATGCGTCATGCAGACAAAAAAAAACATGCTTCAACACTCCAATTTAGTGAAAATTTCGATAAAATTTAAAAGACAACAAACTCCGACGGATTTTCACGGAAGCAGAAAACTCGAAATTGCAAAACTTTCCAGGTTCAGCAAATTTTGAAAGCTGAACTCTTTTGAAGCACGCGTTTTTTTGAATTGCAACAATTTCCACCTTTGTAAATATTCTCGAACCGATTCATTCTGAAGGTTAAGTTAACGCCTAAATTGTTCAATATTTATTGCTAGCCATAATATACGTCCATTTGACACCTTTATGCCATTTTTCGAAATATGAATTACGTAGTTTTAATTTTAAAATAGAACATGCTTTACATAATTAAAACGCTTCACATGTATTATGCGCTTACGTATATCAGAATAGAAATGCTTCAACTCCAAATAACGAAGAATAGGTACTTTAAGGTTGTTTGCTAAACTACCGTATTTTCAAACAAAATACTGACACAGAACATGTTTTAAATCATCTAAAACACTTTAGATATTGCTTCACGATAGTTTAAAACATTTCTATAGCTACTAAATGGCGCCATGTGAGTAACTTTACCTACAACCAAAACTGACATAGAACATGTTTTAAATCATCTAAAACACTTTATATATTGCTTCACGATGTTTAAAACATTTCTAAAACTACTAAATGACGCCCTATCAGTAACCTCAGCTACATCTACCAGGAAAAAAAATGAACACATTCATTGCAACGATCAGAAAAAGAAATGCAAATTGAAGAATCCATCAAAACGATCACACAAAGAAATCAAAGAAACATATACGCATTTATATCATGGGCTCAAAAATATCGACATAACAGTATCACAAATGTAAATATTAGCAAATAACTGTTTAAAATAGAATCGAAACCAGCATGTTCGATTTACAAATCAAACCCTAAAATATTGGAAGATAGGTGTTCAGAAAAATTCAAAATCAGTATGTTCAAACTCCAAATCAGATTCTAAGATTGAACATGCATTACAGAGTTCCTAACAATTTGTACATATTGTTTTACGGTATTGTTTTACAGAGTTCCTAACACTTTGTACAAATTTTAATTACAACATGTTTCAAACTATTTGCAACGATTTGTACAAATTATGTACAGTATTTGAACAGTTTTTGGTAGCCACTTGATGCTAAAATTATTTACTTTTAAGGAAATATAGTAGAATTAAACCAGATTTGACCATTTCGATTTGGCAAACGTATTTAGAAACACCACAATTTTAAATTAGATACATATTTGCAGAAAAATGCACCTGCAAAACATTCGAATTCAAACAAATTTCGCAATTCCAAGCCTTCTCAAAGTAACCTTCTTCCAGTTCCAACAGTTTTGACCCCTGGCAATATTCTCGAACACTTCCATTTTCAAATCAACTTTAGATTCGTGCTCGACTTGATTAACATTTTTATATAGCCATAATGTACTTCCTTTGAATATATGATATTAAATGAGAAAATTATCGCAAAATTAAACCAGATTTTGTCATTTCTGCGTTGTTGCATAAGCAAGCTTGGTATGCAAAATGGAGAATGCTCTCAAACAAATGAGTAAACGTTCAGCCTAATTCGCATAAACTTGAACTCACACTTTTTTCTATCAAAACAAGAATATGATCCGTGAAATGAAATCTCAGATGTGAAAAGCCCACAAATACAACATAAACAAAATATTAGCATACATGATTTAAATACTAGCCCGTACAGGACGTCAGCAGTGGACCCGGCCTGCCTGTTCTTCCCCCTTCTGAGAATCATTTCCGGTGTCAAAAAATCCCTAACAGGTGAGCTCACTGCATGTAAAAAAATCCAAAAAAGGAAAGCATCGGGAAAAAAACTCCTAACATATCCATCTGAAAAATAGGAGTAATATATCAAAGCAATCGTAAATATACGTACAACTAATTATGCAAAAAAAATTGAATAGTCAAATTTTGTCAATTTTTGCAGATGATTCACATGTGAAAAAAAAAAACAAATTTAGTCAACATTTAGAGATGATCCACATGCTTTTTTCCTGATTCCAATTAAAAAAAATTGCCAGCATTTGGAGATAGTTCATGTGCACTTCTCCTAATCTCGATTAAATGTTCACGTCGAAATACAAACATATTTGGACTTTTCAAACTACTAAACATTTGAATATTGTACAAAACATATAAAAAAATGATCGTCAAAATTGCTACATACTCACATAAAAGTAAAAACATGTTTGAATATTCTATTTTAGCCAACATTTACGCGAATATTCCGATATTCCATAAAATATAACAAAAAATACTATAGAAAACCGTTATTTACATATATCAAAAATGTAAATATATTAATTCATCAAGAATTTTCTATTCAAACATACTCATCGAAAAAAAATATGAAGACATACCAACATAACAACACACAAAAAATGCTAACATTACGTGCCACATTGCCGAAAATCAAATTCGAGAATTCAAAAAAAAATGCCTTACAAAAGACTCACACATTTTGTCTTCATTTCAAACAATTTAAATCTGAACATTTCTCTTTTTTTTTAAATCCAAACCATCATCAAAATTTCACATCAAGGGCGCGGCGTGCGCCGCGCCAAATACCACTAGTTTACATTTATGAAAGCAGCCCATAAATGAGCATTGTAAGTTGAGAATATCAGTATGCACGTAAATAAGTACTCCGTAGGAAGTAATAATATTTGAGAAATAGAAAAAATATATGAGTTTGCACGACAGGACCTTACCTGGATTGTGGCTTTGAGCAGGCATCCTCAAGAAGCACCTAAAACATACTACTCCCTCCAACCCGAATTACCGGGCGCACTGGTTTATTTGCGAAAAAACCCCTGGCGTTTTTCACCTGAAAAATTAAGTCCTTCCCTCTGCTCCGCCCCTCCCTCGCCGCGCCGCCTGCTCCGCCCCTCCCTCTCCGCGCCGCCTGCTCCTCCCCTCCCTCGACGCGCCGCCTGCTCCGCCCCTCCCTCGCCGCGCCGCCTGCGTGGGGGCGGCTCCGCCGTCAAAATCGAATCTTGGTGGTGGCAGAGGTGGGAAGGCCACCACGCCGACGCTGCCGCCCACGCGGACATGGCGCTCCGGAGGCTACAATCCGCCCTCATGCGCGAGTCGTTGCCGCTGCGCGACGCCTGGGGACCAGCGGCCGAGCAGCACCTACGCCGCCTCATCGACGACCTGGCCATGGCCCGGGCCGCGCTGGAGCAGATGCGCCCCGCCGTTGTCGCCGAGTTCTCCGACGCCTGGATGCTTCTGTCTCGCTGATCGGCGGCGGCGTGCGGGTGGCGATGTGCCGATCCCCAATCTGTCGTCTGTTTCAGTTCATCGGTATGATCCCCAATCTTGCTAACATCTCAACTGCATTTGATGTTCTCTGTGTTCTGCTGCTGTACTGCCTGATGGAGAAAAGCTCAAATTAGCACAAGGTCATCTCAAGTTACATTTCCTTTGTTGTATGCTATGTGACATGTCCTTTCTTTGACTAGCCATCTAGTTTCTGAGTCTTGCCTGGTGATGGTAAAAGCAAGTGTTGGATGTTTCAGAGAATACAGAAGGCCGATTGTATTTACAGCCATGCGTTTTTATTTCTTACATTTATGTAAGTTCAGTGATGATTCATCTTGTAGCTATTATATTTATTCATGTATGCCCTGGTAATGCTGTTGTATGTAGCTATTGTGTTTAAAACTTTCAGAACTTGTGAAGCTAGGTTTCTGAAAAATATTGGACACAAATGTATTGCAAGCAATCAGAACTGTACTTCCTCTGTTTGTTACACACATCATTTAAATCTGCAGACCTCACATTATTAAAAATATAAAAAGCAATACGACCTTAAAAAAACACAATCGACCGGAAAGCCACCTTCCAGGCGACAACTCGCTACGTAGCTATGCACATCATTTAAATCTGGAGGGCTCACCAGACTCCCCAACGGCTAGCCGGCAGCACAAACAGGTTCAGCAGACATCGGCGCGCATGGTGAGAAGCCATTGCAGCCGTCTTCTGCTAACCATTTTCAAGGGTGATCAATGCATAACCTTGTCAATCTTGCCATCGACGGTGCCACGACACCAACCAGTGCCACGAGCCCCGCAGAACAACGTTGTTGCAGTCCACTGCCGTGACAACTCGCCAATCGCACCACTCGAGGATATGCCGCCGCCGCATCTCTAGAGATCGGCCACCACGACCTCATCCAAGTGCCCCGATATGTGCGACGCCAGGTTGCGATCCACGGGCAGGTGATCTGCGCACTCTCTGCCTGAAGGATCTTATGTGTTCCTGATCTGGAACCAGGACGTGGAGGAGAGGATTCTGCCGCCGGCGGCCGCCTCCGAGCTTTGCTTGTCCACATGTGCCGGCGGTCGCAAGAGAAGGAAGGAGGCGACGGTGGGTTCTGACGGCGGTGGTTGGGGATCTGCCCGAGTCGTCCCGAGAGGGTCAGCCTGAGAATGGGGCGAATCCCGCACCGCACGACGCGAAATTTTTGGCCGCACCCGCACCGCACCGTGCGGAAATTGTGAATTGAACCCACGGGTTCAGCCCGTGGTTTGTGCATAGTTGCCGCCGATGGGGCGACATCATCCGCCGCGGCGAGCTCGAGCAGCGCCGCCAGCTTGTCCCTCCGCCCGGCGACGGCGAGCTGCGCAGGCTCGAGATCAGGAAGGTCTCCCAGGAGCAGCAAATCGGGGCGGCGCCGGGACGCAGCACGTCGGCGCCCAGGAGCAGCTCGTGGCCACTGCCGATCTGGAAGAGCCGGAGAGGTCAACGCCAAAGCTGAACACGGCACGGAGCCGTCATCTGGACGGCGGAAGCTGCACCCGGCGCGCTACAGGTGCTGGGAGTCGTGTGGGCAAGGAGACGGCGAAGCTCGCTAAGGCGCGCCCCGGCGCGCTCACGGATTGGGACGCGGGGCTCAAGGACATGACGCCTGCCGAGGCGCGGGAGGTGCTTGAGAGCATCGGCGACAGGATGGTGGCTCTGGGCTTGCCCGCCGATGATGATGCTTCCGACGACGCGGCAGCGTGCCGCAACAGCTCGGGCGGGAGAATGCCGGCTTCCGGATGCAGATGGTGACATGCCACATAGCCACGGTGGGAAGAACGACGGCGACGAAGCGCGGCGGCGGCGGTGCAAGAAACGCTAGAGCCTGAGGGCGGGCAGCGCTGGGCAGTGCTGCAGGCCGACGAGCTCACCTGCGCGCCATACTTCCGCTCGGGCTGCTCCTGGGGCCTCTTCTGCCGCATGTGCGGCGGCCGGATCGAAACGAACAGAGAACAAGGGGAATCGGGGCAATACTGCTGAGGCGACGAGACGTGGCCCCAATCTACTGGTGCGGGTCCAAACCCATGGGTTTCAGCCCGTCTAACGTGACACCAACCCGCACCGCCCCAGGCCGCTCTCTTGTTCACCCCGCACCGCTCCAGTCCACGAGCGTGTTGCCCCCGTTTCAGCCCAAACCAACTGAGTCCGCAGCTCAACCCGCACCAAAACACCCAAAAAGAACCGCACCATTCCCAGCGTGACGAGAGGGACGACTCAGGGGCCTTGAGTCGCCCCGAGAGGGACTTTTTCCTTTTCAAACATAGAAGGGAACCAAGAAAGTCGCACTAAGTTTTTTTAAATAGTACTACTGTACCATTATTGTAAACATACAGAGGCAGTCAAGTGGGTCGATCGTGTCGACACAGCACATTTTCTTTTTCTTTTTTGCATGGTGTAAACGTAGGGATCCGTACGTACGAGTTCTACGTGGCAGATACGTGGTGCCACATAGCAATTTTTGGGTACTATATACACCGGCGTGTCTCCGATTTGGTTTACATTTTTTAGATGTACTAGTATAAAATGCACGTGCAACGCACGTCGCCATCAAGGGGAGAGGCGTTTTGGCTCCCGGGTGTAGATGCACCCGGTAGATTTCAAAAAAAATTCAAAATTTGAAAACTCGTCAAAAAAATCTGAAAAAAATCATGCACGTACATGACCCCGGTACGCACCACCGTATTTTTTTTTGCGACGAAATACCATCGTACGCGCCCTGTACAAAAATGACAAATTTCCTGTCAGACAAGTACAGTTCAAAATTTGAAATTCTGACAGGAAATTTGTCATTTTTGTACAGGCCACATACGATGGTATTTCGTCACGAAAAAAAATACGGTGGTGCGTACCATGGTCATGTACGTGCATGATTTTTTTCAGAGTTTTTTGATGAGTTTTCAAATTTTGAATTTTTTTTGAAATATCGGGAGCATCTACTCCCGAGCTCCAATGTGAATTTCCAGCCATCAAGAGAATACAAAATCGCTAGCCTTCAACATCAACTTGGGAGTAGACCATCAACTATCAACTGTCCAAATTTCTTGCCACATTTCTTCTACAAGTTCTCGACATGGTTTATGTGCATGATAGCAAAGGGCGGGAGAGAGAGAGAATGACAGTGAATTAACGTTTAGAGGTCCCACCATTCGAACGTTGACACCTCCCGGGATAGAACTTTGATAATTTCTCCTTTTTCATTTTAGAAAAGATGACAATAAGAAGGAAAAATTGCAGGGGACGATTAGAGAATTATATGTCATAATTTTCTTAAAAAGAATATTGATAATATTAATTTTTATAAACCAATCTGAACAATGTGTTTCTGCAATGATAGCAAAAGTGATATAAGTTTTGACTACACGTTGTTGGACATCCAGTGAATTCAAGATTTCAGTTGTAGATAAAAAAATGTCATTTCTTGAGAAGGACCAGATTCTGATCTGTGCATGAAACTAAAACAGAGTTATCATGCTTATCATATAAGCTCACTGGCTGCTGGGTATTCCTAAACTGGAAGCATTAAAATACACCTGAGGAAATTGGACCACGAACACAACAAAGATTAAATCTATAGGGCTCTAAATCAAAATGAACAAGTTCACTATCTATACAAATAAAATCTAACAATGTTGGCAAATTCTGCAGCTAGGGGCATTTACAGGGCGACCCCTATTGGTGACGAATTACGAATAGACCTTCATGCGAGAGCAAGAGAAACCTTTTTGTTAGTAGTGCAACCTTGAGTTGCGCGGAACGGAAAAGTCCCCCGCGTCGCTCTCGCCCAGAGCGACTCGGGCGGCGACTCCCCTGCCCTAGCTCCACCGCCTCCCTCCAGCCCCCTGCCCGCGCCGCCGCCAGAGGAAGCCGCCGGCGCGAAGCTCGCGCGGCCAACGGAGGCGGCGGTGGGTTCTGACGGCGGTGGTTGGGGATCTGCCCGAGTCGTCCCGAGAGGGACGACGCAGGGGCCTTGAGTCGCCCCGAGTGGGACTTTTTCCTTTTCAAACATAGAAAGGGAACCAAGAAAGTCGCACTAAGTTTTTTTAAATAGTACTGCTGTACCATTATTGTAAACATACACATAGGCAGTCAAGTGGGTCGATCGTGTCGACACAGCACATTTTCTTTTTCTTTTTTGCATGGTGTTAACGTAGGGATCCGTACGTACGAGTTCTACGTGGCAGATACGTGGTGCCACATAGCGATTTGGTTTACGTTTTTGTAGATGTATTCTTAAATTGGACGCATCAAGGTAATCGTGGTACTATGCTAGCCTGCCGTCTAGGATGGTCAAAGTTTTGCTAGCTCTTCCATGCGATTGGGATAAGATGGATGATGAACACACGGAACCCTCGTCACGTCCTGATCCTTTTGCAAGTTCTCTCTGTGATGACACGCAGGTACTGTATGTGAGAGTGACCGGGGAAAATATTATGATACCTGTGACGACGGAGAGGAAAATGAAGTGATTGGATTTGATTCGAGAGGGATAAACATGAGAGGAACTTGAGCTAAACCACGGTCAACTCTCACTGCGCAATTACCAAACGTCGCACCACTTGTTGACTGGACTGACAATGAGCCAGTGCAACAAAGTTATTCTAGGCCCCATATGGACGTACGATGCCGCGGCCCGTGCTGTAATACGGAGTTGGCCCATTCATGTAAATGGCACATCAAGCACAAAATAATGATATGTATGTGTGTAGATGGAGATTTAGTGCTCCCGAGCTCCAGTGACCTCGCTTTTTTCAAAAAATCGAAAAAAAATATTTAAAATTTCAAAAAATCTGCTAAAATATCTATGTTCTCAATGATATATTCTACAAGCGTGAAAAATCTATGTTCTCAAACTGTATTGTATTTTACATTGATATTTTATACGTTTGTAAGACATCATTGAGAACATGCATAATTTTTTTCAGAATTTTTAAATCTTTTAAACATTTTTTTGTTTTTTTAAAGTGAGATCACTGGAGCTCAGGAGCCAAAATGAATTTCCGTATGTTTGTTGGTTTAGCTCCTGATTTGATTGAAAAAGGTGTGGCTATTTTACAATACACGGACGACACAGTTATTTGTATGTCTCATGATCCCGAGAAGCCAGTGAATGTTAAGGCGAACCAACTTGTGGTTGGATGATTAGGAGGGTTGTACCCAGCCCACCAGAGTTCAAAGCCCATGTTTGACACCAATGTATCGCATTAAAGGCAGAATATTCGTTAGCAAGACGTCTGTGGTGACTTCGTCAATCTCAAGACCTGACCGGTCGGCTCAGTCCTCCGGAGGTGCTAAAAGGGGTAGGTTGTGCGGGCGTGCGTTCTTCGAGGTGAGTGTACGTGTGTGCATATGAGTGTCCGCGTACCGTGTTTCGCAAAAAAAAGGCAGTGAATGTTAAGCTGCTTTTGTATTTGTTTGAAATCATGACTATGCTCAAAAGCAACTTTTTGAAAAGTGAAATCTTTACTGTTGGTGGAGATAGATATTACCAAATTTTATGCGGATATGTTTAATTGCCAAGTTGGAACCTTGCCATTGAAATACTTGGGCATGACTCTTACTTTCTATAACCTGAAAAATGTGGATTGAGATTTCTTATATGCAAAATTTATCAAGAAATTGGATGTCTGGATTTGTGGCCCTGCCTCATCGGGAGCGAGGTTTACCTTACTTGACTCATGCTTGTCGGGGTTGCCTTCTTATTATATGTCGATGTTCCTTTTAGGTTAAAATTCATTGAAAGCTTTATAAGCATATGAGGATATTTTTCTGGCAAGGTATCCAGAAGAAAAGAAAGTATTATATGATGAAGTGGAGAAGAATTTTTAGATCTAGAAGTAAAGAGGGGCTATGGTTTAAAGACCTAAGAAAACAGAATATTAGCCTTTAGGTTAAATGATGGTGGAAGCTCGAAAGACAAGTGGGTTTGTGGCAAGATATTGTTAAGGCTAAATATCTGAGAAATAGATCTGTTGATAATGTTACTGTAAAGTTTAATGACTCTCCTGCTTGGAAAACCCTTATGAAAGTCAAAGAGGTGTATATGGCTGGGAGAAATATAATTTTGAGAAAGGGAACTTGTTGAGGTACTGGAAAGACTTTTGGATGAATAATAAACCTCTTATGGAATAATTTCCTGTCCTATATGATATTTGTCAGGAACAGAATATTTCATTTGCTTACTGTGAGATGGAAATCTTTATTGTCCTGAGCTACTTGATCAATGAAATATAATCCAAGAGAAAGCTAGGGGGTGACCATTTCTCAGGAACCCGATCAGGTGTGTTGGAGCCCGAACAAAAATAAGAATTTCTCGACTAATTATGTGTATAAACATTTGGAGAAAGTGGTGGTTGGTCTAAATTATAAATGGCTTTGGAAAACTAAAATAGCTTTGAAAATTAAAAATTTCATGTGGCAACTCTTGCTTGGTTCGGTACTGACAAGAGAGAATGCGAGAAAAAGGAAGTGGAAAGGCAATCCATGTTGTTCTTTTTGTGATCAAATTGAAAGTAGTGTCCACTTGTTCTTTTCTTGTGCCACGGCTAACACTGTCTGGGGGATTATTGGGAAAGTGTTGGGTACTGATACTTGTCCACAAAATCTCTGGCAAAACTTTGCTTGGTTTTATGCTTTCAGGCCCGGGTGGAAGAAGTTCTATACCCTGCTACTTGCTGCAATTTGTTGGTCCATCTGGAAAACGAGGAATAAAGTGACATTTGATAAATATATGCTGCAAAATCCTGTTACTACCTTCTTCACAGTGTGCTCCTATCTATCATATTGGGCAGGGCTTTATTCTGGTGAAGATTGAAAAGCTATCGTTGCGGGAGCATCACAACTCAAGAAACTTGCGATGGAAGAGGTGCTGGTGGTGCCACAACTACGACATCGCCAATCGAGATGTTGTGCCTGACAAATGGTTGATCTGTTGGTGCTGGTGTGGGTGCTCGCTCCGAGATGTGTTATTTTTTAATTCTTTTATGGTATGTACTGTTGTGAACTTGTGTCGATGTTGGTTGTTTGCCTTGGTAGGTTATTGGAGGGATTAATAATATTAGGGATACTCGAGATCGAGTATTCACAGCGGGTTTCCTAATTAATACCTCCATTTCGAACCGGCTTCTCATGTCCCTTTCTTTCTTGCTCTGTTTGGTTTTGTAAGAACATGTTATTTATATTATGAAAGTAATCTATACTACTATTAAAAGAGCAAACTTCGCCGGATACATTAAATCTATGTCGTACGATCGCTGATCAACGAACCAGATCGTTCCGTCCGTGTTGAGCTAAACTCAACACATCTTCCGAAACGTTATTTTTTCTTTCGCCTGGTACGCGACCGAGCTGTTGGAGCTCGCCGTGGTCGTCGGGTGGAGGGCAGTGGGGTCGGAAGTGTTGGAGCTCGCCGTGGTCGTCGCGGGGTCGGAAGCTGTTGGAGCTCGCCGTGGTCGTCGCCAGGGTCTGCGCCGCCGTCGCCTTCTGCTCGCCGCGCCGCCACCGGGAGGCCGCATGCCCGCGCCACCGCGCTCGACGCTCCGGCGCCGGGGGCCGCGCCCCTCTGCTCGAACCTCCGCCGTGGTTCAACACCGGCCGGCCGGGAAGACGGCGCGCCGCCCTGGTTCCTGCCCATCTTCTCCGTCCGGCGAGCCAAAGAGCCGGCGGTTCCCCTGCTACCCTGTCTTGGAAGCTCCTTCTCCAGCCCGACCTCCGGCCTCCTACGTTATCGATATTTCCGCCATCGGATGACCAGGCCGAGCAGCTCCAGCCGGATCACCTCCTCCATCGAGAGCATCCCCAGCCCGAGGCCGACCTTCTCATCCGGCCTGACATGGTCGGAGCTTGTCACCGCGTCCTACCGGCCCGTCGGCCCCGCACCCAGGGGTGGATCTTACGTGCAGGGACTGGGTGCACCTGACACCAATGGATCCTATGTGACGATGAAGAAGAATGTACAAATTTCGTTTCTCAATCCATCCAGGACCAATCTAAAGCCTTCTGAATGCACTGCTTCATGGGCTTGAAGAGAAGCAGCTCCAGTCTTGTGCCTGCCCTCACGTACATGACCAGGTTCGTATCCCCGAATTCTCTAGGACGGCAGCGCAAACCTCAAGTTTCTTCTGTTCACGTTTGCAGCAGCAGATTGACACCTAAAGTTCAGGTAACATCACAAATCAATCGTGTGTACTCACACAAAGCATAGCCTGTAATGTGTTTGTTTCAGGTTTCAGATTCAACAATAACTTGAAAGCAGAATAAGACATGTTTTTATTTAGGGTGTCCAACAAATGTTTGTGAATTAGTCGATAGGTGTGTTTGCACGTACACTTGATTCTCCAACTATAAATGCCTTGATTGGTTCAGATTACTGGACTGGAGACTCAAGTCACTTAGAGATTGATAGTGCTTACTTCGTGATGAAAATATATCAAATATATGCTCACGATTCAACTTATTTATATTTTTCACGTAATATGATTAGGGATCGCTTGGATTCCGGGTATTCGGCCCGGAAACGGCCTGGAATAAATTACGGACCTCGATGGTGCGTAATTTAACAAAGCAATCGCTCCGTATTTCTCGGAGCGGAAAAGGAAACAAGAATTCAATCGGGGCCTTAGAGAAAAAACTGTGGCTAAATATGCAAGTCGGTGAATAATCATTGAATGAAGAATACATCAAACTTCTAAAAAGATATGAAATGATCGGTGAAGAAAAAATGCATTGGAAAAAGATGCTCTTACAATCATTCATTCAAACCTGGGTAGGAGGACAGGACTACGATGAACTTGCTGACACCTTCTCAGGAAAAAATAACAAATGCCAACCAAATTAACAAAAAAGATGATGAACTATGGTGTACGCTTGGTGGCAGTTGTAATTGTAGAATTTTAGAGTTTTGGTGAAACTGTGCTTTGCAAACGATTCATATGTTTGGATGGTTGATTTATATTTACAATTGTTTGTGGTCGAACTTTAGGGAGAGCGTGCAGTGCACGTATGTATTAGTCGACATATGCATTCCACTGCCATATTTCCAACTTGCAAATTGCCCACTTAAAATGTGAAAACGTGCGTTGCACGTACATGCCAACTAGTCTATACTACTATTAAAAGAGCAAACTTCGCCGGATACATTAAATCTATGCCGTACAATCGCTGATCAACGAACTAGATCGTTCCGTCTGTGTTGAGCTAAACTCAACGCATCTTCCCAATCGTTATTTTTTCTTATTCGCATGAGTTACCGCGCGTCGGAGACCTCGCCGCGAAAGCAGCCGGCGGGCAGCACCTCGACGCACGAGTGGCCGGGGCATCGGCTGGCTGCTGGCGCCGGAGACGTCGCTGCGAAGGCAGCCGCGGGCGGCACCACGACGAGCGAGTGGCCGGGGCATCGGCTAGCGCCGGCGACTTCGCCGCGAAGGCAGCCGCCGCGAGTGGCCGCGCAAGGTCAGTCCCGTCTCCCGGTGCGAATCGAATCAGGTGCCCGATTTAGCCGATCTGAGCCGCCGCCTCATGCCACGCTCCCCCGCATGGCGTAGGCTCAAGATGCGGCGCCTCCGGTCCTGTATCACTCATGGTGCGGCCGGCCGGCCAGAGGCGATAGGTGGTGACAAGGCTGGGATGAATGGAGGCTGAGGCATGATGAGGCTGCGATGGTACGGGAGGCTTTGGCGGCGAAGAGGTCTCCCACAACTGTGCCTTGCGCCCTGCCCGCTGCCGTCCTGCCACCTGCCCGACGCGACCACGTCAAGCAGGCCGCCGTCAACTTTCCATCCCGGCCGTGAGTTTACAGCGTTTACCTAGGTTGAATAGGTTTCTTCCCCAAATCCCCAATGCCATTGCGGTGCGTGCACCTTCTGTTGTTGATTTCGGTAGTTTGGCGCTTGCAGGAAAGAAGGGAGATCGATTGCGAGGAGCTCGTTCAAGCTGGAGCACCCGCTCGGTCCGTTCATTCTTCCCGTGCCCTCCTTCCTGTTTGTGCTGTGTATGCTGTGTTCCGTGGGTCTGGGCGATAGACTACGAATTCTAGGAACAGTCGCGATTTTTCTAGGAATTTAGGAGCGGAGCAGTTGCCTGCAAAATACTAGCTTCTATGTTGATTTCCTTAGGTAAACCACGTGCACCTTCAGCGTCTAAATAGTCAGCCAAAGCTCGAGGTAATTCAGATTAGGAGGTCTTGTAGAGATTCTGGATACCAATTTGCTTGTCGAATCGGAAAGCCACGAAGGGGATTGTGATGATCGTTAAGTTGTGTGGATGGTTTCAGTTGATAGTACTGACCAAGTATGGTAATTTTGTGTATTCATCGTGGAGCTGGGTTTCAATGTGTATCCACTTGTTTAATCTTCGGGGTTGATTGGGGTGGGTAATAGGGAAATATTGTCACTTCTGGATGGGTCATCATAAGGAGATAATATTTACAACTGAGTTTCTTCATAGATTAATTTTGTGTAACATTACCTGATTATTATATCCAGTTCTTCTTGATGACAAAAGTTGGTCTATCAGTCCAGCTTGTCTTGCTGAATCTGTGGTGGAAGGGTCCTGTAGTCAGCCTTTTATTATGCCACGCCGAGTTATTTCTCTTTCAATAAACATAAACTTATAGTTGGTTATTGAACTATTAGCTGCCGACATGTAGGTCCTGGTTTAACTGTAGAACATGCAGTTTCACTTAAACGATTTTACGATTCCTGTTACATGTGATGATCTGGCTGGTTACACTTGATCTGCAACTTCTTCTAAAGACAATTTTTCTTCGTAGTCAGTATAGAATAGTTGAGATGATACTGTTTGTCCTATGGATGCTTTTTATAGAGAGGAGGCAGGCTGAGGCTAACCGCATAAGAGAAAAGTACAATGACAAAATTCCTGTAAGCTTCTCCTTATGATAAATTTTCAGCATGGACTGTCTGCTGTCATTTGAAATCACTTCCAAGCCGCATCGGCTTTATGAATCTCCGTCTGGAATCATTGGTCGACGCAGTAATGTGACCACTAAGTTCAGCAATTGGATTATGCTCATATTATGTAGAAAAGTTAGGGTACATTACTTTGTCACGGGAGCAAAAAAATGAGAGCTCATAAATATTACATGATCTATAGTTTGTCTCCTCAAAATATTGTTAACATCATTTGGCATTTTTTCTTTCTGAACATCTGCTTTCTAGAGACGTGCGTTGCACGTACATGCCAACTAGTAACAGAAAGGGCCTAACCCAGTTGGAAAAAAATGTAAATGGGCCAGTGGATCAGAACACAGAGGTGTTACCATCACGGGCCGCCAAGGGGACCTGCCCTGTGTTACGGCGCCACGTGTCAGCTCCTGCTCTCTCCAACGCGGCTGCATGCAGCACTGGACGCAGCGCGACGCGACGGGCCCCCACCACAACCGCGCGATCGGCCAGCGTACGTACGGTTGCCTCTGCCTCCAACGCCTCCCGCGCTGCCGTCGCCAAGGGGCACCGGCCGGCCGGCGACCGACCGCCGACGCCGCCATCTCCTCCAACACCTCCTCGCGATCGACGACGCCGAGGTGCGTACATACAGTAACCTGACCGATCGAATCCGTCTACCCGTAGCCATCTCCGTCCTGCCGCGCGCGCCTTCTTGGGGATCGCCGGCTCCGCCGCGTCCATGGAAACAAGCGTTTCCCTAAGCGTCCTCTGTTAGCATTCGATTTATGGAAATTTTGAATTCGACTGCATTCCTTTAGGAGTCCTCTGTTGGTATTCGATTAGGGAAAACTTGCATTCAATTTAGGATTACTTTTTTCAAACGAGGTGTAGTACGATTTCTGTATCAAGAGTCACATTTGGTAGAGATTGATTGGGCCGGCATCAATGCAATTTAATTAGCCAAGAGCAGCAACGCACGTGTGTTCAAGATCGCCTGAAATGCCATTGATTAATTGAGCGTGTTATGGATCTTGCAAAACGTCTCATGTTAATCTGCACGGATGCAGTTCGTTCATGGGTAGATGGTCGTCAGGCAGAGATCGAAGAAGACCGGGTAGAGGCAGGGGATGGAATTTTCTGCCCTTCTGACTTCGGCGGGGATCAACATCTCCCTCTGCATCCTCTTCCTCTCCCTCTACTCCATCCTCCGCAAGCAGCCGCACAACTTCGGCGTCTACTTCGGCAGGCGGCTCGCCGAGGAGAAGTTCCGGCAGCAGGTCGACTACTTCTCCTTCGAGAGGCTCCTGCCCGGTGCCGGCTGGATCGTCAAGGCCTACTGGTGCACCGAGGACGAGATCCGACGTGTCGCCGGACTCGACTCCGTCGTCTTCCTAAGACTCTTCATCTTCAGGTTTCATTCATTCTGCCCGAAGGCCTACTGGTGCACTGAAGGCAAAGATTAATTTCGTTTGATTTCTATGCACTGACAAGAACTCTGCTGCTTGTTGTTCTGCATGTATATGCAGCATCCGCATCTTCTCGATCACTACTTTTATCTGTGTGTTTGGAGTGCTCCCTGTAAATTACCATGGCCAAGAAATGGCCCACACGCATATTCCAGAGGAGTCGCTCAATGTTTTCACCATTGCAAACCTCAAGGAAGGATCACCAATGTAAGCTCTCCTTTGTCTTCAGTGTCTCGTTCTGTTACTGGATACTGAAGAACGAGAACGAGACACTGAACCTTATTAAATTTGGTGGGACACATACAAATAATCTGACCCGTGTCAGACTTTATCTTAAACAAATGAGCCGACTAATCCAAGTTACACTGAAGGAATAATATTTTGTACTGTTATCTCCCCAACAAAATTGGCTAACTAACTAACATGCATATACCACAACATTACGTTAGTCCTTACTACATTTTAGTAGATTCAAGGTCTTCGATTGCAAAGTTCTTGCTAAGATACAGTGCAGTTCCTCCTTTCCTACATTATCATCATTTCAAAAAGATATTGGTTCTTTTGTGCAGGCTCTGGGTGCACTGCGTTGCTCTATATATTATAACAATCTCGGCATGTGTTCTTCTTTACCAAGTAAGACCCGTGCACAATATTCATGTTACCAAAAAAATCTTGCCCAGAAGTTCCACCAGGTTGAAAGCAGCTACATGTTGCAGCTCATTATTAATGTTTATGTTGCAGGAGTACAAGTATCTCTCAAAAAAAAGATTAGCCCATATTACAGGATCAACGCCAAATCCGGGTCATTTTGCGGTGCTTGTTCGTTCCATTCCCACGTCAGGCAACGAGCTTCTTGATGACACGATCAGAAATTTCTTTGTTAACTATCATGGAGCTAGTTACTTGTCACATCAAATGATCTATCGGAAAGGGAAATTGCAAAGTTTTGTGGTAAGAACTCATTCCAGCAACGATATATATGCTTTTCACATACTGTTGGAACTCAAATTATGTGCTTGTACTTGTCGTTGTATGCACGACTTTTATTACTGTAGTTTAAATTCAGATTGACATCAAATAGGTCCATGTACATGTGCATCTTGTCTTTCTACTGAGATAATTTCAACATACTCTTAAGTTATTTTTTACAGGATAATGCAGAGAGAGCATACAGGAAATTTGTAAGAGTAAAACTTTCAGTATTTGACCAGAACGTGCGGTCAACCTTGAACAGATGTGGTCTCTGCGGAGTACGAGCTTCCTCGTTTCAGCTTTACCGCAATAAGTTCGTCGATGCCAAGAAGTCTGACCTCACTGATCCAGAAGTAGTTGAAGCTCAAAAGGTCCTCACCCACATGGTGCCATTGTCACCTGATCTCAAAACTAAACACATTCTGACCAGCACATTGCATGATCTCATTTCTTTTTGCCCTCAACCAGTAGTATATTGTCGCACTGTATATGATAACTCTGATTTCTATGCATCACCGTAAATTTTGTTCTACTGCCGAACAGGACTGTCCAGGTGCTATAGTGTTCTTCAAGACTCGCTATGCGGCGATTGTTGCTTCTCAAGTTCTTCAATCTTCGAATCCTATGCTGTGGGTGACCAATTTGGCCCCGGAGCCACGCGACGTGTACTGGTCCAACCTCTGGATCCCCTACAGGCAGATCTGGCTCCGGAAAATAGCGACACTCTCGGCTAGCGTCTTCTTCATGTTTGTCTTCATCGTCCCTGTCGCGTTTGTTCAGAGCATGATGCAGCTGGATCAGCTTAAGCAGATGTTCCCACACCTGAAAGGTGCACTGAAGACGTAAGTTGAGAAATTCTTTGTTAACTTACATTTCAGGTTTTCAGATGAGCTTCGTGCCTGCCCTGACCACCTTCTTGTCCAGGTCATTTTGCGTCAGAGTCATAACAGGATACCTCCCTAGCGTTGTCCTGTTGCTGTCTCTGTACACCGTTCCTCCGTTGATGATGCGCTTCTCGTCGATCGAGGGGTCAATTTCTCGCAGCGGCAGGAAAACCAGTGCGTGCACCAAGATTTTGTTCTTCAACATCTGGAACGTGTTCTTTGTGAATGTGCTATCAGGATCCGTGCTCAATCAGCTAAATGTCTTGACAAGACCCAAGGACATGCCCTCTATGCTAGCTGAACTGGTGCCAAAGCAGGTGACCATGTTGGTTTTGTCTTTCCTTTTTCTACCGTCCGGGTAAAAATATGATTCGCTGATTGTATTGTGTTTTGGGCAGGCAACATTTTTCATCACTTATGTCCTCACATCAGGCTGGGCAAGTCTCTGCTCCGAGATATTGCAAGTGTACAACCTAGTGTATAACTTCTTCAGGAAATGCATATTTTGTTACCAGGACGACCCAGAATATGTTTACTCTTTCCCATACCATACCGAAGTCCCAAAAGTCCTCTTGTTCAACCTGCTTGGCTTCACATTTTCGATCATGGCGCCTCTCATACTGCCTTTCTTGCTCGTCTACTTTTGCCTTGGCTACTTGGTGTACCGCAATCAGGTTAATATTATTTGCTTAACTAGAATCTACTTGATATGTTGTGTTCCGTAACATCGTCTACGATGATAGCATCTAAGATTTTTCAAACCGTTGATTTTTTGTACAGATTTTGAACGTGTACTACCCCAAGTACGAGATGGGAGGGAAGCTGTGGCCGATCATGCACAACACCATGGTGTTCTCCCTGGTGCTGACGCAGATCATAGCGCTGGGCGTGTTCACCATCAAGAAATCGCCGGTGGCAACGGGGTTCACCATCCTCCTCCTCATCGGCACCGTCCTCTTCAACGAGTACTGCAGGCAGCGCTTCTCCCGCATATTCAACTCATTCTCGGCCCAGGTCAGATCAGCAACGTCCAAACTACAGAACAATGTCATCTAACGACATCTTTTACTGTTGAAATATAAGAATTTTTTTTTTTTTTTTTTTTTTAGAAACGTGGGGCAAAAGCTTTGCCCCATATATTAATTAAGAAGAAGTTTACATGAAAGTAAAGTGTGCCCAAATATTACAACACGACTACTCTCGCGGCATCAAGTTGCCCAAGTGTTTGGCACCCGCAAGAGCCCATAGACGAGCCTCTCTCTTCACTCTCTCGAAAATAACAAAAGATGGTGCACTCTTTTTCTTGAACACTCTTGCGTTCCGCTCGGACCAAATCTCCCAAGTGGTGAGCAACGTGAGTGAGGCGACGGCTTTGCGGTTGGGGTAGACGTTGGTCATCAAAAGCCACCAATTGTTGAAGTTGAGATTTGTCCAATGCCCGGTGTTGACGTTGTAGAGGCCTAACCAATCTTTAATGAGGTCCCATATCCTTCGCGTGACCCGGCAATGAACAAAGAGGTGGGTAGTTGACTCCGTGGTTTGCTTGCACAAGGGGCAAAGGCCACAATTCGGCCACCCTCTCCTCGCTAAGCGGTCGGCCGTCCAAACTCTATTTTGATTTGCAAGCCAAGCGAAGAACTTTGTCTTGGGAGGTGCCCAAGGCCTCCAAACCGACTTGGCCATAGACGAAGAGATGGTTCCCATGAATTGCATCTTGTATGCCGATTTTGCCGAATATTCCCCATTTTCCGTGAGCCTCCAACGGATTTCATCATCAACATTGGGGTTGAGGTGGACGTCTTGGAGAAGAGTCCAAAGTCTCACAAATTGTGAGAGGTGGTCGATGGTGAATTCCTCATCAAGACGCACATTTCGCACCCAACAATCGTGTAGCATGGCCGCACCAACCGTGCACTTCTTCTTGCTAGATATTTTGTTTTTGAACCATGAACATATGTATGTTGGGTGTGCAGGACCTCATAGAACTGGACAGAGAAGACGAGCAGTCCGGGAGGATGCGGGAGATCCACGAGCACCTCCTGGACGCCTACTGCCAGTCTCCCCCCGTCAGCGGCGGTGACAACGGCGAGGTCCCGATTGAGATGATCCTGGAGGACCCCGCTCAGGAGGCGTCCAACTCCAGCCAGGAGCTCTGCGACACGGTGCAGGAGGTGGCTGGGTCCATACAGGAGCACATCGAGGAGAAGTGAGGCCAAAGCCACACGATAGAACCGTTGCTGATGCATGTGTATCATCCTGCTGGTTTTGGGCTTGCCTTGCCTCCGATGTGTAGCTACGACAGATGATTCGACTTAATTTGTACCTGTAGGTGTTTGGTTAGCCCAAGTAGATGATGATGATTAAAGACGAGGACGGCTTGTTCGATATGTTGTAGATACAGGGTTTGTTTTGGTTTCAGAGGGAGCTAACTGTGCAGATTAGAAACGGCTTAAGTTATCCTCAAAAAAAAAAAAGCGGCTTAAGATTTCACCTTACGTTGTCCGTATCCCAGATGATGGTAACCTGACACATTTGAAGCGCATGTAACGAGCTCGTCGATCAAATGTGTACAGTTCAGTGAGTTGGTTTGCTTTCTTAATAGTACAATACGACACTACAAATCTGGAAAAGAACAAAAGGCTAGCTTGATATCTCTGACTGTATCCGCGATCAGGAATTTCCTGCTTCCAGTATTTTTCAGTTCGTTCACAAGAACGGCATTGTCACTCTCAGTTTGGACAGGTCCTGCAAAAACTGGCAGTATAGCTCATATCCCATAGAGCAGGCCTAGAGACTCCGTCAAGATAACATCGCCTAACTCGTTTCTTAGGACAGCACCCCATGCACCTGAACAACCAGATTCAGAAAAGGAGCCGTCTGAGTTCAGTTTTGCCCATCCAGAACTCGGTTTCTTCCAAGTTTCAGCAGGTTCACACTTCTGTTTCTCCCTCCCCATCGACAGGTCATGGACAGGTTGTTTCCCTTTTGAATTTTCCAAAACCGGCCGGCATAACTAAAGGGACAAAACCTATGGCAAATTGAAGAAAAAAAATACGGATCCCGGTCGTTTTACGAATTCGACGCGCAATTGCAATTATGCTGGTTCTCTTTGGAAATTTCTCTCCATTTTCGCAGAAGAGCTGCGAGGAAGTCGAGGTTGTTGCTACTCTATTGTTAAGACGGCAACATATCTACGGTGAACGTAGAGGCCCCCGTGAACGCGGGACAAGAACGGTAGTAGTTGGATAATGGACGGCATGCATTAACGTCTCTGAGTGAGCGATCGAGCAAGTTAGCAAAACTCTGCAGCATGTGCAGGTGTACCAATGGCGCCAGCCTCTGCCTTAAACCGATTATGTGGGCACACTTCGCGCACCAGTGACTAAACACGCCAAAATTTGACTTGGCACCCATCAACCAGCACCTCATCCGATGGACGTTAGCTACGGGCGTATGCACATCCAAATTCCAAATCGATCGATCGAGCATATTCCGAATACCTTATTCTCAATCTTGGTAACCGGTACCCGGTGGAACACTGCGGAACGTACTCTTGGAGTCTTGGTGGGTCCTTGAACCAGCTACATATCACGCCCCTTCCTTCTCTAGGGTAGAGAAGCTAGATATGGCGTTCCTTTTCCTTCTTTATGAAGCTAGATATTGAATTTTTTTTTTTGCGAAACATAGTACAACACAGATGCTCACATACACGTGCACACACTCACCCCTATGAACGCACACACGCACACCCTACCCCTATGAGCACCTCCGAAAGACTGAGTCGGCGGTCTGGTCTTGAGATTGACGAAGTCACCACAGGCGCATCGCTGTCGACGGGAACGTCGCCTCCCACTGAAGAATATTTCGCCTAAATGAGAAACACCAATGTCAAATTCAGGATTTGAACTCTGGTGGGCTGGGGGTACAACTACCCTCCTAACCATCTTGCCACAGGCAAGTTCTCTCGATTGAATCCGTGAAGGATATGATCAGATAGATCATACCACATACCACTCCCGAAAATTTGCCCTAGGCCCCTCTCGTTCTCATAGCATCTAGCATATATCCTAAAATAAACCGGCCCTTAGATGTAACATAGCACCGCAAAAATTGCTTAATGTAAATTTTACATCACCAAAAATGTGTTTTCCATTTGACCAAGGGTGTCTGGTCACAGAAACAGAAACAGAGAACATGACTAATGTTAGCTCGGTGTACATATAGTATAAGTGGCACGTGACGTAAGGAACCAATACCATGAAAAAAAACTTACAAATCAATTGGATGATTAGTGTTGTATAGTACACAAATATGTGACAACTGCATGCTATCAGATAAGGATATCTTCTTATACGGTGTCACCAAAATAACATTTCTGTTATATATTATTCTCGATAGTTAGGTACGAAAACATCAAAATGGATACAAAATGTAGCCTTGTAGCTCTAGATCTAATGGATGGATATGCTCAGAACGGGTAAAATAATTTGGATCTGGAAGTGAACCGATGAAGGAGACGATGAACAGTACATATGCGAGGTCAAAGAGTTGGTCCACTATTAAACATACATTACGCATCCGTCTCCTCGTCTCCCTAAAATCATGACACGGAATACGGTAATACGGTGTAAGAAAAAATTTGTATAAAATAAATAATTTGTAATATAGTGAGAATGCAAATTAACCGAATAATCTATCATGTACTACTCGGTTTTGTGCCGTTGTTTCTATATCACATAATATTTGTGATGCTACTCGGTCTACGAAAACTTGTCTTAAATGTAGGTGAAGATCATCTTTATTATATGTGCGATTTGACAAAGGCATAAGTAGAATTATTTGACCTTAGCGGTAGGTACCTTTCGAACCAACCACACGATCAATGGTCAATCGAAGCCGTATTTGAACTACAGATACATCACATCACTTAACAGTACCTGTTACAAGCACCTGTAACAGGGATAGGAGAGCGTCAGAGCAAACCAGTATAGGAGCTAGCAATGCTTCGAAACAGAGCAGCGACGTCATGGTAACGCGTTTGCCGAGTTAGATAGGAAAGTGCACTAGGCCTTTTCCAAACTGGAGTCAAAAAGGAGAGAGAACTCCCCAAACTACCTTTGTATTGTCATCTCACTTACTATATAAAAAGCACCACCCCTCATGAGGAGTACACTTGGTGGCTTGTTCCCACACCCCAATCCTCATTCTTCTCCTTTGAGAGAGTGAAGAGAGAGGGTATGTCGCCACCCCTCACGACGACCCTTTTCCAGACGTCTTGCGCGAAAGGGTATGTCACCAGGATGTGCAAGGCCGTCTCCGGCGTGGCGCCACAGAGAGCGCATGTGGGGTTGTGCGGCCAGCCCCTGAGCGCCAACATGTCCGCGGTGAGGCACCGACCTGGTACAACGAGCCAGGCGAAAAACTTGAACTTTGCAGGTGCGTCGTTTCTCCAGACCATGCCAGGGAATGTCGGTTGAATGGAACCAATGAACTGCATTTCATAGGCATACTTCGCTGTATATTGGCCGTTGGCTGTCCACTTCTAGGTGATTGTGTCTGGCATGTCCGTCGAGAGATGAACCGAGCGTAACAAGTTCCATAGAGCCGCGAACTAGGTAAGCGCCAGCCCCGCCATGTCAGTTTTGAAGTTAGCTCGTGGGGCGGAGTTGTTTGGTCGTGCGGGTAGGCCCCTCACGCAAAATAATGTTTCATTGCGGTGCTTTCCTGGACTGCTGTTTGATTTCAATATTTGTTTGGGGCTAAAGCACAAAACGGTCACTACGACGGACAACTTAAGCCATATTATATAGTTTTTTTTTCAAGGACACGCAACAATTGTTGCGGTCATCACATTAAGAATGGAATAGAGGTTTTACAATATTGCTTACACCCGGCCTAGCCGTCCGCTTTCCCGCTCAGGTTCTACAGACTACTCCTCTCGTCTATCCGCATTTTTCCTTGCTACATCCCACAGGGCTAATTCTTCACATACCCTTCTTACAATAGTATTCAGGTTAGTCTGTTTACCCTCACTCGTGCATTTCGTTCTAGCCATATCCTTCTCATGCCTGCAATCATCATAGTTGCTGTTATCTTCTGATGTTTCCCTTTTCTTGTGCCTAGTGTGTTGATCCACCAGTCTCTCACGGTTGAATGTCCCGTTGGTGTAATGTCCTGATGTTGCTGCTTTTGACAAAGTCTGAACCAGAGCGTCTTCGCAAACGAGCAGCCTGTCATGAAATGGTCGAGTGTCTCTGGTTCTTGATCACAGAGGGTGCAAACTGCAGGTCCTTGCAATCCTCTTCTCGCGAGCCGATCCGCTGTCCAGCATCTGTCTCGCATTACTAGCCAGCTGAAGATTTTCTCCTTCAAGGGTGCTCGGCTCTTCCACAGTGCAGCTGCGTAATCCGCTTCGATTAGGCCATGGAATCGTGCTCGATATGCTGAAGCTGCTGTGTACTTCCCATTTGTCGCCAACCGCCAGCTGAAGTTGTCTTCCTCTTCCGAAAGAGGACTGCATTCGCGTATGGTGCACCATAGATGCATGAACTGTACGATTGCAGCAAGGGTGAGGTTGCCTCTGATATCCTGGATCCACCTCCCATTCAGCAGAGCTTCAGCTACTGTTCTTCTCTTGGCTCCTCTCGCTGTTGCAAATTTGATTAGCTCCGGTGCCAGCTGACTGGGACTACATCCATTTAACCATCTGTCTGTCCAGAAAACAATTTTGTCCCCTTTCCCTAGTGAGCAACAGAGAGCCGCTTGGAACATGCTCTCGGCTTCTGGTGATAGCTTGAACTGAAGTCCAGACCAGGCGCGGAGATCCCCAACACGCTCAAACCACCTCCATCTCATACGTAAAGCATCATTCAAAAAATTTATGTTGTGAACACCAAGGCCCCCATACTTTGTGGGCATGCAAACCTGAGCCCAGGCCACACGGCTGTTGCCGCCGTTTGCTTCAGCAGAGCCATGCCAGAAGAAACATCTGCATATCTTGTTGATCTTTTTGATCACCCACTGCGGCAGGTCAAGGGATAGCATGTGGTAGACTGCTATTGCTGATAGCACAGATTTAATGAGCAGTAATCTCCCACTGGGTGTTAGCATATGAGTCTTCTAGGTAGCCAACCTATTGACAATTTTTTCGAGCAGTAGTTGGAAATCCTCTTTCTTCAGTTTGGTCAGCGAGATTGGCAGACCTAGGTATTGACATGGGAAATTTGTAATCCGACAGGGGAAAGGTTGAGTGACCACTGGTAGATCAATCTCTTCACAGGCAATTGGAGCAATGGCGCACTTGGTGAGGTTGCAAACTAGTCCTGTAGCATTTCCGAAAAGGTCAAGTATGGCTCTTGTTGCCTCGAGCTCCTGTCTGACCGGAGTGATGAACATCGCTGCATCTCTGCAGGTCTTTGAACACTCCTCTTTCCTCTGCTTTGCGGCAAACTGAGTTTAGAACATCCATTACTAAGATGAACCAGATTGGGGAGGCTGGGTCACCTTGCCTTAAACCTCGGCCATGCCAAATCTTCTCGCCTGGGCTACCATTGACCAGTATTCGTGTGTTGGCTGATGATAGTGTTAGGGCCACCCAAGAGCAAAATCTGCTGCCAAACCCCCTTTTCCTTAGCACCTCCAGCAAAAAAGGCCAAGAGACTGAGTCAAAAGCCCTGGCAATATCCAGTTTGAGGAACAGGGTAGGTATCTTCCTGCGATGTAGGGTTTTAGCTGATTGGTTGACTAACATGAAGTTGTCTTGTATTGATCTCCCCTTTACAAAGGCACTCTGGTTTACCGCAACTAACTGACTCAGGCGTGGTGCGACTCTGTTAGCTAAAGCTTTTGAGAAGATTTTTGCAAAGCCGTGGACAAGGCTTATTGGCCTGAAGTCTGCAATGTCCAGAGCTATCTCCTTCTTCGGCAGCAGTGTGACATAGGCCTGATTCAACCAATGGAAGCTTCTGCCGTCATGTCTTGTGAGATGGGTGATGGCAGGCATGAAATCAGGCTTTATAGTGGAGATAGAGATTATATAGTAGAGATTATATAGTACAACCTCCGATCCATATTAATGGTCTCAACATTGTCTAGATACGGATACATAGATACGGATGCATCTATCCGTATCTAGACAATGTTGAGACCCATGTATCCGTATCTAGACAATGTTGAGACCATTAATATGAATCGGAGTAGTAGATATAATGAGTTAGTTTACGCTGACTAGCAAATGGGGCCTCCTAGCTAGAATCTGCACGGAGCACTGTTCCATCGGCCGGTGGCCATTGCTCACATTTCACATGTATGATGTACGGGCCCTGCGTCCTACTATGCCAATCCAAAATGCCTATATATATGCGCCTTGTTGAAGTGAGAACCACAAAGGTACTACACGTACACCTCGCCCTGTGCTCACACTGTAGCTCCGTTCGCAATGGCGAGAGAACTCGATTCGGCCAGCCGTGCGTCGGCGGCAGTGTCCGCGTACATGCCACCATGGCTCGCCATGATCTTCATGGTCGCGGCCACCGTCTGGATCGTGACGCTCGCCGTCTTCCTCTGCGGCAGCAGCTCGAAGACCGACGACGACGGCATCCCCAAGAAGAAGGCCGCTGCGGCCACGGCCGCGAAGGCTAGCACTAGCATTCCAGGGACTTCCGGGAGCACGGCGACGGCGATGTACCTATACGGATCCGCGTACGTCCCTGGTGGCGCCGTCGGAGGATGCTGCGGTGATGGTGGCGGTGGAGGCCAGGGAGGCGACTGCGCAGGCGGTGGATGGGGTGGCGGCTGTGGTGGTGGTGGCGGTGCCGGCTGCGGAGGTGGTGGTGGTGGCTGTGGTGGCGGTGGCGGTTGCGGTGGCTGCTGATGTGGCTGTACTCGTCAGTCTGTCTTTGAGTCTTTCTGTATTCTCATCGTAGTGTTGTGAACTCCTGGTTTTCCGTTTGGTGTCGGTGCCGCACGAAGTTGTAGCACAACCATGGATGTTGTCGGTTGTGCTTGGATGTGCCTCTTTTTCTTTTAGAAATTTGGATTTCCTCCGTTACTAGTCTGTTTTTGCATTTTTGCGACGTGTTGATGATGGGTGAGGCCACCGTTCACAATAAACGCAAATTTGACCAACCTCACAGAACTTCTATGAGTAATTCTTTCACTAAAACACGAAGCCTTCAGAAATATATTATGACAAAAGTTATTACAACTGAAGATTGCTCAAAAGAAAATTCACTGCACAAAGAAGCATTTAGCTAGTGGGGACTTCAAAATTCAAATGTGCTCATGTCAGGGCTGTGTTACTTTTTTGTTTTGAGGAAACGGTTGTGTTACTTCGAGCCTGCCCAGTGCTCAGAAGCGAGCAATCACCGCGTGCTTTTCTTAGCACAGAACGGGGACGGCGATGTAATGCGCTTGCGACAACCCCAATGATAGGAACCAATTGAGAAAATAACTAATACTCCATAACGATAAAATGGGTTTTTAGGGAAAGCCATATGTCGATTTATTTTTTCGATAAAGATATGGCGATTTATTGATGACTGAAAATAGTTACATCGTCCATGCGCAGCTCAAAAATAAAATCTGGCAAATCCCTATCCGAGTGTTCCAAGAGCTACTTAACATGACCTGGGCGAAGCCTTTAGATAGGAAGGCACATTCCTCATATAAAGCCGCAGCAGGACCAATGAAGTTGAGTACCGGTCGCTGGTGTTTTCTACCGGGTTCTAGTTTTTATTCTTTTGCTCGCTCATTTT
Organism: Poa pratensis; assembly: GCA_947311845.1. Taxonomy (NCBI): domain Eukaryota; kingdom Viridiplantae; phylum Streptophyta; class Magnoliopsida; order Poales; family Poaceae; genus Poa; species Poa pratensis. The sequence continues at coordinate 11,073,668 of CAMZMU010000112.1, read as the reverse complement.
ATTCTGGTGTTGAACTGTTGATGTTTTCTTCACGATTATTTGATGTTTTCGTTTCACCTGCTAGCATAGCACATAGCACCAGTGGCGGAGCTGCACATAGACTATGTGGTCAAGCGACAACACAAAAAATTGGAGAGTAATAAAGCCCCAGCTATGAATACACCATAAATGACCACATAAATCCTAATTTTTGACATCAGTGTAGTTTATTTTGAGCTTTGACATCACTAACCGCTACCGCTAGCTCCGCCACTGCATAGCACATATGATGATCGATGATGAACGTGAAAGCGCATACTGGGGCCTGTGAGTGCATGCATGCATGAGATCGATCGAGCAGGTACTGTGTCTAGCTATGAGCCTTTTATTTATTTTGGCGGTCTGTGTCTATGAGTCGAGGCAATCACAAAAGAGTTTGCCGGGTAACGCGTCCTGTTCAGATCCAGCGGGTGCTGCCGCGTTTACGGAAAGATAGGCAAAAATGCAAGAGAAGCCACACCCTACTGGCCTGCTAAGTGCTAAGCACGTAAGTGGGCAGAGTTATCGGAGATGCAGTAAGGAGGATACAAATAAATACTGCACATGCAACCATTCCTTAATCTCTATTGGTCCAGATATTGGATCTAGGCCTTTGTCAGGTACTCCTTTTTTTTGCGACTCTTTGTCTCAGGTACTCCTAGCCACTGCATATAGCCAGCTAGTGGTAGAGCTTTGCTACGGCCGATGGAGATGGAGTATACAAAACACAAAAGTATGTTTCAACTTTGTCCAAATTTGCATGTATTACACATGAGATATCTTTTTATGGACGGAGGAAGTAATTAAAATTCATACAAACGGCTGCTGCTCATCAAATGAGTGTTGCGGCGATCGCAGTTTATCATATGTTGTCACTTGATATGCCGCAGTGGGTGATAAAAAAGATTAACAAGATCTGCATATGCTTCCTTTGGCTTGGTTCAGTGGAAGCAAATGGGGGAAATTATCGGGTGGCCTGGAATCAGGTTTGCATGCCCGCCAAGTATGGCGGCCTGGGAATTCATAATATCAAATTTCTAAATGACGCACTGTGTATGAGATGGAGGTGGTATGAGAGAGCTGGAGATCTCCGTATGGTCTGGGCTGCAATTCAAGTTATCGCCGGAAGCGGAAAGCCTTTTTCGAGCAGCTCCGTGCTGCTCTGTCGGGAGAGGCGACAAGGTGATTTTCTGGACGGATAGATGGATCGATGGAAGCAGTCCTAGTCAGTTGGCGCCAGATTTGCTAAAGCTCGTAACTGCTAGAGGCGCGAAAAGGAGGACAGTAGCAGAGGCATTGCTACGGTACTACCAATGGGCACATGCTAGATCAGAGGTGATCTCTCCACAAAGATAGGATGGCTTTGGGGGTGCTTATGTGGTTTGTGCGTGTGCAAAACGAATCCCCCGTACCTTTCCAAGGCGGGTCCCCCTATTGATAGTACAGGGTCCTATCAACCAAAAGTACACAATCTTTCGGGACACCGTCTTCCATATGATCCAAAACGCGAGGGACACCGTCTTCACGTGTGTTGACATCGTAGAAACCTATTAAGCTTAAACACACAATTAGATCAATAGTTGTGTTGTCATTAACACCAAAACAAAATTAGAGATATGATGCACTTTCATAGTGTTTGCCACTGTGATGCCTAAAGATGTCACGAGGATCAGTGGAAGGTACTTTGACAACATATTTAGTAGATACTATGAGAAAAGTTATCTATTGTTTCTATCACCATTAGAGAGGAATGATCCCTTGTGCTATGTGAGCAAGAGACTTTGGCACATGAGAGAAAAAATGACTAGGTCTAGTGAGGACATTTTTTTACAGGTTCTCACATAAATGAATATCCAAATTGTCTAACATGGAAGCAAGTGTTGCTTCAAAAGTTTACCTTCTAAAAGCCTGAGATGTTGGACTTGGTGCATTATGATGTTTGCAATTTTTGGTAATGTCATTGGTGGTGCTAAGTTCTTTGCGACTTTTATTTATGAGTTTTCTAGAAAAGTTTGGGATTTACCTTTAAAAGACTAGAGTAAAGTAATAACTGTTCTCAAGCAATTCCAAGCCTCAAACTGACACGGAATACTACAATTCAGTGTTTTCCACTTAGATTCCTAAAGATGTGAGAATCAGTGGAAGGTACTTCAGCATCGGGCTTGAGGGTTCATTCGATAATGAGTCAATGACAATATTTTGACCCATATCATTTATGAGACACATACATGCATTTTGTGGAAGAAGTTGGGAGAGTTGTTTACCCGAAAATAAGATACCAATAAGGATATTTTTGGTCTGATGTGTTTCAGATAAAAAGAGGTCCCCTCAAATTGTAGATCATGGGAATGTGTTCCAAGGAGTTTAAAATGACGTGAGGGGAATTATATCTTTGATGTAATTGTATTTTAAGATAAATTAGTTATTTTCGATGGAGTTGTATTTTAAGATAAAGTGAGATCCTTGCACAAGTAGGCTCATTACGAGACACTTGGGAGTTGGGAGACCTTTAAAGTCATAGTTTATAATGTGGCACCTAATGGTTTTGTCACTTGAAGTGAAGACCAATGTAGCATTAAATGAAAGTCCACCGAGCAACAGGCAATTCCTCTAACACCAAAAACACAATAACTTTATCAAATGAACTCTTTTTTTTTATGAACTCAAGCTTAATAGATAGCTAACAACAAGCTTCATCTCATCATGACTGGAAACACACCCAATATTAACAGGGGCGGACCCAAGTGTAGCAGAATGGGGGCCTATGCCCCCACTCAAACAGGTAGGTGTTAATCTCTTTTTAAGTGAAGAACCGTTGAAACCTCCTAGACTAAAAACGCGATTGAAAATGTATTTGAATTCCATATTCAATGAATTTGGACTTGTTAAACAGCAAGCGATTAAACTCAAAAAAAAAGCAAGCAACAAACTCAAGAACCTCACACCTAGAAACTTTCAAGAAGCAACAAAGGATTGAGCTCCATTGGCAATCCAACCTAGATGAGGCTCGATGGAGAAGAACTAGAGTTTGCAGGAGAACTGAAGTTGGCACAGATGCAACAACCGAAGAGGGGTGGATAACTTCCCCCCTCAGCAAGAAGAAAGCCACCAGGCGGGATGTCATACGGCAATGGAGCTGCTCAACATTCTCAACTTGCCTATGTGATGTAATGGAAACCTGTTATAAGCCTGTTTGATCTTTTAACTTTCATATGTTCTACATTTAAAGAATTTTCAGAACTGATATGGCTATCAGCAGAGAAAACTGGTACTGTGTATGATTAATTATCTGATAATGGTAAGGATCCGGGGATCACCTCCCTGATTTTCTGTAAAAAGAAGTCCCAGATTCTGGGACAGAATTCTGGGACGTCTGCTGTGGATACCCCACTCGATTTCATTACTTAGCCGAACAGAAGTATTCAAGAACATGAACAGAACAGTTAGCAAATTGAAATTAATAATTACAGTTTGACACAGTCCTCGGTCGCTGCTTTATCGAACTACTGATGCCCAACTCTACCGTAGGCGAGATGATCGGTCTTCCTTCCTGACATGCACATTTGTACACACAGCAAACATGAGACAACATTCCAACGGAGGGGGAAGGGGTGTCGACTTCTCTTTTACCCCTCGCCGGAGGTATAGCCTGGTCGTCGCTTGTACTCCTTCTGATCTAGACTCAGTAGAAAGTCGGTGAAGACATGCTCATACCCAGGCATTTTACCATACCCTGCAACCAAGAAAAGACTTCACTAAGAGAATGGCATTTGGCAACACGGTTGTTTTTGCAGTTATCGAGAACTATCATATGCAGAAAATGAACAGGTTATAAGCTCATGGCTAACTGGAATCTCTCGCAAAGGTGCAAGCATAAGTTCGATGTGGAGGGCTGGCGATTTTAACACTGGATATAACATGATGCAAATGACGTGATCATCTTATCCTCATTTTGCAATTGGCAGGATTATGTCGATACAGTAGCTGACATGGGAGGTAAACATCTTATTTGACAGTGTATACATGCTGGTTGTTTCTTGAGAACGCCACAAGAAAACACCGTGGACTAATTTTAGACTTTTGATACCCGAAGTATTTTGACAATTCACTGTGGGCTATCAATGTTCTCCAGGATACCGTGGGCTATCAATGTTCTCCAGGAAGTAAATACAGTGCTAATTTTAGACTTTGGATACCGTTGGCTATCAATGTTCTCCAGGAAGTAAAACTACTTTATGGCAAATCCAAGAACGACTATTGAAAACTGATAAGCAGAAGTTAGCTCAAACTAATGTGATGATAAATTAGATACTCTTGAAAAAGTTTGATCACATACCAGGAAAATAGTTCATGTCTATAACATAAAACCGATCTCTTGTCCCATGCTCTCTGATCATATCAATGTTGAACAATCTAAGACCCTGTGAATCAGGTATAAGGGTAATATTAATAAAATGGTATCACATGATGCAGGACTAACAAGTGCAAGAATCTCTGGTACCAGTCGGCGGCGTAGCTCTCTTGCCAATGTCTCGAGCAGTGGTCTTGGAGGAAGTTCTGATGGAGCATGTAGAAACATCAGTTGGCAATAGGCCTTTCAAAAATGAATGAAGAACAGACCATCTGATATAACGCGAGACAAACCAAGACATGGAAGTTTACCAGCAACATGAGGGTCAAGATCTGCATCCTCCGCATTGGCTGCAGCACAAGAGACCCTTGGAAACCGGAACACTCCAGCATTATTTGATAGATCACCCGCATCAACGTTAGGTAGTGAAAACCTACGCACGACCCTAATTGCATCCCCAACAATGTAGACCTTAAATAAGACACCGCCTATACATGCCAGAGACAAAAATGAAGGGTTAATCTAGGATTGAAAAAACTAGCAAAAGGAACGACCAGATTAAAGTCAAATGAAGTACCATGGTTAACAAATTCCTGAAGAACCAAGGGGGGTTCAAGCTTTGTCAAGGAACTTGGGTCATAAGCAAGAGATAACTCATGAGACTTCGCGACCAGAGGTTTCGCCACTGCACACAACACATGTAGTTAGCAGGTGATATACGAACAACATACAGTTAGTCAGTCACACACAGCAAGCCTAGACTCCTTTAACTTCATTTCATACAACAATTAATATACATGCTCATCGTTACTTACATTGGAGTAAATTGCATTCTGGACCAATTACTGTGTTACTGGTTGCAAGTTGCAGCATGTATGGTCAAGTAATGCACATGACACCAGATCACTCGCTCTAATTTTGCACTTTGTACCTAATCCACCGGTTAACGGAAACTAGTCGGCAGACCAGTTAGGCCACGTGTGGGGATGAAACTCCTTCTCACTCATGTCCTGACCCTTATGCTAGAGAGACCAAACTCATGCTCCCTCCTGTCCAGACTGCAAGGTGGAGAGAGATAGAGAGCATGGTCTCAGAGGAAAGCTATAGCTTGAGGAGTCCCAGGTGGCTTCTGCTTCTCTGCTGGTTTTTTGTGATTTTTTGTGTGTTATTTTGTGGATTTTGATGCGATTGCAGAGGTGGAATCAATGAGGTTTGATGGTGGTGCTGGTGTGGGCCAATTTCGGTGGTAAGGTTTCAATTCGTATTCTTCAAGCAATCTCCAACCGCTACTATTCATCTAATTACAGACTACAGAAGTATGTACCAAAACTAACAGGACAACCGTATGCACCGATCAACCATGCAAGAAAATGGAAAGATGCTGGAAGAACCACACAAGCTCTAGAAGGTAGAATATTTTCAGAGAAGTTAAGCGAACGGAACATGTCCATTCATGCGAGAAACACGGAGTTGGTAACTCCGATTATGTTTCTGTAATTACAGAATGCCTTATCGTAGCCGAAGAGTGAGAGATAACACCGTCATTTCATTAAACAGAGAGAGCACAATTGCAGCTACAAAAATTCTAAGCTGATTTGGTAAGAACATATTTGTATGTCTAGTTGTTAGTATGTTTTTGTAATGTGATGATTGAGGATATACTGTTCCTTTCTTTCTAGACATGCTTGCTCCTACATACGCAGAACATACAAAAATCAATGTAAACAGTTAATAAGGCAGACTTACCTAATGGAAGAGATAATCCAGCCCTCGTAACTGCAGCTGGTATTGATGATGGGTCTGTGTTAACAAATAGCTGCTTGGGAACACCAACTTTACCTGCAAAAAGCAACTGCATCATGGTGATCAAATCAGACTTTGAAAAGGTTCAAAGAACCAATCCATCATATTCATCCTCCTAACAATGGAGGAAATTTTAGATGAAAGCATGGCAAAAAGATCACTGGCAATTTAAGTGTGTAAAGAAAAAGGACAAGCATTAAAAGAATCACAAGCTTCAGACGCGATAGGTAAAACTGTGAACAAATATAACTACACAGTTCCTCCACTGGGCCAACATGAACAAGTATGAAAACTCAAGTGACAAGAAATTAAAAGGATTCTCATCTGTCGAAGACGCGACAGTAGAGTGGAACATAGTGTCTCATACTATTTGCATAGTATATCAAATGCTCTAATTACTTCAAATAGCATTTGCAGACATGAGAGTATGGGATTAAACGGAAGATAAACTTTGCTTTGTTCAACCAGAAAAATGGGCTACTTCCAAACCAAACTAACAAGATGATACCAGAAATTACCATGACAGTCCGAGAGGTCCAGTTTAGAAACTTCTTGAAGCATAGATTGACGATTGAGCAAATGCTCTATGGCACCTGGTGGATCAAGAACAGTAACTTCTGGGTGCGTCTCCCTATATTCCTATTAACGTGATGCAGTGCAAACCAGTCAATGGAAGATTAAAATGATAAAAAGATAAAATGGACATGACATTTAAGTTATCATACACTGAACATGTCTTGCAAACATATTGAACATGTCTGGCAAAGAGAAGTTCAACAGTGGTTTTAACATATTTTGTATTACTGACCTCCAACCGTCGTTGCCACTCCTTTCCAGTCAACTGTAGAAAATACAGTGCTATCATTTTGTTGTCGATGAAATAAGGAAATCTCAGTAACAAAAGTATCCGAATTTCAACATTCTACAGAACAAAATACATGAACATATTTACATATACTCCATATAGCTAACCTTATGCAGAATAACATCAAAAGGGCCTTGATCTGACAGCTGGGAACTTTTGATCAATTGCAACAAATTGAATGCCTTTCTTCCTGCAATACGTTTTAGAGGATGAGAATCTGATTATCCGGAAATGTGCACACTTAGGTTGCACACTTAATTCGCAAGTCTGCAGCACCAGTTGTTTAATAGAAACAACTGGCAGCTATCCAACACATAGCTTTAACATCTTAATACAAATTCTTAGATTAAAACTTAGAAGTGTTTTCACCTGTCTACAGTAGCTCAAGAAATGCAATTCTTAAAGTTTCTCAACCTCTTGTGTCTAAAAAAATATCCCAGACAAACACTAAATGATCTTACAGATTATATTATAATGATAGATAAATAAGACATGAATATAATTTAATGAAATTATAAAGGTGGAATATCACAAAAAAACTGAAACGTATTACTGTAATATGCTGAATAAAGGACTGCAAGCTGATGAAAAGTATTCCAACACGACCCACAAGTTAAAATCATGGCAAGATAAAAAAATATAAATGGTGATCACGGCATAATTTCAAGTAACCGCAACATCATCTTGTGCAAATCAGGGCAATGATATATACTTGGACATAGATGCAAGTGGCATATGCTAATGCAAGTCAAACTCCCCGAGAAAAATAAGAGTTCGCAGGCGCTCATGTAATTTTTATATACCTAGAAGGATAAAAAATAAAAATAAAATGTTTTGCCAGAAACTCTTGAGTCTATTTTGACCGATGATTTCACATTCTTATTCAAGAAATAATACTACCTCCGATCCATATTAGTGGGCACAACTTTGTCTAGATACACATGTATCTAGTCTAAATACTTAACTAGATACATATGAATTTAGACAAATCTATGCCCACTAATATGGATCGGAGGGAGTACCATGAAGTGTCAACATGAGAATTTGGAAAAGTCTCATAATGACAGAGGCAAAGTGCAAAGGAATTGTTTCAGTGCACACTGAGCACTAGTGGTGTGCTGTTTGCATGAAGAAAGTGGATCATGGTAAGGATAAAAGCTAGTGCACATGTTAATCATGTGGGCCCTTAATATTGTCAGAATCTTATCATGCTGGATCTATACTATTTTTAGTCCACATCCTGCTCTGGTCCTCGTGATGTGGGAGCAGAAATATACCTAACGGCAACACGAGATTCCAGTTGGAACAAAACTACATTCAGATGATGGCACAAGCTGTAAGTAAAAAAACTGAGCATACTGCAATATAAACATGTAAGTTTAATTTGCACTTGTGCAAGCTGCGGCTAGGCTGGGCAGGAGGCCTTGAGGATTGGCGCCGGGTGTTCTCGGCCGGATGGGAGATGTATGGCGTTGCCGTTTGTTGGCAGCGTTGCACCCTCCCGATGGTGGTTCGGAAAGCTCGACACTGCTGCGGGTGGGAGGACGAGATGGCGTGGGCTGGCCGGAGTGGAAGGGCGCCGCTGCGGTTGTTGCATCCTCCATCGGGAGATGAATGGCCCGCGGGCGTTGCATCCTCGAGGAGACGAATGGCGCCCAGTATTTGGTTGCATCCTTCCGATGGGAGAAGAATGGCGCCGCAGCGGAGGTTGCTTCCTCCGTTCAGTGGGGACGTGGCTGCTAGGATGGAAGCATGTCGAGCTTGCCGGGGATGTGAGGTTCGCCGTGGAGGCAGGGTTAATGGTGTGGTGTGTAGTCTGTTTGGATCCTATGTTCGGCCTATGCAGGTGAGACTGCCGGCGAAAGCCGTACTCCGGTTGTGGCCGGAGTCGTCGATGGCGGCGCCTACGGGCGTCGCTACCTTGTTGGAGGCATCGATGTAGCTGCTCCAACCTTGCTTTCCCGACAGGCTCCGGGGGAAACCCTTGATCTATTTTTAGATCGGACGATGGCGGCGCTATCCGGCGTCGTGTTCCCTCTTGGGGGCATCGTCTTGGAGATGGATTCAGTCAGAGGGACTTGTGGCTCGTTGGTTGTGTGTTGTAAGCCAAAAGGCGTCGCGTGTATGGTTTTTGGGTCCGGTCTCCCTCATAAACTGGACCAACCTTCTTCTGTTCATTGAATTTAGCAGTGATCCTGCTAACGTTCAAAAAAAGTTTAATTTGCAAACTGATGTCATATTTGGATATCTGGTGCATTATACGAGCTTGGGTCCAGTGGCGGACGCAGCGCCCCTGTTACCCGGCGCTTGCCCGGGCTTCCGGCCGGCCGACGTAGTGTATTCATACTGTATTTACTGTTTGTACAGACTAAAAAATATCATTCTAAGCCCCTAAATTTACTGTTTGCCCGGGCTTCCAAATATTCCTAGGTCCGCTACTGCTTGGGTCCCTGCAGTTTCTTCCACTGCTCGGTCACACCAGTCAACGCACAAGCAGTTAGGCACAACAGATAACCATTATGCAATTAGGCTTCACAGAATTTCTTGAACAACGTAAGTATAGGGTGTTTCACTGTGATCATACAGCTCCCAGGATTAGTTCAGGAATGTACCCCATTTACTCTTTATTGGATAAGTTAAAGGGGGCGGTATCAGAAGCCAATATAATACACCCACAGGACAAGGAATGCATCGATGTCGCTTTCCTTATCCCAAAAGGAAACAACAGCAATACAAATGTTTGCTTGAATTAAGTGCAGACTATGATTCTATAAAATAAAGAGATTCCGATCCCACCATTTCATGAAATATTTAAAAAATAACTAAAATTGATAGGTAACTATTGAAACAGTGTCAAGAAAGCTTTCACTTAAGCAGAATAAACTATAATCCTGAAAGGCATACCATGAAAGGTAGACAAAACAAATAATACACTCAAGAAATAAATCATACAGGGTGTTTCACTGTGATCATACAGCTTCATGGAGAAATGTACCTAATTAACTGTATATTGGATAAGTATAAGGGTGTTATTAGAAGAGAATATAATACTAATACAAGGCAAGGAATACAGCGATACCACTTTCTTATCCCAAAAGGAAATAGTACCAATTCAAAGATATGCTTGAATCTTATAGTCAAATTTAAGTCAGTACAGACAATGATTCTAAAAAATCAAGAGATTCCGATTCTTCCTTTGAATAAAATAGTGCTTTCTAATTATCTCTAACTGTTAGGCACAGTAAAGTAAAATCCTAAGGTATACCATAAAAGGTAGAAAAAACAATTCATACACTAACCCGTATCAGGATCGGGAGTTTCAATGTCAAGAAAGCCATTTGGCCACTTTTGGAACTATAACTACACAAGGAAATCATACGTTTCGCCACTTATAATCCTATAAAGCAAAAGTGTCCCCCATCTTTTTTGCCTCAACAGCTCTGTAATCTCTTTAACTGAAGACAAAATTAGTCGGGGAACAATGATAAGCAAAGTTCCTTGTCGTCCATAATCGAAAATGAATGGGGGGAATATGCAGGTATCTGTACTACTAATACAACAACACTGAGAAACGACATATATGAATCAGTAAGTTATTCTCTTGCTGACGGAGTGACCAGGATGATCAAGAATTCCTTCTGATCTCCAAAATCCATGCAAAACCTGGACAGCAGATTACTGTTACATCCAATTAACACAAACAAACAAACAAACAAACAAACAAACAAGGACTGCCACATCAAGCGCTTTTGCCCCAAATGCACGACATCTTAACCCCTTTCCCCAAATATCTCCCCGACAATCAGCCCATTCCCATCCAGATTTTCTTTCTGTACCTAGACACACAACAAATCTAGATATAAGTTCGTCAGTACCTGGCGAGTCCGCGCAGCTTGGGCTGGAGGAAGCTCTTGGCCTTCTTAGACGTCAGCGCGTACCCCACAACCAGCTCCCTCGCGGGCGCGGGAGCGGGCGCCGAAGACACGGCCTCCTCCGCCGCCACCGCCTCCGGCTCCGCGGCCCCCTCCGCCGCCACGCACCCGCCTGAAACCATCGCACCCCTCACCAACACCGAACCAATCAACCCACAGGGCCACAGCCCAAAGCCGCGACGCGAACCAGACGGCGGCGAGATCGGAATGCAGCGAGCGCAGTCGGAGCCCTAAGCCTCGGGAAGAAGCGGAGGACGAGACAGGTGTATATGTGAGAGCGCTGGGTGGAGAGAAGGAGACATAGGAGAGGAGGAAGAGAGAGGTGCAGATGGGGTGCGGGCGTATTTGTAGGCCAATGACGGGACCAACTTTGCCTCTGGGACATGGAACAAACAATGTCGCCAAATTACGATTTTACCCCTGGTTTTTTCATACTCAGTAGTATGTATTTTTATATATTTATTTTGGTTAACTGATGGAGTAGTGTTTATGTAGCTAGCCAAAAATATACAATAAAAACGCCTCCATAAATTTAATGCACAAATAAGAAGAAAAAGGAAACCGCAAGTTTGTGTCTTTGTCAAGCCTCTTTTGTCTTTGTCGCCTTCTATGATACTCGAGGTCCATGAATAACACAAGTGTGAAGGTACATATATAATTTTTATTCGAGTTGCTCACTGACATTGGTGGAGCTTCACACTAATTGTAGAGGGGGACACCATCGAGATATTACAAATTAAAACATAAAAGAGGACATTATTAGTGATTTTTGTTGTGATTTCTTTTGTTTAGAAAAGCGTTGGAGGAGTCATGTCCTCCTTTTGTCTGTACTAAGCTCCACCACTCCTCCCCAGCGCACTTGCAGGTGCCAAGTGATCATAATATGATCATCTTTTGATAGTTATGGCCACAAGTAGAAAGTGTTGGTTGAGCAGCTAATTCGATGCATAGTCGTACCATTGGCGCACCAATGATCAAACGTCTTATTTCAACAAAAAATTATCTATATTTGGTTTTCCTATGAAAACTATTTATATTTACATGGCTTCTGTTCAGCAACAAAATTATGTCACAACGTCACATGTATAGTTTCCTCTTCGCGCACAACCATTCACAAGTCACAACTATAGGGCCTCTTTGATTTAAAGGATTTGTATAAAAAATTTAGAGGACTCAAATCATTAGGAATTTTCCCGTGGTGCTTGTTGATTTTTGTGATTGAATCCCATAAGAATCCTTTGCACTAGATTTCATAGAAAATCAAGCATTCACGCAAATCTCTTTTGTAGAATCAATTATTTTTCTTGCGATGGAATCAAACAAAATTTGGTGCATAGAAAACTCATGCAGGATTGAAGTGGGCATGACTTTGCAATCCCGCAAATAAAATCGTGGCTAAAGAGTAAAAGTAGAGTAAGTAGAGTTTATTGCTTTGGTTATGTGCATCATGGTTGCACACAACCCAAAATTATTATAGTGTCATGTTGACGTGAGCGGGAAGCAAAACATATGAGTTGCCATGTATGAAAATGAGGCATCAGCAAACCCACCATTTAATATTATCTTTGTTTATAGGAAATAGTCGTGGGAATGTGCTTGGAACAATATTTCCGTTTTCATGGCTTCTAGTCGGCAGGGACTACAATGCATCTCCGTGGCATCCGCATGGTGAGCTCCAACTTGTGTGGAGCAGTTCAGCGAAAAAAGGGGGAGAGATAATTGCAAAAAACCACCACAATTGGGGTAATTTTTGCAGAATACCACCAAGATTAAGGCACAGTGTGGCATGAAGCACCGATTCGCTCGGTTAGGCGCGCTAAGGGTAATTATGAAAAGTCTGGGCCACCACAATTGGGGCAATCTTTGCAGAAAACCACCACTTCTGAGACAATTTTGTAAACTTACAGTGGCTCAACATGTCAGAAATACTCTTAGCGCGCCTAACCGAGCGAATCAGTGCTTCGTGTCACGCCTTGCCTCAATCCCGGTGGTCTTTTGCCAAAAATTTGTATCCCGGTGGTTTTCTGTGAAGACTGCCCCAACTGTGGTGGTTTTCTACAATTATCTCCAAAGGGAAGGAACACCCTAGAAGCAATCGCCAGCCATTCTTTGTGATTTCGTGAACGTCTTCTCCCTGAATCCATGCAAATCCATGTCGCTGGGAGATCGACGTACGATGTGTTGATCCACATCCTTCTCTCTGGAGTACCACGTCGTTAATCCATATCCATCGGCTAATGGAAAGTTGACCATATCAGCTACAGTAGGATTTGCAATCCCTGGAATTCCTCCCAAGTGGCAACTCCTCTTATCATCATTGTGCTAATAATCCCTATCAGCTCCAGCTTCGATCAGGTATTTCTCTGACGCGTATGCGACGTAGGTGAGTGCTTGTCATCGCGGCTTGATAGCTAGAACGCTCCAGAATTTCAGGGTTTAACATAACACAATCAAGATAAGACCTAAGAGTAGGTAAACGATATTAAATCCTTAAGCCCACATCCTTCTATCATTTGGCGGCAAGTTGCAGTAATTTTTATAGTTCCCGTAAGGGTGATCTACAGAAACATGAAGATGACTGCACAAAATGAGACAGTAGAACAGACAAAATGAGAAAAATAATTGAATGTTTTGGGGTCCACGTAAATATCATCTTAGCTTCAGACACGATATGCATGAACAAAGTGGCAAAGCGAGCGTTCAGATTTCAGATTGTCAATCTCAAAGACTTGACCGTCGGCTCAGTCTTTCGGATGTGCTCATAGGGGTAGGGTGTGCGTGTGTGTTCATAGATGTGAGTGTGTGCACGTGTATGTGAGTGTCTGCGTTGTACTGTGTTTCGCAAAAAAAAAGCTTCAGAGTGGAAAGGGGAGTGTCCGATTCTGTAGACCCATTTGATTTTAGCAGGTTGTACTCTTGCGGTTGTGGATAGGAAAGGAATCGAGAGCGTGAAAACCGAGTCCTGGAGACCCTGCTGCTTGCTTAAACTATGTCAAGTCAAGCTGATCGCTACACAATATACTGATCACTACAGAAATAAGTGTTGAACCCTCAGATGCTATAGCTAGAACCAACCATGGGATTACAATACTCCCGCTGGTCCCTCTTTGTTGTGACTGCGACAGACTGGAGCACCCAATGTGAAGCTTCAGAACAGGCTGCGATGCGATAGGATATCGATCGATGGCTAGTGCCTATGGCTGAATGACGGCGAGTATATTTCGACAAGTTTGCTGGTGCTCATAGGTGCACTGGACAAATCTTCTGATTATGCCACGTGATAAAAGGAAAAGGCATCGCGGAAACACGTCGCGAAGATACACAAAAGAAAGAAGAATAAACGCTTAAATGAGATGTCATTTCAGTCCTACACTACGAAACACATCGACCATAAGCCTCGATCAGGGAAAACCGGCACATGTTTTCCGCGGATCAGATGCACAACCTGTGAAGCACAGCACATGAAAGTAACAGGTCCGACTGCAAGATGCACTGGATATGGCTGAGGCCAACTCAGTTGGCTTACCTGGTATACATCAGACAAAGAAGATTGTCCCCGACAATGACTCCAACAGGCACTATAACGTAGATGCTCGTACAGTCTTTAGATGGGAGAGAACTCAGAAGCCACCACAATTCAGTATTGTCAAACACTAAACACGACGGCACCAGAACTACCTATGGCACTTGCGGCTTATGCATGCAAGTGAACTTACTGGAAAAAAGCTCGAGAGAAACAAGCAGGCAATCGTATCGAACAAACACAAGCACAACCAAAATATAATCATAGTGAATAGGCAGAATGTGACTAAGGCTACGGTGGAGATAACCACATAACATGCTTATTAACCAAGGTGCGAAGCAGGTTCAAACATACCACAGGTTCTTACAACGGAACAGGTTGTAAACCAAACATCACAAAGCAAACATTCAAACAGATAAAGCCACTCGGGCAGATCACTGGATAGCAGTAGTAGCCGGCCTTGGGAAAGCACCAGGACACAGGCTCTAGTACTCATCACCCTCATCACCGTCCTCGCCCTCGTCGAACTCAGCACCAACTTCTTCGTAGTCCTTCTCCAGGGCAGCAAGATCCTCACGGGCCTCAGAGAACTCTCCCTCCTCCATGCCCTCACCCACGTACCAGTGGACGAAGGCACGCTTGGCGTACATCAGGTCGAACTTGTGGTCAATGCGGGAGAAGACCTCAACAACACTGGTTGAGTTGGAGATCATGCACACAGCCCTCTGCACCTTGGCAAGGTCACCACCAGGGACGACGCTGGGTGGCTGGTAGTTGATACCACACTTGAAGCCAGTGGGGCACCAGTCGACAAACTGGATAGTGCGCTTGGTCTTGATGGTAGCCACAGCAGCGTTCACATCCTTGGGCACAACATCACCACGGTACATGAGGCAGCAGGCCATGTACTTGCCGTGGCGGGGGTCACACTTGGCCATCATAGAAGAAGGCTCAAAGGCACTGTTGGTGATCTCAGCAACAGAGAGCTGCTCATGGTAAGCCTTCTCAGCTGAGATCACTGGGGCATACGACGAAAGCATGAAGTGGATCCTTGGGTAGGGAACCAGATTGGTCTGGAACTCGTTGACATCGACATTCAGAGCACCATCAAACCTCAGGGAAGCAGTCAATGATGATATGACCTGCACAAAAATTTAACCCAATGAATAAGATACCAGCAAAATAGTAAAGACAGTGCAGCATTAATCATACAGGAAACATGTACAAGAAAGAACAGGGTTTATACCTGAGAAACCAGCCTGTTGAGGTTGGTGTAGGTTGGGCGCTCAATATCAAGGGAGCGACGGCAGATGTCATAGATGGCCTCATTGTCGAGAAGGACCGCCACATCAGTGTGCTCAAGGAGCGAGTGGGTGGACAGGACACTGTTGTATGGCTCAACAACAGAGGTGGAGACCTGAGGAGACGGGTACACAGTGAACCCAAGCTTGGACTTCTTTCCATAGTCAACAGAGAGACGCTCAAGGAGAAGAGAACCCAGGCCAGAGCCAGTTCCTCCTCCAACAGCGTTGAAGACAAGGAAACCCTGGAGACCAGTGCAGTTGTCCGCAAGCTTCCTGATGCGGTCAAGGCAGAGATCAACAATCTCCTTGCCAACTGCGAAAATGGAGGCATAAGTTATCAGCAACATGCCAGCCAATTATTCACATCATTACAAACAAAGTGCCACATGACTTACTGGTGTAGTGACCACGGGCAAAGTTGTTGGCTGCATCCTCCTTGCCACTAATGAGCTGCTCAGGGTGGAAGAGCTGGCGGTAAGTGCCAGTCCTCACCTCATCGATCACAGTAGGCTCAAGATCAACAAAGACAGCACGGGGAACATGCTTCCCAGCGCCAGTCTCGCTGAAGAAGGTGTTGAAAGCATCATCACCTCCTCCAACAGTCTTGTCACCGGGCATCTGTCCATCAGCCTGCACAAAAACAAGACAGTGTTACAGGTGCAAGTAAACATATTCAATTCCTCAACAGGCACACTGCGGCTAGCATATCATGAAACAATGCAACATTATTTAAATACGGATAAAATTTGAATAAAGATGCGCTTCTACACAGCCAAGCAATGTACATTCCAGATCCAACAGCTAGGATACCACATAAAAGGCAAAACAAACTACAGAACAGATTAACTGCTGCAAATACCTATCAAAAAAAAAAGTTGGACTACCAGATCTAACAGTATTCGAACAGATCTAACTGGTACGTGATCAAAACCCGATAAAAACATGTACATGCCAGAATGGTTATGGTTGCATGCAAATAACGACGGATGTTTGTGATTTTCTATGTCAAACAACTAAAACTAAGACAAAAACATGTGATGGTAAAACATTGTGATCTATCTAGTAGCTATACTTTCAGAACGATAGTACTTTCGAATCTTAGCATACATTGATCAGATCTACCAGATGGTCAAACCATACAACCCAAAGCAAGACACGGTCGCATATAGAATTGCATCCGAACTGAGATCCAGTGAACTGTAGCGCCATAAGCTAGTAAACTACGATCTGAATTCAAACGGTAACAAACTACGATCTGCCAAAACCGGACCGACCAACAGAAAAAACAACATGCACCTAACATTTCGCTAGATCTACAATTTCCCCGCTACTAGGAAATGCAGATCTGACCAGTCACTAGCAGACAGTGAGATCCCCGCCCAGATTCGACCGACCACATACAGCAACCAGCACGCAACCCCAGATCCAGCACAGATCTACCACTAAACTAGACAGATCAAGCAGGGAACTCGCGGATCCGTACCTGGATGCCGTGCTCAAGGCAGTAGAGCTCCCAGCAGGCGTTCCCGACCTGGATACCGGCCTGGCCGATGTGGATCGAGATGCACTCCCTCATGGTGGCGGATTGGGGTGGTTGCGGACGGAATGGAGGAGGGGAGGTGGCGGAAGGCGAAAGCTCGGAGGCGCGGAGAGAGGCGAGTACGAAGACGCCTGTCTCTGCGGTGTCTCTGCTTAGGGTTTCCGCTCCCCACTCTCGGCTCGCTATATAGCGGCTGGAGACTGGAGTGCGTGCGAAGGGATGGGGTGGCGGTTTTGCATCCGCGCCCCTCGAATCGAACTGCCTCCCGCTTTGCCGCAACGGTCGGGTGGCTCCGCCGCTCCGCGTGACCTGGCACGGGCCGTTAGGCCCCGTTTGGGACAATTGGTGGAGTATGAAGGGTGGAGTGGAAATTAGGCGCGCTTTTTGTTTGCACCTGACGGGGAGATTTACCCACCCTGGTGCGGCCCTGGCATGTGGGTCCTTAGTGGCTAATTTTTTTTAAATAATACACGAAAAATATTTAATTCCGGAAATATTACGCAAAATTTTTTTTTTTCAAAAATAGAATCCAGTCGGTGTGGCCGAAGCCGACTGGTACTAGTCGTTGTTGGCGAAACCGACTACATCTAATCGTCTTTGGTAACGACGAGTACGGGGGCTTGTCGTTTTCGGCGAAGCCGAATACCTGAGTTTGCATGGGCCATGCGCGCGTGCTGCGCGCGTCACGTCGCCACCGACGGAACAGGCTAGTCGTCTTCGCCCACGCCGATAAGGTGGGCCCTGTCGGCTTCGGCGATGCCGACAAGGAGCCAAACCGCATCTCGCTGCACGCGCACCGTTCTGCTCTCTTTCTCTTTCCTTCGCATCCTCTCCAGCTAGCTCCTCTCTGCACTGCACTCATACGAGTTCTTGCTTTCCTCTCTCCACTCTCAACACAAACCAAATTAAACCAGCCATTTAGACCAATAATCTTCACGTTTGCCACCATTAATCGGTGCTAGAAGGTTGAGGGAAGCTAGGGCAACTCCGATCTCCTGATGGGATAGCTCGTGGTGGTGGTGGTGATGGTTGGCGGGTGGTGGTGGTGGTGATGGTGGTGGTGGTGCTGGAGGGCTGCGTGGTGGTGCTGGAGGGCTGCGTGGTGGTGCTGGAGGGCTGCATTGTGGTGGTGCTGCTCGTGTTGGTGCACCGGTGATTCGAGACCGCCGGACGCCGTCGCCTCTCACGCTTCTAGGGTATAATTCGATTTATCAAAATTCTAGGGTATGAACTTGTGTTGTTAAAAATAGTTTGTGACGGTAGTAAAAATTGTAGCTATATTTGTAGGTTAATTTGAAAAAATGTAGCTATATTTTTTAGGACTTTATTTATGCGGAGTAATATTAACGATGGTAAAATAGTTTGTGACGGTAGTAAAAATTGTAGCTATATTTGTAGGTTAATTTGAAAAAATGTAGCTTTTTTTTAGGAGTTTATTTATGCGGAGTAATATTAACGATGGTCAATATTTATTTATGTCAGCGGAGATGTCTGATTTAGTGAAGATCAGGTTTTTCTATGGTCCTGGTAGAGTCCAAATGTGTGATACGGGAGCTGATCTGAGTGAGTTTCAGTATATAGATGTCGACCTGCCAGCTGCTGAAACATGGTCTGTAAGTCAGGTAAAAGATTGGTTGGCGGGAAGTTTAGGGCTTGATAGTCAGACACAGACCGTCAGTGTTCATGCTTGGTGGAGTCATTCAAGGACAAATATTTACTTCGTTTTGAAACCACTAGAGTGTGATACTGATTGGGTGCGATGGTTAAAAGGCTGCGCAAAAAGGAATTGCTGTCCTTGTGCCCTAGTTCTTCCCGCCCTGAACGAGGTCACTGCCCCTGACGACGAGTTTAGTGCCCATGAAGGTGAGGGTGCTTATGATCCTGGACATGGAAGTGAAGAGATGGACATGTCTATGTCACATTATGGGTCTGATTTTGGTGGTGGTGGTAACGAGTCGGGGCAGAGCAGTCAAGTACATGGAGGGGACACTGAGGTATATGACAGTGCGGAGGCGGATGGCGACGAGGTAGACGGGCACATGCAGAACGAGATGGAAGATGAAGATGCAGATGGCTATAGTGCTGAAGGCGATGATTCCGATGAGTCAGACGAGGAAGAGAACGAAGATGAGGTACCTAATCCTGCAGCATGGAATCAGGACCACTCTTCGGCGATGACTATAAACGATGGTCATGATTCGGCATGGCAATATCATGAGAACAACATTGCGAAGGGTGCTTTGTATACTGACAAGCAAGCTTTGAGGGATGCAGTCGTTAAATGGGCATTGTCCACCCACAGGGTTATGAGAACTACCGTGTCAAGTCAAAAATATTTGACAATGGAATGCGAGACAATAACTTGTCCCGGCAGGGTGCATGGACATCTCCCAAAGAATGGCTATAGTTGGAGGATAAGTGACTTCGTACCTCACTCCTGTCGAATTGAAAATATCCCTGCAGAGCACCGTAATCTTTCTTCCACGCTTATAGCTCGGTTGCTGTACAGGGAGATAGTGTCCTGCGCATCGATGGAAGTGAGTGCCCTCCAGACAAAAGTGGCTGCCACATTTAAGTACGAAATATCATATGGCAAGGCTTGGAGGGCTAAGCATACGGCGCTTGAGAACAGATTTGGTTCATATTTGGACGCATATGACTCTGTTATCCGGCTGCTGCATACTCTGCAGTACCGGAATCCAGGCACCTATGTAGATATCCAAGATTTGTTCAGGCCAGAGTTCCCAACTGTGAGGGTGCTGCATCGAGTGTTTTTCTCATTCGGCGTATGCATCGAGGCTTTCAGACATTGCCGTCCGGTGATATGTGTAGATGGCACCTTTCTCACAGGCAAGTATAGGGGACAGATCCTGACTGCAATTGGTCAAGACGGTAACAATATGGTTGTGCCCCTCGCATTTGCTTTTGTGGAGAGCGAGAACATTGACAGTTGGACTTGGTTCTTCAGGCAACTGAAAATAGCAGTTGTGAAGGATAAGCCGAACGTGTGCATCCTTCATGACAGGCATGCAGGTATACTCAACGCGATAAAGACACTCACCAATCCTGTGCCTGAGGAACAGACTCCATGGCAGGACATGCGGAGCCGTTGGTGCATGCGCCATCTAGGTGCCAACTTCTTCTCGCAGTTAAGTGTGGAACTATGTTTGAATTTGTATTAAGTGTGGAACTATGTTTGAATTTGTATTAAGTGTGGAACTATGCTTATATTTGTATTAAGTGTGGAACTATGTTTGAATTTGTATTAAGTGTGGAACTATGCTTATATTTGTATTAAGTGTGGAACTATGTTTGAATTTGTATTAAATGTGTCACATTGTTTGAATTTGTATTAAATGTGATACTAACTGTGGGATTCTAATATGTGCAGTGATGGAGGGAATGTGGTTGCTTGATGCTACCATAGATCGTGGGCACCGTGCTAAGGCATTAGAGGGGAATCCAAGGAAACTTAAACCCCTAATCACTCGCACGCCTAAGGAAAACTGGAGGATTCACCCGGCGTGGGTACAGAGGTATTGGTCGTATTTATTTATTTTATGGACGCATGTTTTCTATTGTTATGCTAGTGTGCTAAACTAGATTGTTATGTTCTTTTGGATACGCAGGTTGAAATGGGCCGGGCTCTTACCTTTCGCGCGTCTAGTAGAGGCCACTGAAAACTCTACGCGTATGAATATGGACGCATCTTTACTCAGCTGCCTGGTGGACCGATGGAGGCCGGAGACCCACACGTTCCACTTTCGCTGGGGAGAGATGGCTCCTACTCTACAGGATGTATCATTCTTGCTAGGTTTACCTTTGGCGGGTCAGCCTGTTGGACCTTTGGAGAGGCCGGTGAATTGGCAGGACGATTTGATAGCCCGTTTCCAGGGTATTGGTCCACCTTTACAGTATGATTCTCACGGACCCAAGCTTGATTGGTTGGTTGCCTTTCAGGTTAGTTAATGTGTCTCATAATCTGTTATTTCTCATTTGTTGTTACACTAATATTTTTTTTACCATGAATATAGGTCCAGAAATTTCCAGGGTATCCAGGGTTTTCATATTTCAATTGGGAGTGCGTATTTCTTATGTACTAATGATTCCATCTGTAGGAGCCTATGGCTATCACACGGCTACGTCCGGACACCAGGCGTCAGGATCTGGATCAGGGTGGGGGAGTGACCAGGAGGCTCGGGCTCACGCGGGGGCGGAAATGTCCTACTGGATGAACATTTTTAACACTCCAGAATTCCCCACGCAGCCGCACATTCAGCAGACTCCTCCACCACACCCCACACAGGGTACACAGGATGACGACGACTTGACAGTGCCTCGTCAAACCCGGGCACCAAACAGGTACGGGAGGACGCCGCCCGTCCAGCCACCTCCTCGTGATCCTCGGCCACGCAGGCGTCAGTGATATATCTTCGGGACATATTCGTATTTAGGATGTATGAGACATATCCGTATTTCTATTTCTATGTGAGACATATTCATATTTATGTTTGTATGACACATATTATCTACGTTGGAGACATATTATTATCTATGTACGAGACATATTTTAATTGATACGAAACATTCCACATTGCATCGATAAATTAATTTAACATACAACGTTACAACTTCAGTTCTTAGAAATTTAGAGGTAGAACAGCTACTTGTAAATAATACATGGAACTCAATGATAACTAATTGTAATCTACGACTTCACTTCCCTCTGCCACGTGTTCGTGATGGAGGCATGAAATCGTCATCACTATTTTCATCGGCGACAGCCTTTGATGCACCAACACTCTTAAACTTACGTCTAAAGTTGCCTCGTTTAGGAGGCATGAAATCATCATCGCTATCATCTTGAACGGCTTTCTTGGATGATCCACCACTCTTCGCCTTTGATATAGCTCTCTTCACTGTTTTAGCGTGAAGGAGATTTCCAGGCCCATCTGGACATGCGCCAAAAAGCATTTCCATCCAACCAAAATGAGGGATCTCTTTGTTCACAAACTGTCCATCGGCAGGCCAGTGCTGGACATTCACAAAATCAGGGAAAAAAGTTAGTACGATAACACTAGATTCTAACATAATATAAATTCGGTACTCAGTTACCTTCACGTGAAATGCATAGGCCTCCGGCGAAAAATGGATTATCTTTGACTTAGGTGTCATAGGCATGTCCCTAAGCCCCGCCTCAATAGCTTTTAGCTCATTAATTCTCTGCCACTTCCACCGCCACCCATCAATTTCATCTGAAATTTCTTCAGGGGTCATCTGGATTTTGTTTTTTTTGGCTATAATTTCTCCCACCTCACGAATGTTACCCCACTCACTAATTAGCTCCCTATAACAGCTCTTCGGCCTACCCTCCCTAATACTACCTTCAGTCCATATTGCGGCGTGATACAAAACACACCACGACCTATGCTCCGAACTAGGACCCGAACTACCAGACATCGTTCCTATCCGACTGAGGAAATAACCACGCACCACACCCCTCCTCCATCACCAAATCTACTGGGGGATATATATAGGCTCACCCGGGAGAAGAAGAGCGGGAGAAAAATGGCGGGAGGAAAATGGCGGGAAGAAAATGGCGCGAGAACTATGGCGGGAGAAATATGGCGGGAGAAATATGGCGGGAGAGGAAGGGCGGAATAAATGCCGGGAGCGCGAAACAAATTCGGATCAGGAGTTGCATGCACGGCGGAATAAAAGCTGGCGGCGACAGGTTGGAAAAATAGCTAATCGTTGTTGCTAAAGACGACTACGGGCTAATCGTCCGCAGCAACACCGAGTACCAGCTAATACGTACCTGCATGCACCGAGTACGAGCTAGTACGTACCTGCATGCAGACTTGTCGGCTTGGCCAACAACGACAAGCACTAATCGGTTTTGGCAAAACCGATTAGTACCAGTCGGCTTCGGCGCGACCGACTGGATTCTATTTTGAAAAAAATAAAATTTGCGTAATATTTCCGGAATTAAATAATTTTCGTGTATTATTTAAAAAAATTAGCTCCTTAGTGAACGTGTGTACGCTTTTGGGTGCGATCTGGCTGGGTCGGTTTAGGAAATTGGCGTTTGAAAATTTTTGGGGAACGATCGGTTGGTGGCGTGGCCAACTCAGCACAGCCTTGCTGGTGCGACTGAAACGCCACCGCCGCTGTTCCACGACGGGGATGTCTCGCCTGTGGTGTGGGTCCATGGTGTGAGGTGGGTCCCGCTGGGTTTTTTTTTTGAAAGGGGTCCCGCTGGTTGGAGAGAGAGGTGAGGTGAGCCGTCCGGTGCGGGGGATTGGTTCCACCATGTGTGCCGTCGTGGGAGATCGTACGGGAGTATTATTTTCGATTTTTGAATTGGGGGAGCGGGGGAGAGAACGGAGCGTGCAGTTTTTTTTCTGCGAATGTTCTGGAGAGCCGTGCAGGTTGACTGGTCCTTAGGCCGAATTTGATCCTGGATTGGGCTGGGTACTTTCTGTTCGCGTTCTTCTCCTGGATGGGCCAAAATGCAGGCCTTGACTGAATAGTATCCCTGCTGCGGGGTGGAGGGGGCTGATAGTGGCCAGCTGAACAATATGGGGGTGTTCCTACCCCCACCCACACACACACCTCATGTCGGGAGCTACATCGCCGGGGAACCCTCAGACTCAGCCCAACTCAGCTCGAAAAGGGTGAAGACATGTGTTGAAATTGTGGGAGCTATTGATGATCAAGAGAAGGAAAATACAGAATCGGCGGGCTTCCTCATGTGGTACCGCCGGGAGCAATGAGTATCATGAGTTTGAACTGTCGTGGTGCAAGCAATAACGCGACATTTCGCGAGCTTGTTCGAAAATTTGCCCCCTCTATTTATGCATGGTAGAAACTCAAATAAGCAAGTTTCATGTGGAAAACCTTGCTCCTTCTCTAGGTTTCGTTCGAGGTTATGCAGTAGGTAGTAGTGGTAGAAGTGGTGGTCTTGGCGTTTTTTGGAACAACGAAATAAATATGGATGTTTTAGTCTATTCCAAATATCATATTGATTTATATATGAATGGGGCTGGAGGCAGCCCTTGGAGGCTGACATGCATATATGGTGAAGCACAGGCAGGAGAGATACAAAACATAGGACCTTATGAAAAATATTTTGATACAAACCCTCTACCATGGCTTTGCATCGGGGACTTCAATGAGGTCCTTCCTATTGGGTTGCGTGTCGCAGTTTAAAATTTTTCGTAACCAAACCGCCAAGATCTATTCTATGAAGATATGCTGCACCCCATAATGCTAGATCTAGATACTTACAAACACCGTTGTCAAATATCTTGTGTTTGTCGAAGTATATGTCGGCGTAGCCTGATGAAGAATCCCACGTCCACGCTACAAGGTGAGATTGTTACTTGATCCGTCGTCGAAGAATTGCTTCCGCAACCCGCTCTTCTAGTGTGCACACGTACAACGCGCCAATCTGCCAGCGCTCCGCCATCTAGAGCACCTGGCATTTATTGGGCATTACAACAAGATACATAGACCGCTTGCTAGCTGCATCTATGACTAATAATCCACCTGCGAAATAACTTCCATGTCTCCCGCATGTATATTAAGTTGTAAGCAACAGATAATTGCAATAGCAAAGTGTGTAATGTAAACAATGCAAATGACACGTAGACATAGCAAAGTTGTTTTCGCCCTAGTGGCACCAGCACATTCACAGCCTTAGTCGTTTCTGTCATTCGAGCCCAGGCTACGGGAGACATAAACCCACTATGTAGCATAAATACCCCCTCTTGGAGACACTTGCATCTACTTGGCCAAATCATTTACTAGCGTCGGAGAGCATGCAAGAACATAAATAACACATGTATATAGATAGATGAAGAAACTTGATCATAACTTCACAATCCATCGGATCCCAGCAAACACAACATGTAGCATTACATAAAAATGATCTTGATCATGTTAGGCAGCTCACAAGATCTAAATATGATAGCACAAAGTGGAGAGACTACCAACTACATACTGCTATGAACCCGTAGTCCAATGGAGAACTACTCACGCATCAGTCTGGAGGCGGGCATGGTGGTGTAGAGCCCTCCGGTGATGATCTCCCCCTCCGGCAGAGCGCCGGGAAGAGCTACAGAACCCTCCCGAACTAGGGTTGACGACGGAACTTTTCGTGGAATTGTGTTCGGGTGTTTAGGGTTTTCTGGACGAGGGGGTTATATAGGCGAAGAGGCGGTGCTGGGGGCCACCCGAGGCGGCCAGACCTTCTGCCGCGCCGAGGTGGCGTCTAGGCCCCCTGGGTCGCCTCCTCGGCTGACCTTTGGACTCCGTCTTCGTATCGATGAAAAACTTGCCCCCGTGAAATTTCGTCCAATTTCGAGAATATTTTCTGACTAGCTTTTCTGAAATAAAAAACAGCAGAAAACATGAACTGGTATTGTGGCATCTTGTTAATAGGTTAGTTCTCAGGGTGGGATTTGGTTAACCATTTATTTTCCGGATTCAAACCTAAAAAACCATTTTGCGCAAATGGATAAAATAGTTTAACCAATAGGTTAAAAGGTTAGAAAAGGTTAACCTTTGGTTATTAAGGTTCGAACCATTTTGAACATTACGTAATGATGGTAAATAATCACAAAGCTCGGCTTTTCGACTCGAACACTAGGTGCAATTTTTAGTTGTGCGTGTACTGCAACAGAAGAGAAAAATGCCAACAAGAAGTCCCGTGTTCATCAGCTATACTCTGTCCTCTTGAAAATCAATTATCACAATGCGGGATGAAAAAGCCTAATATAAATAAAAACACAGAGGTGTCGTCATCGTAACAGCCAGCCAAAGTCAAATGGTTAAATGATAATTCGTGTCATCCGCAAACAGAAAGTAGCCTGGCATCAGCTTAATTTAATAAGCAAGAATTGGAGATGCTCAAGCTCTCGGTGCTTTGTGGAATGAAATATTTACATTCAAGAAATATTCTGCACCGAGACTTAAAACCTTCCAATCTTCTTTTGAGTGATGATGGTGTTCTGAAAATCTGTGATTTTGGGCAAGCGCGAACAATTTCGAAAAATCGCCATCACCTGACTAAGCTTGTCGGCACACTGTCCTACAAAGCTCCTGAAGTGTAACTGTACTCGTCTCAGTACACTGCATCTGTTGATGTTTGGTCCATGGGTTGTATATTTGCGGAGTTAATCCTCAAAACAACACTATTCCCAGTTGTAGAAGATGAAGAACAGCTAGGCGTCATACTTCAGGTACTTGTCTAGTCTTGTAGTTTGCATAAGTGGTGCTGATATGTTAGAACATAACTTGTTTGTGAATACAAAGAACTAACATATAGTTATGTTTCAATTTCGTTTTCAGCTCGTAGGTACTCCAGCCGAAGATGCTGATTTGAGTTTCTTGGACAATACCGCCAGAAGTGATGTCCGGAGGCACCCCCATCACCCAAAGCAATTACTTAGTGAAAAGCTCGCAGGTGTGGATCAGTTTGCAGCGGACCTGATTAAGAAGATGTTGCAGTTTGATCCTAGGCAGAGAATTAATAGTAAGTATTGACAGGATTTCTACTCCTTAGTTTGTGGTAACAACATAGCCTGCCTAGTGTCTCTCCATACTGTCAATGTTAGTATGTTACCGAATGTTGTTTTGTCTACTCCTTTTGGTCAGTTCAAGAGGCAATGGGTCATCCGTACTTCCAAGGTTTCCATGATCCAAGTGAACAGCAAGTCTGCCCTGCGCCATCCTTGGAGGAGGAAACATTATCAATAGAAGAAATAAAGAATCTGATCTACAATGAATCACTCATATTCAACCCTCATTTCAGGTATTGATTGGTTTACTCTCCCTAAGTTCGTTGCAACTAGCTGTTAAGCGGAAGATCTTCCTCGGGGTTAGAAGCAAGTCTTTGAATCTGGAATATAGATTGGCTTTCGGTTTACTCTGATCTTGTAGGAAATTAATGTTACATAATGTTGTCTTGGTGCTCATCTTCTGTGCACAGCCTCCTGAAATGGCTTTGCCTTATTTTGCTTTTGTGTCTTCTCACACCTATCACTCGCTTCAGGGCATGACCAACTGCTTTTCCCAGATCTTGATGCTGAATAGAAGAGAAAGATCATCAAGGCCTCCACAATTGTACAGCAGGGTGATGGCCTGACAAGGATTAGCTCTTCGCCTTCGTGTCTCTGAACAGTTCATGCCAAATACCGGTTTCCTATAGAACAGTCAGTTAGTTCTGAAACAGTGCCAAGTGATGCACCCTTCTTTGTTACTTCACTTTTGGAGCACTAGGAGACGATGATGCTGTTTGTTTTGGAATGTTTTGAGACTTCAGAGAAATTAATGCACTGCTGCTCGCCTGTAGGAAGAATATATTGTTAAAGAGCATTAATTTCTCTGTAGCTGATATTGCATATAGCTGATATTGCTGTTTCCCCATATATTTGTTAATCATGAATTTCTCACTCTTCGAATCGTTGAATGCATTCTTCAGACTCCTCTTGCATTATTCGGTGTCATCTTTCTACCTTTGATGCCTTTTGAGAGTAGCCAAATCCCATTTGTTAGTGGAAACATTCCAGGCTGCGTTAGAATTCAGACTTTGCTGGTTTTCTCGTTTTTACACTGATTTGAGTAGTTGAGCCAATATTTCGAGGCAAGTGGAACTTCAAGATTACAAGGAGCGCATCTCAGATGCCTATTTACCGTAATGCTCGTAGATATTTTTCTTTTCTTTGCAAAGGTTTTTCTCACCCACACCTTGGTGCTGGTATACACATTTGTCAGCACCATTTACAACAAAACCCACCGGTGTGTTAAAGTCTTTCAAACTTGTCATGCCATTGTTTTGGGAACTTGTTTGAGGACATACAAAGATTTCCGTAACGTACAAACATTTCATTTCTGACCTTCTAATACAAATACATTAGCTTGTTCCATTTCAATTTTCTCGTCCAGTTCTCCATTTAAGAAAGTCGTCTTAATGTCCATTTGATGAAAAAAAGACGATGCGCTCGAACTGTGGCCAGTTTAGTCACATGTGAGTAAATATCAAAGAAATGTTCACCTTCCTTTTGGTATAACACTTGGCCACAAGTGGTGCTTTGTATACTTCATAATAATACCATAAGGATTTAGATTTATTTTAAATACCCATTTACATACTACATGTTTACACTCTCATAAAGACGGATTTCCAAACCAAAATGGAATCCGTTTCACTTTAAAACGCTTTCTTACAGTAGTCTGCATCGGGGGGCGCAAACACTTCAGAAATGGTAGTGAGAGTTTCATCCACGAGATCACTAGTAGGAAAACGGCCTTTAGTGGCGCACCAAAAAAGCTTTCTGTGGCGCATGGTGGGTGCGCCACAGAATCCTCGCCACTAAAATTACAATTCTGTGGCGCACCGGCCCATGCGCCACAGAAAACTCAGAATTTTGTGGCGCACTGCACAACCATGCGCCACAGATTGTGTTTTTCAGGTTTAAAAAAAAATGGCTGCCACCGTAGCCATCGCGGTCGTCGGCGTCAGGCTGGGCTCCCGCGCCTTCACAACTTCGCCGCGCTCTGGGCCTGCAGGTCGTCGCGGCGGGCGGCCCGGATCTGGAGGCGAGCATGGAGGAGGCGGTGGCGGTCGAGGCCTTGAGGGCAGCGGGGGCGCGGGCGGAGTCGGCGACCGGCGAGGGAGACGACTGGAGGCGAGGATGTTGGAGGCGGTGGCGGCCTCAGCCTCGGCGCGGTCGTCGGCCTCCCGTGCGCACATCTGGTCCTCTGCTCCGGCGTGGGATAGAGGGTTGCAGGGCGGTGCGCCTCACTGCGGTCGCCAGCTCCCGCGCCGCGCGCGCTCGGCCAGCAGCTGCGCGTAGGCTGAGGAGGAGGCGGCGGGCCGGGCGGCTTCGAGTTGGGCGCGGGCGCTGTGGGCGTCGAGGACGGCGTGGGCGGCAGCGTGGAGGAGAGGCCAGGGAGGGCAGCGACGTGGAGGAGATGCGAGGCAGGCCGGCGGCGGGCGGGCGTGAGGGCGAGCCCGAGGGGAGGCCGGCGGCGTGCTGTGCGTGCGTGTCTTGTGTGCGTGAAGGAGAGAAAGAAAGGGGACAAGGCAGAGAAGAGATCGATGAGACGATGAGTGGTGTGCATGCGTGTTGTGTGTTGTGTGCGTGAAATAGGATAAGGAGAGAGAAAGAACGTGCGGTGGGCTCAGTCCAAATTACCTGTGGCGCACGGGACTGGGTGCGCCACAGAAAGCAGCCTGCTTTCTGTGGCGCATATACAGCATGCGCCACAGAAAGCCATATTTCTGTGGCGCATTTGGTTTTCGTGCGCCACAGAATTCCAAATTTCTATGGCGCATGCAAAACAATGCGCCACATAAATTATTTCTGTGGCGCATGGCTATTTCGTGCGCCACAAAAAGTGATCCACGGAAAGGCAGTTTCCTACTAGTGGATACACAATTAATCATTAACAAAAGATCTTGTAGTTCTTTGTTTCTTGCTTTTTGTGGGAGCTTCATTTGTAATCCTCCTCCGAACTCTCAACATCAGATTGTTCATCGAACTCCATAAGAGTCACAAGTTCGGGAACTGGATCAAATTCCTTACTAGATATGTTTGGCATATCTCTCATAGGAATATATCCTCAAATAATGTAGCATCTTTAGATTCAAAGATGGCACCGACATTCACATGATCCACTCCAGAGTTCACCACAAGAAATTTATAATCAATGCAATGAGCAACATAGCCAAGAAAGACACAATCCACATTTTTTGGTCCAAGCTTACGATTCTTGTTGATTGCACATTCACTTTTGTCAAGCAACCCTAAGTTCGTATGTAGGAGAGCGTTAATATTTAATTTTCCCATTCTTCAAATGGTGTAATCTCTTTATTTTTTGTCGGAACTCGGTTTAGAACATGACATGAAGTCGATATAGCCCCCCGCCCACCATTGTTTGGATAAACCAGCAATGCTAACATGACATTAACCAAATCTGTTAGAGTTCCATTTTTCTCTTAGCAATACCATTGGATTGCATGGAATTAGGAGGCGTCCTCTCACTGATTATAGCATGTTCCGAACAGAATAAATTGAACTTGTTAGAAAAGTACATCCCACCATATTTGGACCAAACCATTTTGATCTTTCTTTCAAGTTGATTTTCAACTTCTACCTTATACATTCAAAAGATATACATAATTAGTACAATCATCAATGAAGGCCATGAAATAATTCTTTACGCCAGTACACCATTCATCTCACACAATTTTGAATGTATAATCTTTCGTGGTGCCAAATTTCTTTCTTCCACGGTTCGTAAGGCTTGCCAGGCTGCTTTGCTTGCACACAAGCATGGAACTTAGAGACTTTGACTAAGGTAAATTTTGGAATTAAACTCATACTGGCAAGCCGAGTCATGCAACCAAAATTAATATGACAAAGTCGTAAATGCTACACATTAGTCTCATTACCAATAGTGCATACATGGTTCACAACATTATCACAAAATCTTTCAAAAAGAAACACAACATGCCTCCACACTCATAACTTTCTCCAACAGACGATCTACTTATACAATACAAAATTATTGGATTCAACCAACTTGAACCCATCTTTTAGAAGAAGGGATCCCCTAACGAGGTACTTCTTTGTAGAAGGGACATGATGCACGTTCTTCAGCTTCACGGTCTTTGCTGAAGTAAACTTCAGATCTATCGTGCCAACACCAAGAACTTAAGCATGTAACCCGTTCCCCATCATGACGGTGGAGCCTTGCTGGGCCTGATAAAAGGTAAGCCTGTTAGCGAACACATGAATATTACCATCCGTATCTATCCACCATTGATTGAATTGAAATACTAAAAATACAATATGTAATAAATCACTAAACCTAGAAGTTCCTTCTCCTGTACTGCTAATAATCATGCTGACACACTTGGGTTCTGTCTAAGTGGATCCTTCTTTCCTTTGCGTTGTGGACTGCTATGGGCCTAATGCCCGCTCTCTCCGCACACCCACAAGGAAACTTCCTCCTTGTTTTACCCCTTCTTCTTGAAGTTGGTAGTTTTGCAGACTTTGTTCTTTCCTTTGAACCGGTGGGCATTTTTCTGCACCATCTTTGCGACAGAATGTGAGTGTATTTGTATTTTTCCATGGCCTTCTCTTCAACATCCTGAAGGAGATATGCCCTACAGCCAATTAATAAAGATATTTTATTTGTCATATCTCGATTATTCATAATATTTTTATACCATGTATAACTGTATTAAGCGGAAACATTAATACACGTGTGGTACATAAACAACCAGGTCCCTAGTAGCCTCTTTACTAGTCCATTGAGATCAACAGATGATCAAGTTTCCTGATCATGGACATGGATGTCATTGATAGAGTCATGTCATTGGGTGAATGATGTGATGACGCACACCCAATATATATAGTGAACATAGTACTCAAGCCTTCGAACGTGAGATCATATTTAATCACTATCTCTGGAGGGTGCCTTGATTGCATCAAACGTCACACCTTAAACAGGGTGACAATAAAGGTGTCCCTTTCAGGTATCCGAAGGAATATGTTGAGGCGTATGATCAAGAGCGGGATTTGCCAATCCATATAGCAGGATAGATACTCTGGGCCCACTCGGTGAGATTGCATCAATGAGCTTGCAAGCATGTGACTAGGTCACGAGGATGTAATACCACAAACGAGTAAAGATAGTATTGTCGGTAACGAGATCGAGCTAGGTATCGTGATACCGGAGATCGAGTCTCGAACAAACTAAGTATCGCCAGGCAAAAGGTATGGGACTTGACGTTTGAGGTTCAAGCGACAAAGATATTCGTGGACGCACATGGGCTATCATGGGTTTCCAGATCCCGCTGTTAGTCATTGATCGGAGAGATGTCTCGACCATGTCTGGAGTGATCCCGAACCGTAGGGTGGCACACTTAAGGGTAGATGACGGTTAGGTTTGATTTGACACCGAAGAGAAAATAGAGAAGAGCACCGAAAATGTTCCGGACATATCCGATGGAGTTCGGAGGGCAACGAAATGAGTTTCAGAGCAGGAATAAATTAATATAATATGTATTTAATATTAATTAAAGTAATTAATGATTTAATATATTTTTATTTTAAATTTATTCGAATTTTATAGGCAGTCCACTTTAAATGGGCCACACCCAACTAGGGAGGCCCATAGGGGGGAGGATCCCCCCCAAAGGAGGCGCACCAAGGGTGCCGACCTAGGTGGGCCCCTGGGCCGGCGCACCCTCTTGGGTGTGGCTGGTGTGGGGATTAGTCCCACACCGCCCGGCCACCGGGGGTGGCAGCCCTCCTCCACCTATATAAGGAGGTGCCCTATGCCTCGGAAATTTACCAAATTCTCTCTCTCTCTCATCCGTTTAGACGTGACTCCGCAATTGGAGCTGCACACGGGTTGAGGTTTTCTCCACCATATGCACACCGCCGTGCTATCGGTTCTTCGGTCCAAGTCTCCAACTTCCGCTGCTTCGCTGGACCGGAGTCCGGGAGTGTCGTCTACACTGTACGTGTGTAGAGCTACGAGGTGCAACACTTGGGGCACTTGTCGCGGGGGTCGTCGCGACCTTGAGATCGGCATCGCCATACGTCTTCATCATGCGTCGTCATCGAAATAGATCTTTTGATCGTCGACGCTTACGGTCTTCAAAGGTATGAACACCGTTCCCTCCGTTACTTTATATCTGCATAGAATAGATCATTGCTATTTAGGTTATCGTTGTTAGGAATTTTTTTGTTTTCTGCATACGATCCCCTTCGGTGGTATCAGAGCCGATCTATGCGTAGATATAGTAGTACGGTTAGAACTCATGTTGAATGAGGGCATTGTTCTTATAGTTGTTACCTCTCGCGTGCACTTGCTTTTGCCGGCGGCATTGTGTTGATGAAGTGGCCCGAACCGACTTTACGCGTACGCTTACGCGTGACTGGTTCCACAACTGACATATGGCTTGTTCCATATATGTGGCTGCGGGTGTCTGTCTCTCTCGCAATAGCTGGCTTTGCATTTTCAATGGAGGGCCCGCAAGGGATATAAAATAGATAATTATTCGATCGTTGTTGTGGTTGTAGGTTCGTAGGTAAGAAGGGGTTCTATTTACGAAAGCCCCTAAGCCACGTAAAATATGCAAAAGATAAAGTAGAAGGCGTCTAACTTTATTTTGCAGGGCAATGTGATATGGTCGAGGTAAGTTTAGTAATTTTATAAACTGTGGGCGCGAAGGAGACCATCGGCGCAAGGACCATATCACGTCGCATTACATTTTGATGTTATGTTGTTGTGTGCATCTTATATTATGTGTATTAGATATACGGCGGTAGATATATATAAGATGATCCCTCCAAAATTCCAATATTAGTGTTCTCCCTTTAGCGTGCAACACCAATAAAGTTCTTCGTTATGAGGAAGGCCGTGACGATCGGGTGTCAGACATATCGACGTTCGCATACAGTGGGTGTAAGCCACGTTGCACAGCGAATACGCTAAAGGTCAATTTGGCGAGCCTAGCATGTACATACATGGCCTCGGAACACAGTGACCGAAAGGTTAAGCATGAGTCGCATAAGGTGATGTGATTGACATGACGATGTCTACCTTTGAAATTATGCTATCGGTCGTGACGATCGGGGGTAGTGTAGTGGATTAGGATCGTGTAATCACTAAAACGATGCGAGGGATATTCGTTTTGAGTGGGAGTTCTTATAGTTTTATAAAGATAAACATGAACTCATATCATGAACATAGTCTATATGACTTTGCAAAACCCTTGTAGATAGTAACCTGTTCGATAGCCCACTTTAAACTTAGGCGTATTCATGCGATTGAGAAACTTAAAAGGTGGGTCCAAACTTCATAGTTTTATACCATAGCTTGAGGATACTCCTTGGTTTAAACCTTTTAGCTCTATATGATA
Source organism: Poa pratensis (assembly GCA_947311845.1). Taxonomy (NCBI): domain Eukaryota; kingdom Viridiplantae; phylum Streptophyta; class Magnoliopsida; order Poales; family Poaceae; genus Poa; species Poa pratensis. The sequence continues at coordinate 11,039,384 of CAMZMU010000112.1, read as the reverse complement.
CAAAACCCGCTAGGAGATAAACCCGGAGATTCCGCTAACAGAAGGATAATTTGGATTATCAAGTTTTATGTAGATAATTCCATCATAGTCCAGTGTATGCTATGATCTCTGCCATAGATAATGAACTGTGGGTGCGTGTTGACACATCGCGAACATTTGGAATGGTCGCTGAGCTTGATGATCTGTATGCGCCGTAAATCAGGTTTTCTTCTCGACCAGGATGGAAGAGAACACTCGCATTAAAAGAGCGTGGCAGTCATACTTGATGACATTGAGACGCCTCGCTCAACTCGATCACTGGATGATAGACAACTTTGCCAGATGCAAATGGTTTGTCATAGACTATGTCATGCAAGGGGAATCGTTCACCTTCATGAATTCTTGATTGCGTTGAGGAATCAAGAAGATGGAACTGATCGCCGAGAAGTCATCAATGATGATGGTGTATATATGATATATGCGTTATGAATGTATTACCTAAACAAGTACTCACTGCAGTGACTGAGTTTTAATAGGTTATGTTTTATGAAACAAGATTTCTGCTTGAGTAACTTCGAAGGATGAGGAGACGATGTGTGTTGTGATGGCAAGCAATATGTTGTGATGGCCATAGACACACTCTCTCGACATCTACCGTTTGGATTAATTTGGATTTGAACAAATTCCTTTTGATCGCTTGTTAGCATGATCGTTATAAGTGTGTCTTGCCTCTAGCGAGACAATTATTCATATTTGTTAGTGACAAATTGTTGTCCTATATTTATGAGTGATATCTTTAATGATCATACACCGATTATGAATGGAATGTTCTTATTTGAATCTAGATGGTAGTAGCTCTCACATTTATAATATTAATGCCAAAGGATACAAACTTAATAATGACACCACATTCTTGTTGCACTAATGTTTTGAGTCATGTCAATATTATAGTCAATGAAGAAGCTCCATTCAGATGGATCTCCGAGTCCTTAGATTTTGATCTTTTGACACTTGCAAGATAACTAAGACACCGTTTTCAGAAAGCGGTATCTAAATTGTTGAGAATCATGCATATTGATATTTGTGGATCAATGAAGTACTTCAACGTATAGTGGAAATCTTTATTTCGTAAACTTCACGAATGATTTGAGTAGATATATGGACATCCACTTAATGAAACGCTGGTCCGGAAAGTTTGATGAAGTTCAAACAAGTTCGGAGTGAAGTAGGAAAATAAACTTAACAAGAAAATCAATTTACTACGATACTGATCAAGGAAACAAGGATTTGAGTTATAAGTTTGGCATATCATTGGAAGACTTGTGAAAAGAGTTCCACAAATTACGTCGCATGGAACACCATAGTTTTATGGTGTGTTTGGACGTCGTAATCAAACTCTATCGGATAGCGTGTGGTGATGCATGTAAATGCATGCATGAACTTTACATTTTATTACTTGATATTCCAACTTATTTGCATCATATATGGGTTATATTTATGTTTTATAATGATTTTAGGGGATAATTCACAGTTTCCCCATTTATTTGGAATTAACCCTGCAGAATCAGAAAATCCCTTTTTCCATCTTTTTGACTTTCAGGGACCCAAACGACGTCCAAATGACCTAATATTTCACGGGCGTCAATTTTTGGAAGGAACGAAGCGTAGGAGCGAAGGAAGCGAACAAACGGAAACCCGAGGGCCGAAAGAGGTGGGCCCACGCGGTCAGATTCCTTGACTGCGTGGGACCCCCTATTCTGGGCCTCGAGCCTCCGATGCCGTCGATCTTCATCCCCGTGCCTTCGTCTTGACCTAAAAACGACTATAAAAATAGTCCCCCGACGGCTTTCGGAAAAGGGCGGCGGATAACACAAAAACCACGAAACAGGAGACAGAAGGCTACCGCCGGAGAAGATCGGAGGGGGGGAAACGCCGCCGGAATCACCTTCGGAAGGCTCCTCCATCCCCCTCCGGAGTCTCCATCAACACCACCGTCAAGACCAGCACCATCTCCATCACCATCTTCGTGATCCACTTCATCCCCCTCATAGTTTGAGATTGTTGAACCCTAGCTATTGTCTAAGTACTATTCTACATGTTTGTGAATTGCTACTTGTCATTGTTTTGTGGGGAGATTATATTCTCAGATTGTGTTGTATCACTTATGCCATTGAATCATATCATGTCTTTGCGTTGTGAGTAGTTCTCTCATGTTCCTGGGGGCATAGGATGGATTGGAAATGATTTATTTATGACATGTGTTGGTATTTTGTCTAGTGTTTATCTTTTTATGTAATTCTATGATGGTGTTGTGCGAACGTCGACTGCACATCACTTCACCTATAGGGGCTCATAGGAGAACACCTTAGTGTAATGGAGTGAGTGAGACTTGGGAGGACATGTAAACCTGAGACCGAGTCATGAAGTTGCATTATGAGGGTATTAGTATCGGGGACCTTAGAGTTTAAGGCTATGGTGGGACTCTATGTCTTAATAACTCTTGTGCAGTCATTTACTTGGCCATAAGAACCATCATAAGGGGGTTTAGTTTATTTATTTAGCTTTCCCTAATTATGGCTCCGTCCAAAAGAAGATTAAAACTTGACAAAATGCTTACCTTGTTGTTCTAGAAATATTTATGCCATGAAGTCTAGGTAGCCCTTGGGAACGTTCTCCACTTATAAGAAACACACACTTGAGCTTGTCCTCTCGCTGCATAGAGGATTGGGCTTTCTCTCTTTGAGAGCTTTCACTTGTCATATTTTATTTTCAGCTTTTTACTTTATTGCAAACTCTACGCCAAAAACCCAAAACACTTGCATCATTTAATCATTTTAGTTTGTCTAGTGCATAGATAATAAGAGAAGTGACACTCTTATTTGAGAGGATAAATACTTATACCTTCTACTCCTCGTGGGATCTATACTATACTTACACATTGAAGATTTCAACGATCCCCTATACTTGTGGGTATCAAGACATTTTCTGGCGCCGTTGCCGGAGAGTGTAGCGCTTAAGTTTTTATTCTTGTTTGCACTAGATATTTATTTTCAGTTTTGCATATACTCTAGTTTACTTTCATTTTTGCATTTAGTTTAGTTTTACTTTCAGTTATATATATCAAAAAAAAAATAGAAAATGAAAAATACCAAAAAAACTCGTGTTATGGGCATAAGTATGGATATAAATGATGCTTTGTTTAGACACTTGAATGCTGCTAAGATTGCCAAGGAATATAGAGAATCAAAGGAAGGGAAAATACTAAAAGGTTTCATGATGGAATTAAATTATATTGCTGAGGAGTTGCTTTTACACCATGATGTAACCTGTATTTTTTTGCTCTGAACAAAAAGATAAACATTTTGAATTTCAATGTAGGTTCCATGAAGAATGTGTTATTGGATCTTACCATACTGGTGATTATGCTTATTTAGGAATGGAACAAGTAGAGGAATTTGTTACTTTCAAGGCACCTTTTGAATTGCAAACCTTCATTCATGAAAATAAAACTTGCCCTATAGCTAATAAATTTGGAAGAGAGATAGATTTTATTCTTGAATATTGCATAGACAACTTCTCTCAAAATATTTATGTTGTTGAATATAATGAGGCTCCCCAAGAGAGCACTGATGTTTTGCAGGAAGAGGAGGATAAAAACCTAAGCTTGGGGATGCCCGTGCAACCCCAAGAAGATGTTGAAAATGATGAACAACTAGAGAATGAAGAGAGGAAACTTCCACCTTCACCACCTATGGATGAGGGTAACACTCAAGATTTGTTGATGATAAACTTTTTTTTTTTGATTCTGATGATGAGGAGGACTATCAACCTATGCCTAATGAGAACATTATTGATAATAATTTTAAAAATGATGAGGAGTATGGTTTAGACATGTTTTATGATAGTACTCTAGATGATGATCCTATTTTGCTTGGTGATCCTCCATGTTTAGAACTTGTTACTACTTTACGTGACGATAAAAATGATATACTTGTTGTGTGTGAAAATACTCTTACTTATGAGAGTCCTACTTTATTTTTGAACTCTCCTATTCACACCATGGAGGAGAAGCTTTTATATGTTGAAAAGTACTTATGTGGGCTGAAATTATCTTACACTAATAACCATTTCACCCATAACCATCATGTTTATGGTGCTTCTTGCAATTATTATGAGAGAGGAAGAAAGACTTATCTTTATGCTTCTATGTTATTTAAAATGCAATCTACAGATCATTACATGCATTGGTTACCACAAAATTGCTGCTATTTATTCATATATAAAATGCCAATGCATAGGAAAGGAGTTAGACTTAAAAGTTAATGGTTTAATGTTTTATGGTGTGCTCTTTATGCTTTTATTTCCTATTTTGTTTAGGCACACCTTCATATATTGAAAACTTGTGAAATAACTTTACCTACTGTTTTCTGATTGCTAGTTTAAGATTTTTACTTTATATAAAATTTGGGAAAGTAAATGAGAAGGATGAGTAATGGAGATGTTGGGGTCGACCTTGAACATGTGTTGTTCATGCCAATGGAATCATTGCAAGGTCTCTGTCATTAAAACTTTTCCCAAAGCTAAAACCAAATAAAAAGAGTGTTTATGTTGTATATATTTGCTTCTTCTTTTGCCTTTTTACTAAATCAAAAACAACAAAAATATTTTCTTTCTTCTTTGTTTGTTTCTCTTGATTCTTTCTTGGTTCATTTTGTTTCTTTTTTATTTTTATCTTCAGTTTAAGTTTTGGTTTTTGAGTCAAGGTGCTTGTTTACTACTGTAACATCACCTTTGTATCTTATTTTTCATCTTTATGGCAAGAATAACATCTTTTGAGAGGTGGGATCAGACAATAGTGATTTGCTGTCCAGAAAACAGATTCCTAAGCTTCACTGCGAAAAATGTTAAAAATCACAGAAGAGGAATTTTGGCCTGACATTTTACGACAGCAATATTCAAGTATTATTACACATTTCATTTGTTAAAAGTTTTCTGATTTGAGCGACGTAAGTGCCTCTGAAAATTCACTCTTTGCGGGCTGTTCAGTTTTTGACAGATTATGTCTTTATTTTGCATTAGCCTCATTACTTGTGTTTTGTGTGGTTCTGTGGCGCCCCGACCCGACTGCTATACAGAGATGCTGTGTGTCACCGGTTAAGCGATACAGCCGGAGGTTACACCCCGATTGATGCCTTAACACAGGCACAACTATCAATGCATAATAGAGAGATCAAGACTTGTGGAACAACTGGCACATCACAGACTCTACGACTCAAAGCATTTTAGTTCAACTCTTATAATAGAGAAAGATAGCAAATATTACAACCAGAGGTCACAGACCCAACGGTACATCATGCGGAAGCAAATTATGTTGTTCTAAACAACAAGATCCAAATATGGCCTAAGAGGCCTACAGATAATCATTCCAGCGCCAGCTGTTCCGGAATGTCCCAAGCTGCCACCTGGGAACCCCAGACTACTCGTCGACGTCCACAAAGAACCCACCTTCGAGGTCGGTGAAGTCCTCCACTGAAATCAAATAAGCAACGTTGAGTTCGACGAACTCTGCAAGATTAATAGAGCTACTAGCTCGATGATTGGCTTTCAAAGGTTTTATGGTTGTTTTGCATAAAGCTGGTTTTCTGTATAAAAGACATCTGGCATCGACTAATCAGAATATTTTCGAAAGGGGGTAAGAAGTAAACTCTTTTCTTCTGATCATCTTCATCAACAACCACCACCAGTCACTTCACCTGTCTACAGAGGCACCTCCCCGAATCACCCTCGAGGAAGTCAACCTTACATCCTTGGTAGTACCTTTAGTACTCAGGTTTTAATCATTCCTGTTCAAGTTATTCTATGATCCTACCTTCACTTCCCAAGTCGTCCATAACCGCGGACACGGCTTTTCGAAAAGATTTACCCTGCAGGGGTGTACAAATGTTTGCCACGCGTACCGTCCGGCCCATTACCTAGCTTTTAGCTCTCTTCCTTGGAGAGCCGGCTGGGTGGGAGCGGTGTCGACTTCTCCCTCGTTAAGGACTTTCCAGGATCATCAGTGGCGGCAGGACTGCCAGGATCACATCACCCCGCCCCACGGCCACTCATTTTCCTAATACCACACTCCTCATCTCAGTTCATCCCACCATCATCACGCACGCGCAAATGGAAGCCCGAACTAGAGGACCCTGGCTAGCCCCGCTCGAGTTATTTAGTCTATGAGGGTTCCTGCACTACGAATGCATAGGCCTCACGCATGGTTGCACGCTCAGTCTTGGTTCAAGAGGTAAAGAACTCACACTTAGGCGGCGAGAACGAGACAACCCACCACATTCCCCGTGGCCTCTCATCCCCGCCTTTACGCAGTTTATTAACCGTCACCACATTTTCCATCACATCCGGCCATTCCATCAACTGTTCCACATTGTAACATCCACCGGACAATCTAAGCATTTACACTAAGCAGGGCTAAGCATATACATAGCAAGTATACTTATCTCGGCCAACACTTCAACCCTATGGATATTAGGAAGGATACAGGTAATGGCAACAGAATTCTAATGCAACTAGTAGGATACTCTAGTCCAAGCAAAAGACATTTGGAACCGAATGCAATATTATAGTGGGGAAAATAATTGCGGAAAATATAGGAGGAGACATGCTCAGAGGGGGGATTACGCTTGCCTTGTTCAGGGGGCTGATAATACGGTTCGTCAGGGTATTGCGGTGGCACCCCGACTGATTGATCTATCGATGCATAAAACACCGGAAAGACAACAATCAATAAACACACAAGCAAAACAGGTGCAATGCACAAACACATGATGACATGATAGATTAATGCAACTGATGGATCATAAACATGCTCAACAGGTTAAATGAGTTGTCCCAAATCATCTGGCAATATTTGGCACAGTCCCATATTTATCTTAATAGTTTCTGTAGCTTAATCCAATTAGATCAGTAGCTAATCGTCCATCAAACATGCATGGACATGCTGTTTTAGGGTAGGTATTGATTTGCTGAGCAATTTGATATAAAGAACACCTTTTTCTGATTAATCAAACTTAAGTTATTGAATTTCTAAAGTCCATTTTAAATCTGCCCTTTTACTAAAGTGCAAGAAAAGTTAATCCTAGTATTTAGTTCAGCATGGAAATGATGTTAGAAAGTGAGGTTTATTCCACTGATCATTTTGATATCTTATTTGCAATTTTTGGATCAATATTTATTAGGATATGAATTTTATAAAATCCTTTTCTTTTCTGCCATTTTCCCAATTTATTTTAAACAGTATTAAAAATAATTATCCATGTTTGGAAATAAGGTGGAATATGAAGTATCTTTAGTGCTGAACATTTTGGTATATCAAACCTAATTTTTGGATCAATATTTAATAAGTTATGGATTTTCCAAAAATGATTTCTTTTCTGCCATTTTAATTATCTAAATGAAACAGTAACTAAACTAATTTAGTTGGGTAGACAAATTATACCAATAGACAGGTTTTACTTTTCTGAACATTTGGATATATTATTTGTAATATTTGGACAAATATTTAAAGAGATATGAATTATTCAAGTTTTATCGAATTTCTGCCAGCTTTTAAATATTTACAGAAAAACTAACCGAACGTTTTTCACGCGGGCGTGGGCTACACGCAGCCATTGACCTGTGGGGTCCGTGGCCACGGTGGCTGCCACGCAAGCACGCGTGGCCCACAGCGTGTTGACCACAGCGAGGCCACGACCGTGGCGCGCGACGGCGGTGACCGCCGGCGGCGTCGCGCACGGCCACGAGGCTACGGGGTTCCATGAGGCGAGCTACGAGGCGCACTCGACAGGCGCGAACACGACGAACCTAACTACGGCGGTGCCGCTACCTAGAGGTCACCGGAGACGCCGGAAACAACGGCGACTCGCGGCGGCCGGCGGCGAGCTACGGTAGAGCTACTGCTACGCGGCGAACTAGAGGAAGAGGAGAGGTCCAGGAGCACGGTGGGCTCACCCTCGATGCGTGGGAAGCGACGGCAGCGGCGGAGGAGGACCACAGCGACGGCGAGCTTGCTCGAGGTCCGGCGGCCGTGGTCGGGGAAGATGAAGACGGCGGTGATGATTCCGGGCTTTTCCGCTCGATTCCTTCTACGAGGATGGAGAGGAGGTCACGGCGGAGGAAATGGTGTGCTTCTATTGGCTCGGGGTGGTCTCCATCGCCGGCGATGCGCTCGGCCGTGGTTCGGTGTTTTGGGGAAGAAAATGAGAGACAGCGAAGGAGCAGAGGAGGGGGTCGGGGCTTCTTATCTCCTTCGCAGAGGAGCAGGGGGGGTCCGGGAGGCGACATGGAGCGCGGGGTACGGCGAGCGGTCGCCAGGGGGGCCTGGCGCGGCGACGCGCAGGAGCACGACAACGTGCGGCTCGCGGGGAACACGGCGGCGTGTTGCCCGCGCTACAGGAGGGAGATGGCGAAATTACGAAAACCCCCTCGGACTTTTCTTCCTTTTCTATTTTCTGTCCTTTTCCTTTTCTGGATTTTATTTAGGGCAATTAATTAAGGCATTTAACCAACTCCAAATCTTCTGAAATTTTGGGGAAAACTCTTATTTCATATAATGAGGCCCTGGTAACATTTGGAGCTTATTTGGAGCAAGTTTGTAGAACAAACTTGTTTTAGTTTCTTCTCTGCCATTATTTTAAAACATTTAATTGAGGCTCTTAGCTCATTCCAAAAATGGTGAAAATTATTTGGGCAGACTCCTATTGTCAGGTAGTAGCTCCTCAAAAATTGGTGGTTCAGAATAAAAAGTTCTGAACAACTTTTGTTCATAGGGTTTAGATATAGCATTTTCCTTAAATACAAACTTATATTCCTTTAGAATTTTGAAAGCAAGTTCAACATATTATTTTTGAACTCTTGGAGCTTCCTTGACAAATATGGAAGTTTCTTTGAATTGGTTTGTCACAGCAACCTCATTTGAAATTGGAATTGTTTGAAAACATTTTGTTGCTTTTGTTTCCCCTTGGTTTTCAAGTTCTTCGTTTCAACTTGAACACTTAAACAGATGATGCCATGATGCATGAATGAATGCAAAAGTGAAAATTTGGTTCAAATTTTACAATATCAAAGGTGGGCTGTTACAATTCTACCCTCCTTACAGGAATCTCGTCCCGAGATTCTAAGATTGCGGAAAGAAGTCGGGATACTCCTCACGAAGACTAGACTCCCTTTCCCAGGTTGCTTCTTCTTCGGAATGATGAGACCACTGAATTTTGAGGAACTTGGTGTCTTGTTACGAGTCTTCCTTTCTGCTTCATCCAGGACACGGATAGGATGCTCGCGATAAGTGAGATCTTCCTGGAGATCCAGTTCCTCATGATTGACTCCATGGATAGGATCTTTGAAACAACGGCGAAGTTGGGATACATGAAACACATCATGCACATCTGGGAAGTTGGCTGGTAACTCCAATTATAAGAAAGATCTCCTCGCTTGGCCAGAACAGTGAAAGGGCCAATGTAGCGAGGGGCCAATTTTCCCTTGATCCCGAAGCGGCGAACGCCTCAAGGGGAGAGACACGGAGGTAAGCTTTATCACCAATTTCATAGTGAACCTCCTGATGATGCTTGTCATAGTAACTCTTCTGCCTAGACTGGGCAATCTTCAGATTCTCTCGTATGATTCTAACCTTCTCCTCAGCTTCATTGATATCCGGACCAAAGAGTGCCCTCTCTCCGGTCTCAGACCAATTTAGAGGAGTGCGGCATTTTCTTCCATACAGAACCTCGAAATGGAGCCATGCCCAGACTAGCTTGATAGCTATTGTTGTAGGAGAACTCCGCGAAAGGAAGATACTTTTCCCAATCCTTGCCAAAAGAGATTACACATGCCCTAAGCATGTCTTCCAAAACTTGGTTCACTCTCTCGGTCTGACCATCAGTTTGAGGATGGAACGCGGTGCTGAAGTTGAGACGAGTTCCCATGGCAGTTTGGAAACTAGTCCAAAACTTGGAGGTGAATAGGCTTCCACGATCAGAAATTATCTTCTTGGGAACCGTGAGGACGACGATACGAGAAGCATACAGGTCTGCCAACTTGGCAGCTGTAATGTCAACGCGAACGGGGAGGAAGTGAGCCACTTTTGATAGTCGATCAATGATGACCCAGATGGCATCGTTTCCCTTTGGAGACTTCGGCAGACCAGTAATGAAGTCCATACCAATTTCATCCCATTTCCACTCGGGATGCAATAGGGCGAAGAGTGCCGGCAGGCCTTTGATGTTCAGCCTTTACCCGTCGACAGGTGTCGCATTCAGCAACATACTTGGCAATTTCTCGTTTCATCCGAGTCCACCAGAATTGTGGTCGAAGGTCTTGGTACATTTTGGTACTACCGGGATGAATAGAGAGAGGAGATTCATGAGCTTCTTGGAGGATCAGCCCTCTCAATTTTCGTTTCTTTGGCACTACCAAGCGGTCACCAAAATAAACAACTCCGGATTCATTGACAGAAAAACATTTGGCCTTCCCGCTAGCAATGTTCTCCTTGATTTTTGAATACCCTTGTCACGGTTTGAGCATCCTTAATCTGGTCTACAAGAGTAGATTTGATCTCCAGATTTGCAAGGTAGCCAGAGGGAACAATTTCCAGGTTCAAACGGGCGAACTCTTCATGAAGGGCAGGTTGGGCCTTTTCAATCATCAGATTGTTGCAATAGACTTCCGACTTAGCGCGTCAGCCACGACGTTTGCTTTGCCGGGTTGATAGTTCAGACTCACATTATAGTCCGTGATTAACTCCAACCAACGCCTTTGCCTGAGATTTAAATCCGGCTGGGTGAAGAGGTACTTCAGACTCTTGTGATCCGAGAAGATCTCGCAACGGTTACCAAACAGGTATGGTCTCCATTGCTTCAAAGCATAGACCACCGCGGCAAGTTCTAGATCATGAGTTGGGTAATTGAGCTCATGCGGCTTAAGTTGGCGAGAAGCATAGCCACCACATGGCCATCTTGCATTAGCACACAGCCCAAGCCTTGCAGAGAGGCGTCACAGAAGACGACGAAATCCTTGCTTGTGTCCGGCAGGACAAGCACAGGAGCGGACGTGAGTTTGGCTTTCAGTGTTTTGAAGCTCTCTTCAGCTTCGGCCGTCCATACGAACTTTTTATCCTTCTTGAGAAGGTCAGTCAGGCCTTGGCTATCTTGGAGAAACCTTCGATGAATCGGCGGTAGTAACCCGCCAATCCGAGAAAGCTACGGATGTCCTTGACTGACATTGGAGTTTTCCAATCCAAAATGGACTGAATCTTGTCGGAATGACAGCCACACCATTAGCGGATATCACATGACCAAGGAAGACAAGATTATCCAACCAAACTCACACTTGGAGAACTTGGCATAGAGGCGGTGTTCTCGAAGTCGTGTCAGAACCAACGAAGATGTTCGCATGCTCTTCATCGGTTTTGGAATAGACGAGGATGTCATCGATGTAAATGACGACAAACTTGTCAAGATAATCCATGAAGATGGAGTTCATGAGCCTCATGAAAGTAGCTGGAGCATTGTGAGACCAAAGGACATGACGGTATACTCATATGAGCCATACGAGTAACAAATGCCGTCTTTGGATATCCTCCTTTCTGATCTTGATCTGATGGTATCCTGACCTCAGATCCATCTTGGAGAATACCGTTGCACCAGCTAACTGATCCAACAGATCATTGATGCGAGGAATAGGATACTTGTTCTTGATTGTCACCGCATTCAACGGTCTATAGTCAGAGACTAGACGAGGCACGGTAGAATCCCTCTTCTTGACAAAGAGTACCGGACAACCCCAAGGTGAACTGCTAGGCTGGATGAAATCCTTCTAACAGCTGATCAATTTGCTCTTTCAACAGAGCCAACTCTTCCACCGGCATACGGTAGGGCTTCTTGGAAATTGGAGCGGTACCGGGAAGTAGATCTATGACAAACTCCACACTTCGGTCAGGAGGCATGCCAGGCAATTCTTCCGGGAACACATCCGGGAAGTCACACACCACGTGTATGTCCTGGATTTCAGGAGGGATTCGCCTTCCATAAAGCAAAGGAGATCTCAGGTGAGTTGGGTACGATGGCGGACGGAGGTATTGATGTTGCAGGCCAATACTTCACAATGTCACCGGAAGGAGCGGTCACAGTAATGGTCTTGGCGGCACAGTCGAGATTAGCCGGTATTTGCTAGCCAGTTCATGCCCAGTATGACATCAATGCCTTTGGACTTCAGAGCTACCAAGGCATAAGGAAAAGACAAGGAACCTATATTAATCTGGACCTCAGGAGTAACCCCATCGGTTTGCCATTTGGAGCCAGGAGTGGAATCACCAAGGGATGGCTCATTTTCTCGAACGGTATTTGTGGTCTTTTGCAAAGCTATGGATATGAATGAATGCGATGCTCCAGAGTCAAACAAAACTGTAGCTGAATTGCCGTTGATTCGTAACTCACCCATAAGAACGCCGGGGTCCTCTTCAGCTTCTTCAGCAGAGACGTGGTTCAGGCGACCACGCACATAGGTCCAGCCTTGCCAGCTGGAGTGGCAGGGGCTCGTGCAGGTTCCCGGATAGGTGCCTTCTGGGGGCACTCCCTGGAGTAGTGGCCAGCCTGGCCACAGCTGTAGCAAGTGTTTCCAGGAGGGACAGATAGCTGAGGGCGATACCCACTTCCGTTCGCCCCAGGTGTCGAAGTAGTGGGGCGCGGCGGTGGTGGCCTGTATCCCGCGGCCCTCGGCATGAATGGAGCACGCGGCACAGCGCTGTAGGGAACGAAAACCCTGCGCTTCTTGCTCTCAGAACCCGAGGAACTCTGGCGGTCCCCTTGGGCTGGCCTCTTGGAAGCTCAAATTCCTTCCTTCCTTGCTCAAGAGTAAGAGCCTGGTTGAACAGCTCCTGGTAGTTCTGAAACTTGAAGGGCAGCAACTCATAGCGGAGCCTCGGCGCAAGCCCCTTGCGGAACAACTCTTGCTTGTCAGCATCATTGGTCACGTCCCGTGGGGCGTAACGAGAGAGATGGTTGAATTTGCACCCATAAGCTCGAAGATCCATATTACCCTGGTGCAAATCCAGGAACTCCCTCCTCTTCAGTCCATTATTGGCTGAGGTATGTACTCGCACGGAAGGCAGTGCGGAAATCAGCCCAAGTGAAGACATGGTGGCGGAACAGCCACATGACTTCCCACCAACAGCCAGCAGCACCAGTCAGGAGGTAGGTGGCGAAGTTGACTTGCTCGGCCACTGGGACATGCAGCGCGCCGAACTGGCGCTCCAGAGCGCGAAGCCAGTCATCAGCTCCAGTGGCTCCTTAGCATCAGCGAAGGGTGGCTGCGAGCGCAGGAACTCAGTGAGAGTGTTGCAGCCATTCCTCTGTGCATTCTGCTGCACCAACTGCTCAAGCAAGCGCTCATTGCGCCCACGGTTCTCCTCAATGGCCATCAAGACCTCAGCCATCGAGGGTGGTGGCGGCAGATCATCCTCATCATCATCGTGGTTACCGCGACCACCACGGCCTCCACGGCCTCCTCGAGCCATTCTGGAGATTTGACAATGACACAGTTAGTATCTTTCTCCGAATGGTCGAACAATAGCATTAGCGTCTACTCAAGTACACAGACTAGGGACGATAATACATTGTGTAACAATTAACAAGGAGTCAACAAGATAGAACTTGGGTCAAAGATCAGCATCATGTGCTACTAGCGTCAAATAGTTAAGAAACCATGTGATTCAACACTCTAGTTGGCACAATCCGGGACCTTATGTTCAAGTCCTTGGGTTAAAACCCAAAGAAAGGATCAAAAGATTAGACTCGGTAGAAACATCTGAGTTGATTGGGATTCAACGCAGCGGGAGCAACTGACACATAACACTCAAGGTCGAACCCACCCACGTTATCCTAAATTTTGAAGTAGACGAGAAGTAAAACTTTTAACTCAAATCGAGGTAAGATTGCTCCGAGATTAGAGTGTAACCAGATAAGGAGTAAAAAGAATCCTAAGATGGTTTTCACAACTCATTTTTAGGTTAAAATATTTTCACAAACACTAGACTCAACATCGACCAGTAGAAGGGTTTCCTACAGGCAGTACTGCTCTGATACCAACTTGTGGCGCCCCGACCCGACTGCTATACAGTGATGCTGTGTCACCGGTTAAGCGATACAGCCGGAGGTTACACCCGATTGATGCCTTAACACAGGCACAACTATCAATGCATAATAGAGAGATCAAGACTTGTGGAACAACTGGCACATCACAGACTCTACGACTCAAAGCATTTTAGTTCAACTCTTATAATAGAGAAAGATAGCAAATATTACAACCAGAGGTCACAGACCCAACGGTACATCATGCGGAAGCAAATTATGTTGTTCTAAACAACAAGATCCAAATATGGCCTAAGAGGCCTACAGATAATCATTCCAGCGCCAGCTGTTCCGGAATGTCCCAAGCTGCCACCTGGGAACCCCAGACTATTCGTCGACGTCCACAAAGAACCCACCTTCGAGGTCGGTGAAGTCCTCCACTGAAATCAAATAAGCAACGTTGAGTTCGACGAACTCTGCAAGATTAATAGAGCTACTAGCTCGATGATTGGCTTTCAAAGGTTTTATGGCTGTTTTGCATAAAGCTGGTTTTCTGTATAAAAGACATCTGGCATCGACTAATCAGAATATTTTCGAAAGGGGGTAAGAAGTAAACTCTTTTCTTCTGATCATCTTCATCAACAACCACCACCAGTCACTTCACCTGTCTACAGAGGCACCTCCCCGAATCACCCTCGAGGAAGTCAACCTTACATCCTTGGTAGTACCTTTAGTACTCAGGTTTTAATCATTCCTGTTCAAGTTATTCTATGATCCTACCTTCACTTCCCAAGTCGTCCATAACCGCGGACACGGCTTTTCGAAAAGATTTACCCTGCAGGGGTGTACAAATGTTTGCCACGCGTACCGTCCGGCCCATTACCTAGCTTTTAGCTCTCTTCCTTGGAGAGCCGGCTGGGTGGGAGCGGTGTCGACTTCTCCCTCGTTAAGGACTTTCCAGGATCATCAGTGGCGGCAGGACTGCCAGGATCACATCACCCCGCCCACGGCCACTCATTTTCCTAATACCACACTCCTCATCTCAGTTCATCCCACCATCATCACGCACGCGCAAATGGAAGCCCGAACTAGAGGACCCTGGCTAGCCCCGCTCGAGTTATTTAGTCTATGAGGATTCCTGCACTACGAATGCATAGGCCTCACGCATGGTTGCACGCTCAGTCTTGGTTCAAGAGGTAAAGAACTCACACTTAGGCGGCGAGAACGAGACAACCCACCACATTCCCCGTGGCCTCTCATCCCCGCCTTTACGCAATTTATTAACCGTCACCACATTTTCCATCACATCCGGCCATTCCATCAACTGTTCCACATTGTAACATCCACCGGACAATCTAAGCATTTACACTAAGCAGGGCTAAGCATATACATAGCAAGTATACTTATCTCGGCCAACACTTCAACCCTATGGATATTAGGAAGGATACAGGTAATGGCAACAGAATTCTAATGCAACTAGTAGGATACTCTAGTCCAAGCAAAAGACATTTGGAACCGAATGCAATATTATAGTGGGGAAAATAATTGCGGAAAATATAGGAGGAGACATGCTCAGAGGGGGGATTACGCTTGCCTTGTTCAGGGGGCTGATAATACGGTTCGTCAGGGTATTGCGGTGGCACCCCGACTGATTGATCTATCGATGCATAAAACACCGGAAAGACAACAATCAATAAACACACAAGCAAAACAGGTGCAATGCACAAACACATGATGACATGATAGATTAATGCAACTGATGGATCATAAACATGCTCAACAGGTTAAATGAGTTGTCCCAAATCATCTGGCAATATTTGGCACAGTCCCATATTTCTCTTAATAGTTTCTGTAGCTTAATCCAATTAGATCAGTAGCTAATCGTCCATCAAACATGCATGGACATGCTGTTTTAGGGTAGGTATTGATTTGCTGAGCAATTTGATATAAAGAACACCTTTTTCTGATTAATCAAACTTAAGTTATTGAATTTCTAAAGTCCATTTTAAATCTGCCCTTTTACTAAAGTGCAAGAAAAGTTAATCCTAGTATTTAGTTCAGCATGGAAATGATGTTAGAAAGTGAGGTTTATTCCACTGATCATTTTGATATCTTATTTGCAATTTTTGGATCAATATTTATTAGATATGAATTTTATAAAATCCTTTTCTTTTCTGCCATTTTCCCAATTTATTTTAAACAGTATTAAAAATAATTATCCATGTTTGAAAATAAGGTGGAATATGAAGTATCTTTAGTGTTGAACATTTTGGTATATCAAACCTAATTTTTGGATCAATATTTAATAAGTTATGGATTTTCCAAAAATGATTTCTTTTCTGCCATTTTAATTATCTAAATGAAACAGTAACTAAACTAATTTAGTTGGGTAGACAAATTATACCAATAGACAGGTTTTACTTTTCTGAACATTTGGATATATTATTTGTAATATTTGGACAAATATTTAAAGAGATATGAATTATTCAAGTTTTATCGAATTTCTGCCAGCTTTTAAATATTTACAGAAAAACTACCCGAACGTTTTTCACGCGGGCGTGGGCTACACGCAGCCATTGACCTGTGGGGTCCGTGGCCACGGTGGCTGCCACGCAAGCACGCGTGGCCCACAGCGTGTTGACCACAGCGAGGCCACGACCGTGGCGCGCGACGGCGGTGACCGCCGGCGGCGTCGCGCACGGCCACGAGGCTACGGGGTTCCATGAGGCGAGCTACGAGGCGCACTCGACAGGCGCGAACACGACGAACCTAACTACGGCGGTGCCGCTACCTAGAGGTCACCGGAGACGCCGGAAACAACGGCGACTCGCGGCGGCCGGCGGCGAGCTACGGTAGAGCTACTGCTACGCGGCGAACTAGAGGAAGAGGAGAGGTCCAGGAGCACGGTGGGCTCACCCTCGATGCGTGGGAAGCGACGGCAGCGGCGGAGGAGGACCACAGCGACGGCGAGCTTGCTCGAGGTCCGGCGGCCGTGGTCGGGGAAGATGAAGACGGCGGTGATGATTCCGGGCTTTTCCGCTCGATTCCTTCTACGAGGATGGAGAGGAGGTCACGGCGGAGGAAATGGTGTGCTTCTATTGGCTCGGGGTGGTCTCCATCGCCGGCGATGCGCTCGGCCGTGGTTCGGTGTTTTGGGGAAGAAAATGAGAGACAGCGAAGGAGCAGAGGAGGGGGTCGGGGCTTCTTATCTCCTTCGCAGAGGAGCAGGGGGGGTCCGGGAGGCGACATGGAGCGCGGGGTACGGCGAGCGGTCGCCAGGGGGGCCTGGCGCGGCGACGCGCAGGAGCACGACAACGTGCGGCTCGCGGGGAACACGGCGGCGTGTTGCCCGCGCTACAGGAGGGAGATGGCGAAATTACGAAAACCCCCTCGGACTTTTCTTCCTTTTCTATTTTCTGTCCTTTTCCTTTTCTGGATTTTATTTAGGGCAATTAATTAAGGCATTTAACCAACTCCAAATCTTCTGAAATTTTGGGGAAAACTCTTATTTCATATAATGAGGCCCTGGTAACATTTGGAGCTTATTTGGAGCAAGTTTGCAGAACAAACTTGTTTTAGTTTCTTCTCTGCCATTATTTTAAAACATTTAATTGAGGCTCTTAGCTCATTCCAAAAATGGTGAAAATTATTTGGGCAGACTCCTATTGTCAGGTAGTAGCTCCTCAAAAATTGGTGGTTCAGAATAAAAAGTTCTGAACAACTTTTGTTCATAGGGTTTAGATATAGCATTTTCCTTAAATACAAACTTATATTCCTTTAGAATTTTGAAAGCAAGTTCAACATATTATTTTTGAACTCTTGGAGCTTCCTTGACAAATATGGAAGTTTCTTTGAATTGGTTTGTCACAGCAACCTCATTTGAAATTGGAATTGTTTGAAAACATTTTGTTGCTTTTGTTTCCCCTTGGTTTTCAAGTTCTTCGTTTCAACTTGAACACTTAAACAGATGATGCCATGATGCATGAATGAATGCAAAAGTGAAAATTTGGTTCAAATTTTACAATATCAAAGGTGGGCTGTTACAGGTTCTTTTGATCAATGAACAATACGCAACCATAGTAACAGTAGTTAATGTTTAGAATCAACTCATGATATGTCTTTGCTATACCTATGTGGATTTAATTTATGGAGACACTAACCCTCTAATCAAGTTTTATGATGAGTTTTGTGTAAAGAGAATTTTCAAGTGGAAGAGTTGAGGGTGATGAACAAAGATCAAGAGGGACAAACACTCAAGCTTGGGGATGTTACCCCTGGGCTCACCCTACATATTTCGAATAAGTACAAGAATTCAAGCTTGGGGATGCCAAGCCACCTCACTCCAACCATCTTGATACCAAGTAAGTAAGCCTAGCTATATGGCTATAAAGAAAGCGCTTTACGGGAGGCAACCCGGTTGTTTTATTTTTGATTTTCTTTGTGTCCTCTTGCTGTAACAAGAGACTTAGTTTTTAGTTTTGTTTCTGGAATTTTTAATAAAGTGCCAAGTTTTACCTATTTTGGTTGAAAAAGTTGCTTTTGCATTCGGAGATTTTATTCCAGCACGAATCTGTGCACGGTATGATTTTTCATTCCTATTCTGTAACTCCGAATGAGCTGAAATTTGAACTGTAGTTGCAACTTTTCATCCTCTGTAAGCGTGAATTTTTCAGATTTTTTCGACATATTTAAGTAGGGTAGAAAAATGCGTTTTGCTGCTGCTGTTTTTCTGGACAGATTCTGTCCCATTTTGTTTGATGCATTCTTTGAACTTTTAACTTGAATCTTTTTATCCAATTGAGTTTATAAGTAGGCATACAACATTATACACTTTCTGGACATTCATATGAATTTTTGTTTAAGGATTTTATGCAGCAAGCAATTCATTTGTCTATCACTACTAATGTCACCCCACAGAAAAGAAATGGGAGAAACGGTGTTTTGAAGTTTTTTCACAGGGATTAGAGGAGATGCACCAAGAGCTATCCAAGGATGGTGAAGACCATAAGCTTGGGGATGTGAGACAACCCCACTGGACCAACACACTCTCGGTTTGCACACGTCTAACTTCTGTTTTTCGATCAATGCACTTTATCGCATAAACTTGGAGCGTCTTTTATTTTTGTTATTTCGGTTTGATTTTTGTTTGTCTTGAGACCACCACTATCATTTATATATGAGAGAGCTACTGGAAATTTGGGTTGAATTAAGTTGGATGCTATTAAAAAGATTGGGAAAGGGATGTTTGAGTTGATTCAAAAAGATACATATAGTTGCATGATTCATGTGCTTTTTAATGAGTATTAATTTGCAAGTGTTTTATCAAGAGCTATCTTTTATTCATGTTTTGATGCTGAATGTTACTTTACTTTGTTTAACATGGATTGGTTAGTTCTATGGACACTTATGCATGCATTTAGACGGTCAACTTTCTCCCTCTTGCTAACCCAAAAATTCCAACAAGTAAAAACTTGTTTTCCAACACCTTCAACCAAAGTTTTTCCAGTGAGTCCACCATATCTACCTATTAGCTTTATGCTATTCCGAGTATGTTTATCATGTTATATTGTATTATCTATACTTCTGAATTAAAATGCTTATGTTATTGATTGTTATGGGAAAAGTTGGTTAAAAAGCTCTCACGAACTTGATGCACACTTTACTTTTATTGCACTTAATAAACATGAACCATTGTGATTAAAATTATGAAGTTGTGAGCTTGACAAGAGTCTTGGTTGGGAGTTAGCTCATCTATGCTGACATGGCAAGCTTTCAACGTGCTCTTATTTATTTAGTTGATATCATGTACTTTTGTTTATGGATGCTTATCATGGTGCCAAATAAATGCGGAAACTTAGTAAGTTTGAGGAGTTTGTATAAATGGCTAGAGAGACGCCTGGGCCGCTAACCTAAGCCATGCATCATTCATGGTGGAAATTTACAGCGTACCAAAGTGAACATTCAGTGATGCACGTCATAATAAAAAGCTATACAAATAGTAAATAAAAGAGTGCTGAGATTGTTCATGTTTGTCTTGTCATTTTGACATGGGCTAGTTTCCATGTCCTGAGGCAAGAGGTACCCCAGTTGACGCTCTTGATGACGCTATTATATTACTTACAATGACTTTAACTTGAACTTGCTTTGTGGCCCGAGTTGAGTAACACCGTGGTGTAGGTACTCGTATTCACGGGGCATGAGGCATTCAACCCATACTTTGTCAAGCACATTACTCATATTTGCTTTCACTTTAAACTTTAACCATTCAAGATGCTATGATAGGGGTAATGAGAGCTCCACACCAATGAATACCACATTGCAAACATTAACTTAAGTAGAAGCATTTGGAAGCTATATGAAACTTTTGCATGTTTTACCTCTACTTATTTATCTATCTTTCCAAAGTGTCCACTTTTATATTCAGATTTTACAAGATTACTCTATGACCATTATAGGATGTTTTTACTTTTCATTATGCGTACATTTGTTCCATAGTACTTTCTTCTATGTTACACTTTGTGAATTATCATTGAACATCCTTTCATTGAATATTTGATATCACTTTATAATCTATCTTGTATATTGCTACTCCTTTGAGAATGAATCATTTGACTTTATGTAGCAATAGTAATCATCTTTGATATCCATTGATAGTATTAAAATGCAAAGTCCATGTTAGTTTTATCACCTTCATACTCGAGGACGAGCATTGGTTAAGCTTGGGGATGTTGATGCATGTAAAATGCATACATGAACTTTACATTTTATTACTTGATATTCCAACTTATTTGCATCATATATGGGTTATATTTATGTTTTATAATGATTTTAGGGGATAATTCACAGTTTCCCCATTTATTTGGAATTAACCCTGCAAACCAGAAAACCCCTTTTTCATCTTTTTGACTTTCAGGGACCCAAACGACGTCCAAATGACCTAATATTTCACGGGCGTCAATTTTTGGAAGGAACGAAGCGTAGGAGCGAAGGAAGCGAACAAACGGAAACCCGAGGGCCGAAAGAGGTGGGCCCACGCGGTCAGATTCCTTGACCGCGTGGGACCCCCTATTCTGGGCCTCGAGCCTCCGATGCCGTCGATCTTCGTCCCGTGCCTTCGTCTTGACCTAAAAACGACTATAAAAATAGTCCCCCGACGGCTTTCGGAAAGGCGGCGGAGAAACACAAAAACCACGAAACAGGAGACAGAAGGCTGCCGCCGGAGAAGATCGGAGGGGGGAAACGCCGCCGGAATCACCTCCGGAAGGCTCCTCCATCCCCCCTCCGGAGTCTCCATCAACACCACCGTCAAGACCAGCACCATCTCCATCACCATCTTCGTGATCCACTTCATCCCCCTCATAGTTTGAGATTGTTGAACCCTAGCTATTGTCTAAGTACTATTCTACATGTTTGTGAATTGCTACTTGTCATTGTTTTGTGGGGAGATTATATTCTCAGATTGTGTTGTATCACTTATGCCATTGAATCATATCATGTCTTCGCGTTGTGAGTAGTTCTCTCATGTTCCTGGGGGCATAGGATGGATTGGCAATGATTTATTTATGACATGTGTTGGTATTTTGTCTAGTGTTTATCTTTTTATGTAATTCTATGATGGTGTTGTGCGAACGTCGACTGCACATCACTTCACCTATAGGGGCTCATAGGAGAACACCGTAGTGTAATGGAGTGAGGGAGACTTGGGAGGACATGTAAACCTGAGACCGAGTCATGAAGTTGCATTATGAGGGTATTAGTATCGGGGACCTTAGAGTTTAAGGCTATGGTGGGACTCTATGTCTTAATAACTCTTGTGCAGTCATTTACTTGGCCATAAGAACCATCATAAGGGGGTTTAGTTTATTTATTTAGCTTTCCCTAATTATGGCTCCGTCCAAAAGAAGATTAAAACTTGACAAAATGCTTACCTTGTTGTTCTAGAAATATTTATGTGATGGCTACGTGTTGGTGAACCACAAGAGGAAGGTTATGATGTAGACAGCAGAAGTTTTCCCTTGAATAATCTACCCAAGGTTATCAATCCAGTAGGACTTGACGATCTATCGGAAGGTTGTTGATGTTGACTCCCCCTGGCGCTAGGGAGCTTGCACCAACGTGGAATCTGCACAGACACAAACCAGAACTTTGCCCAACACGAAACAGAGAGGTTGTCAATCTCTCCGGTCTTGCAGAAACAAAGAGTTAAACGTATGGTGTGGAAAACAGCAGGAAACACAGCAAGTAACAGGAAACAGATGATTGCAGCAGGTTGTGTAAACAGTATGAGGAAATTGGACCAGGGTCCACAGTTCACTAGTGGTGTCTCTCTCAGAACAGATAACTAGCATGTTGGGTAAACAAATTACAGCTGGGCAATTGACAAATAGAGAGGGCATAACAATGCAATACATGCCAAGATGTCTACTATGAAATCTAGTTGGGCATTACAACAAAGTACATAGACCGTTATTCCAACCGCATCTATGCCTAAATAATCCACCTTCAAGGCAGCATCCGCATCCTGTTCAGTATTAAGTTGCTAACAACAGATTATTGCATGAAGTAAAGTGTGTAATGTAATCAATACAAGTGCCCTTGGACACTGCACCAATGTTTTATCCCTAGTAGCAACAGCACATCTACCATCTTAGACCTTTCTGTCACTGATCCAGATATCTAGAGACTGAACCCACTATCTAGCATAAATACCCCCTCTTGGAGTCACAAGCATCTACTTGGCCAAAGCATCTACTAGCAACGGAGAGCATGCAAGATCAAGAGCACATAGATAAACAACTTGAATAAACATGGTATCAATATTCATCGGATCCCAGCAAACACAACATCTAGCATTACAATAAGATGATCTTGATCATGTTAGGCAGCTCACAAGATCTAAACATGGAGGCACAAGGTAGAGAGACAACCATCTAGCTACTGCTATGGACCCGTAGTCCAGGGGTGGACTACTCACGCATCACTCCGGAGGCAGGCATGGTGATGTAGAGCCCTCCGGTGATGATCTCCCCTCCGGCAGGGTGCCGGAAAGAGCTTCAGAACTCCTCCGATCTGAGATTGACGATGACGGCCGCGACGGAACTTTTCGTGGAATATGATCGACCGTAATAGGGTTTTCGCGTCGCGGAGAATATATAGGCGAAGAGGCGGCGTCGGTGGCCGAGGGGGGCCACCACGCCATAGGGGGCGCGGGCCCACCCTGGGCCGCGCCCTAGTGTGGCGTGGCCCCCTGGTGGGTCTGCTCCGACTCCCCTTTGGACTCCGTGATCTCCTCGTGATATTATTGACGATGTCTTTTGTTTCGTCCAATTCCGAGAATATTTCCTTAATAGATTTTCTGAAACCAAAAACAGCAGAAAACAGGGAACTGTCACTGTGGCATCTTGTTAATAGGTTAGTCCCAGAAAATGCGTAAAAATGATATAAAGTATAGCCAAAACATGTAGCAATTGATATAATATCAGCATGGAACATAAAAAATTATAGATACGTTTGAGACGTATCATTATGTCATGAAGTCTAGGTAGCCCTTGGGAACGTTCTCCACTTATAAGAAACACACACTTGAGCTTGTCCTCTCGCTGCATAGA
The DNA here is from genome assembly GCA_947311845.1 of Poa pratensis. NCBI lineage: Eukaryota > Viridiplantae > Streptophyta > Magnoliopsida > Poales > Poaceae > Poa > Poa pratensis. The sequence goes on along the minus strand of CAMZMU010000112.1, from coordinate 11,015,680 downwards.
GGATTGGGCTTTCTCTATTTGAGAGCTTTCACTTGTCATATTTTATTTTCAGCTTTTTACTTTATTGCAAACTCTACACCAAAACCCAAAAACACTTGCATCATTTAATCATTTTAGTTTGTCTAGTGCATAGATAATAAGAGAAGTGACACTCTTATTTGAGAGGATAAATACTTATACCTTCTACTCCTCGTGGGATCGATACTATACTTACACATTGAAGATTTCAACGATCCCCTATACTTGTGGGTATCATGTGGTCAATAAAATCTCTTATCGAATTATTGTGATCATTGGAGTCATATGGTCGAAGCAAAACATTCACTTTAGATAATAGGGAAACCATCTAAATCCGTGGAGGCAATACCATATGAGTGATGGCATGGTTTTTAGCCTAGATTGTCGTTTTGGTATTTTAGTGTTTTGATATGATCAAACCTAAAAGTGGATAAATTCATCTCTGTAGTGTATCTAAGAAATCAGTTGGATACATTTCTCACGACAAAGGCTAATTTGTTGCTAGATCGTACCTTGCTCAAGAAATAGTTTCTTGTCAAGGGTATAAGTGGGAAAGAAAGTAGAGCAAGACGGAGTTAATGAACTCACTCTCCAGACTTCGAGTGGCGCAACGGAAACTGTTCCGGTATCGTCCTCTAGAACTGGAAGGAAGCTTATGATAAAGATCATGATGCTCTAAGCTCATACTAAAGATCGTAGGTATACGAGAATGTGTTCCGCACTATGTGGTACGACAATCTTGTTATGAACGTCATGTTAATGGAACATAAAAACCTACGAACTACAAAGAAGCGATGGTTGACCTAAGTCTGAAAATCGGCTATGAGCCATATATATAATCCAAGATAAAATCCATGTACGATTACCAAGTACTGACTTGGGTAGATCTTCTTGATGCCCTATAGGCCGTTTAGAGAAAATGGAATTTTATGAGAAAATAGACACTGATAAGGGTCGATTTGTCACAAAACGGTTTCGACAGATTCAAACAGTTGACCACAACGAGATTCTGTCTCACATGGCGAAGCCTAAGTCTATTTAGGATTGTTTTGGCAATTACTACAATTTCAAATTGAGAAATTGATAGATGGATAAAGAAGCCATGTTTCTTAATGGTAACATTAAGAAAGAGTTGTAGTTAATATAATGAGATGGTTTGGTGATCCTAAGGATGCTAGACACGTATGCAAACTTCAGCTGTCCATTCATGGGCTGAAGCAAGCATATCGGAGCTGGAATCTTCAATTTGATAATGTGATCAAAGGATTTTGGAGTCGTCCAAAATAGTTGAAGAAACCTGCATTTACAAAGAAGTGAGTGGGATCTAAGTAGTTTTTCTTGATCTTATATGTGAATGGCATATTTGAGTGGGAGCTAAAAGAAATTCCCTGGTCTTATATGCGGTAGGCATATTTGATTGGGAGCTAGGTGTCATTCCAAATTTTATATGTAATGACATATTGAGAATGATACAGATCCTCTAGTAAAGTATGAATGATTATTTAAGTGATTAAATTTTCTATGAATGAAGTTAAGAGTATTAGGCATTAGATCTATAATTTATATAGATCAAGAGGGCTTAATAACATTAAGTCAGAATATTTTCCTATATTAAGAATCTGAAGTGTTTCAGAATAGAACAAGCAAAGAAAAGGTTCTTACTTGTATGACTAGGTAAAATATTAAGTTTATCTTGACATTTCAGCGATAGCTATTGAAAGAAAAGGATGTCCGACATCCTCTATGCCTCAGCCATAGATTCTATCATAATGAAAACTCGACTTGGTGTGACCCAAGTTCTTGGTTGAAGAACGGGTTCTAGAGTGATCCCTGGGTGGATCAATGAACAAACGTTATGTATATCATTCAGTGACTAAAGAGAACTGAGGATATGTTTTCTGGTATGGAGTGAGAGTGAAAAGACAACTTGCCGTAAAAAGGTTACGATGATGCAAGTTATGACACTGACCCATACGACTAGAAATCTCATACAGGAGAAGTCCTTTGTTTTTGAAGAAAAACATGGTTACCTTGCGAAGTTGCATATGAATGCACTATTGCATAATCTACATAGGTATAGGAATATATGGCTACTTCAGAAGTAGCAAGTGTGATTGGACTGAGCGGGTTTTTTCCGAGCATGCGTGGTTTCCCTTAATAGATCTCTTAGATTTTTAAGTCCCATGCTACGCAAAGATTTGAGTTTCACTCCATCGACAAACATGTATTTCACCGTTATCATAAGATACGGGATGACGTCAAACTAGGTGACATAGAAGTGTTGCAAAGTACATATAGATCTCAATGTGGGAGATCTGTTGACTAAATTCCTCTTCCACGAGACAAGCATGAAAAACACCAAGTTGCTATAGGTGTTAAGCTTTTACCAGATGTAAACTAGATTAAATTGTACTCTAGTGCAAGTGGGAGACTGAAGGAGATATGCCCTAGAGGCAATTAATAAAGATATTTTATTTGTCATATCTCGATTGTTCATAATATGTTTTATACCATGCTATAACTGTATTAAGCGGAAACATTAATGCACGTGTCGTACATAAACAACCAGGTCCCTAGTAGCCTCTTTACTAGTCCATTGAGATCAACAGATGATCAAGGTTTCCTGATCATGGACCTGGATGTCAACTGATAATGGAGTCATGCCATTGGGTGAATGATGTGATGGACGCACATCCAATATATATAGAGAACGTAGTACTCAAGCCTTCGACCGTGAGATCATATTTAATCACTATCTCTGGAGGGTGCCTTGATTGCATCAAACGTCACACCTTTAACAGGGTGACAATAAAGGTGTCCCTTTCAGGTATCCGAAGGAATAGGTTGAGGCGTATGATCAAGAGCGGGATTTGCCAATCCATATTGCAGGATAGATACTCTGGGCCCACTCAGTGAGATTGCATCAATGAGCTTGCAAGCATGTGACTAGGTCACGAGGATGTAATACCACAGACGAGTAAAGATAGTATTGTCGGTAACGAGATCAAGCTAGGTATCGTGATACCGGAGATCAAGTCTCGGACAAACTAAGTATCGCTAGGTAAAAGGTATGGGACTTGACGTTTAAGGTTCAAGCGACAAAGATATTCGTGGACGCACATGGGCTATCATGGGTTTCCAGATCCCGCTGTTAGTCATTGATCGGGAGATGTCTCGATCATGTCTGGAGTGATCCCGAACTGTAGGGTGGCACACTTAAGGGTAGACGACGGTTAGGTTTGATTTGACACCGAAGAGAAAATAGAGAAGAGCACCGAAAACGTTCCGGGACATATCCGATGGAGTTCGGAGGGCAACAAAATGTGTTTCGGAGCAGGAATAAATTGAGATAATATGTATTTAATATTAATTAAAGTAATTAATGATTAAATATATTTTAATTTTAATTTTATTCAAATTTTATAGGCAGCCCACTTTAAATGGGCCTCACCCAAGTAGGGAGGCCCATAAGGGGGGGGGGGGGTGGGAGGATCCCCGCCAAAGGAGGCGCACCAAGGGAGCCGACCTAGGTAGGCCCCTGGGCCGGCGCACCCTCTTGGGTCATGGCTGGTGTGGGGATTAATCCCACACCGCCCGGCCACCGGGGGTGGCAGCCCTCCTCCACCTATATAAGGAGGTGCCCTATGCCTTGGAAATTCACCAAATTCTCTCTCTCTCTCTCTCTCATCCGTTGAGATGTGACTCCGCAATTGGAGCGGCGCACGGGTTGAGGTTTTCTCCACCATATGCACACCACCATGCTATCAGTTCTTCGGTCCAAGTCTCCAACTTCCGCTGCTTCGCTGGACCGGAGTTCGGGAGTCCTCGTCTACACCGTACGTGTGTAGAGCTACGAGGTGCAACACTTGGGGCACTTGTCGCGAGGGTCGTCGCGACCTTGAGGTCGGCATCGCCGTACGTCTTCATCATGCGCCGTCATCGAAACAGATCTTTTGATCGTCGACGCTTACGGTCTTCAAAGGTATGAACACCGTTCCCTCCGTTACTTTATATCTGCATAGTAATAGATCTTGGCTATTTAGGTTATCGTTGTTAGGAATTTTTTTGTTTTCTGCATATGACCCCCTTCACATCCAGAGAGCCAATGAGATTCTCAAGAAAACTCATGCCTTTGATGTTTCATAGAAGTGGCGAAGTTCCTCCATGAACGAGGAAGCTTATCGAGAATGCATCCCGCGCCAAACTTGTTCGGTAGCACACACTTAAGCAGCTTGAGTTTTGTAGCCATATTCTGTATTTCCTGAGTTTGTTCTACTACAGATCGGTTTACACTGTTTTGTAATCATTGAACTACTCCATGGCACACAATTCACCGTCTGCATCCTCTTCACCGAATTTTTAGTCCAATGCATCCCATGGTACTTTGGCATCCGAGCAAACTCAGGACAACACCCACTACAGTGGCCTCACTTAACGCTTTCTCTTCTTCGAGAGTAAGCGAACAACTGGGAGGGCAAGGTGCAACCCCGTGCATGCCCATTGCAGTGAGCCACAAGATGGTTTTGGTTTGCCATCTAAAATGAGCACCCGTGAACTGCTTGGTTTCCATGCAGCAGCAAAACGAGATGGCAAAAATTACCTAAAGACATAGGGATTTTGGATTGTTGAGACACTAGGCAATTTCCCGATGAGATTAATTATCGAAAGAAACATCATAGTAGAACTAGTAAATCTAGCCATATAAGCCAAACTAGACATATCTAACTGATATGCATATAAGCCAAATAGTAGTGCAAAAAATAGAATGAATAGTAGCACATACGTGTTGACCGGGTAAATCCTCACCACAACATTGTTGTCGTCAGCCATGGCTATCCTGAGGAAGCAGGCGAATGGTTGGCTTCGGAGTCGAACAGTTGACGCAGCTGGAGTCAGACGTAAGGGAGCACTCGCGACAAGACGCTACCCAAAAATCTTATCAGCACTCTTGGTGCAGGATTTCAACGGACAGGGTTTTGGAGGCGAGAGACAGGAAGTGAGGGCATCTCCTCTTTTCGTCCACCAAAATAGGCTCTAACTCGAACTCAATTTACGAAACGCGAGGTGCGTTGTGAGGTGGGCGGCGGAGGAGGAGTGCGCGTAGACTTGTCCTATTCTCACTCGCTTACTTGTGGGAAAAGTGATGCCCGATGCTCCAACTCTCTCCCAACCGGCAATTGTGGGTCTAAATTTGGTCCCACTAGCCACAAAACTTAATGGGCTTTTAAGATTTCAGAATTTGCTTAAATTAGATGGGCCAAGCCCATAAAATGCAACAAAAAAAGACAGTGTAATATTGTACACATCAGTGATCCATATATTGGTCACACAAACCATTAGTAGGAATTAACAAAGAGTTCTTTATTATTTTTCAAGGATAGACGACGTATCATTTTCATATAAAAGAGGCCACAAGGGCGAGTTACAATGCGTATGTCACATGCACACAGGACGCTATCGACCAATAACAACGTAGATCACTCGTCAACTCTCCAGCTATTCATCTACCAAAGACTACCTCTAAACAGCCCGCCCGCCCGCCAGAGTTCAGCTTTGGCCTTGATCATCCTACATGCCCGCTAGAATTCTTTATTATTATGGTTGGTTTGTGCAGGCTAGGCGAGCCATGAAGAACAGTGCCGGTCCATACATTTCTGAGGCCCCGGGGCGAGACGACAAAATGGGGACCTTGTAGGCAATTTTTTTTAAATGTATTAAATTTTATTGGCAATTCAGTAATTATCAGTACATAGCATAGTTTAATCGTCTTTGTATGGGGAAAATAAAATATGCAACACAAATTATTTATTTGTAATGATCCAGCGAACTGAATGATCAGATCTTGTTGTTCTTCACTCCATGATCTTCTTGTTTCTTCTAACACTTCTAGAAGCAAAGTCATCAATAATCACGTCAACATTTATTTCATCTAACTTAGCTTTCTCAATGCATAAAGTAGCAAGACCATTTAATCTTTCTTGTGACATTGTTGATCTCAAATAATTTTTCAGCAACTTCAACTTTGAGAAACTACGTTCAGCTGATGCTACAGTGACTGGTACAGTAAATAAAATTCGATAAGCTATTAATATATTAGGAAAACAGCCTATTTCTCGAACAAACTCAAAAATCTCCATAGCACGCAATGGCACATCAGATTCTCGTAAAGTCATTTACAACAGTCGTAATTCTGAAAAGAGCTCATCTAATTCAACATCACCTTGAGAAAACGTTTCTACAAATTTAGCACAACATTTGCGCAATTCAATATCATTCAATAACTTCAAATCTTTTGAGCTAAGTAAGAAGCCAAATATACTTTGGAACACTTTAAGTTCTTCAAATCTTTTTTCAGAGAGACTTTTGCAACATCAACCATAACTAAGAAGTAATTAACTTCAAACGCCTTCTCAGCTACTAGAACTTCTTCATCGTTACCAGTTTCGTCAAATTGTTTCTTCCTAGTAACATTACGTTTTATGGGAAATGATGGTTCTATTCCCATTTCAGATGCAAGTTCTTTCGCAATCTTTAAACTAGATGTGTATCCTTCATTTCTGTAATTTTCAAAAAACCGCATTATTCCTTCAATTTGCTGCAAAGCTGAGTCCACACACATGGTCGCTGACTGCAACGTCTTACTCACCGAGTTCACAGCAAATAATATGGCATGCCAAATTACCATGCCGAGTAAAAATTCAAAACTTCCAAGTGCATTATATAAATTTTTAGCATCTGTCTTTGACTTGGCATCATCACAAATTTTACCTAACTCGGACAAAGCTAACCTCAATTGGGGTGCTTGGTATCTAATAGCTTTAACACTTTTGATTCGACTCTCCCACCGTGTGTTAGACAAACCTTTCACAGTCAAACTTGGAATATGGTCAAGCAACACTTTCCATCTTTTAGTGGAACTTCAAAATAAGACATAAATGCATTGCACTATTCCAAAAAAAAGAAATAGCTTTACCGCAAGAACTTGCCATATCAGACAAAGTAAGATTTAGACTATGACATGCACATGGCATATACAAAGCACTTGAATTAATTTCCATCAACCGGTTTTGTACCCCTTGGTGTTTTCCTTTCATGTTTGAACCATTATCGTAACCTTGGCCCCTCACATTATCAATATTTAGGCCATAAGACTCTATAACAGCAAGAAGTACATTAAAAAGACCCAAACCAGATGTGTCATCCACCTTCAAAAATTGCATAAAGAACTCCTCTATCTTAATTTTGTTATTGGACATGTTAACACATCTAATAATTAAAGTCATTTGTTCTTGATGACTAGCATCAGGAGTGCAATCAAGAATTATGGAGAAATATTTAGCCTCTTTAACAATTTTTAGGATAGAACTTGTAACACTACAGGCTAATAGAGAAATTAACTCATTCTGAATTTTGTGGCTGAGGTAATGATGATAAATCTCATCATTTTTAATTCGCCTAAGATGTTCTTGCATTACTGGATCAAATTTTGCAATCATCTCTACACATGCCAAGAAATTACCATTGTTGTGTTGGTAAAGTTTTTCACTAGCTCCATGAAAAGCTAAGTTGCGTTTAGCAAGAAACTTCACAATGCCTACTAGTCTTATTAGCACTTGTATCAAACGTTCTTTCTCCTTTGTGATCTGCTGCTGCAACTCCCTATCAATTGTTTTATTTTTGGATAATCTAACTCTAAACGCATTTCAAGTGTTCATGTTTTTAATATGCTCTGCACTCTTTTCATGTTCTTTAAGTCTCTCGCTAATATGTTTCCAATCTCTCAATCCATTACATGCTAATGCACTCTTATATTTGTGGGATTTGAAAAGCATACAGCAAAAGCAATACACCTTGTCAACATGTTTCGAGTAAAATAACCATTTCCTATCATGCATCTCCCCATTACTCAACTCTCTGAAATAGTAACATGGTGAAAAATGTCTAGCAGAATCATCTGATGGGAACAAAATATTATCTTCTCTTACAGGCCCTTTCTCTACTAAAATATGCCTAGCTTTATCATCCAAATTAACCCAGTTTCGTGGATATAGGATATCGACAGTAAAAGGTTGTTGTTCGTCAACACTTGGAATTTCTGAAATTGTTGAATCGACTGGATTTTCAGACTGACGAAGATCATTATCAACCTCGTTGGGAACATTATCTTCATCTAAATTCTCAGTTTGTTGCTCTTCAACAGGTACTATGGCGAGTTGCAAGGAGTTCCTAGAAGAACTACCGGTTCTAAAAAAATTGTCAATTGAACCTTTCTGGGATTCTAGCAATTCATCTCTCTGTTTTTTCTCTTCCTTTTCTCACTACCAGATTGAAATTTTCTACAAGACATGCCACCAAACAATTTGCAGAAAAACAGTAGTCACGGAACGAAATCACCTGGATTTGGGTAGCTCGATGTCGAATTGTCGATGTAGCTTCGCGGATGTGCAAGGCCGCAACAATCACACTCCGTTCCCCAATCTCATCTCTTGAATCTTTCCCGTTCTCTCTGCACTCTCTCAGATCAATCGAGTCTTTGAAGAAGAACAGGCCTACACAGAAGAATAAGAGAAGAATTGGAGATGTGAGATCGAGTCAGGGGAGCTGGGCTATTTAACATCGAATTAAGAGATTAGGGGAAGAAGGGAGACGTTGAGGATGGAGAGAGATGATTGGGGAAGGGAATAGCACCGTTGGTCTCCATTAATCTCTGCACGGGAGCGGCGGCCGCGGCCTCGTCGCCTCGGATTTGGAAGTGCAGCGGCAGCGCTGTATGTGGATTGGAGAATCTGGGGAGGAGGCGAGGAGACGAGCTAGACGAGATTGGAGGCGTGCGCGGTGCGTTGCGGGCGTGCGGCCGTGCGGGTGAGGCCCCAGGCAGTTGACTGGATCGATTACTTCGACTAGATTTGTTTTCTTTTTTTTCTTTTTTCTGATTGACTGCATAATACATATAGTGGACTGCTACCTGGGCCGAGGCCCCTAGCTTCGTGAGGCCCGGGGCGGTCGCCCCATCGCCCCGGCCTGTGGGCCGTCCCTGATGAAGAAGGTAGTCCAATCTATCTCCATGCAGACGACATCTTTAGAGATGGAGCCAGAAGTAGACATGTTGTCTATCTCTTGCATCGTCCCAGTTTTGAGATCGGCAATGTAGCCGTGGTGGTGTGCGAGCACGATGAGCAGCTTGCCGTTGCCGCACCTCCCTCCCAGCCAAATGTATGGAACTCGTTGCGGCTGCTGACTGCTCTAGGATTGGTTTTGGTTTTAGGTCGATCACCCCGGCGCACGGCCAGTCTTGTCCATGGCCTGCGCATGCTGCTGGTTTTGTCCAAATCTCCACCAGCTGCAGGCCTGCGTCATACAAGCAAAGAGACAAGAGCTTTCCATCGGTGGTGGTAGCAAGGCGCGTTCGGTCGCGCTGGACGTTGAGATCGCCAGGGTTGACATGGGCCCAAGAGCTGACGGGGCTTGTGAGCTTGGTTGAGGAGACGCGACTGGTCGCGGCGTCAACGTGAAGGACGTGGAAGCAGGAGGACGCACAGAAGTGCCTTGGCACACGACGGCTTCACTGTGCATGAGGATCCCAGCGCCGCCCTGCTTATGCACTTGGTAGGCGCGTTCCAGCTCGGCTGGCCAGCCACGAAGGTGTGGATGTCGTAGTCAGTCTCGTCCTCCTAGCCTGCATCTACGATCATTAGGACTTTGAACGATGGCCGGCAGTCCGCACGGGTTAGAACAGCATGACCTTTGCAGTCCGCACTCACTAGTGGAAACAGGGCTATTAGTCCCGGGTCGTGAGGCCCTCTAGTCCCGGCTTGTCACCCGGAACTACAGAATCGGGACTAGAGGCCCCCCTCTAGTCCCGGCTCAGTTACGACCCGGGACAAAAGATCTCTCACGTGGCCGCTGGCCTGCGCGCGTGGTCGAGGACCTTTTGTCCCGGTTCGTAATATGACCCGGGACAAAAGATCTCCCACGTGGTCGCTGGCATGCGCGCGTGGTCGAAAACCTTTTGTCCCGGTTCGTAATACGACCCGGGACAAAAGATCTCCCACGTGGCAGCCTCTGCCTTTTTTGTATTCCCGCCTTATTTATTATTTAAATGTTGCAAAATATATGGTTAATTAGTTTCAAATCAGAAAACTACATACAGCATATCAAAATGTTCATAAAAGAAATATCGCTTCACGTCTATTCGATTACATGGAGATCATAACCGGGACTAGAGCCCGTCTATTCGATTACATAGAGATCATAACCGGGATTAGAGCCCGTCTATTCGGTGCCATTGTATTTTTCCTTTGGGTTTATGACATGGTCTATCAAAAATCCCGCAATTTCCTCTTGAATTGGAAGAAAGCGCTCCTTTAGTGGCAGATTCCTCCGCATTCTAGCCAACTATAAAAGAAGTAGATCAATATGAATATCAATCATCATAACAAAAATTACGAATGACACTCAAGACAATTGATGGTAATAAAATAAAATAGTGAATATATTTGTTCACGTACTTCTATAGATGTCGCTGCGTTCCGCTCACTGACCTCCTGGCGAATCCACTCGCAAACGAAGTATCCACACAAATTGGTCCCCGGTGGCTGCCTCTCGATGTACTTTACGAGAATAGAATTCAATCAAATAATAATCAAGCATGGTATAATATGGTATTGAAATTAGAATTAAAGAGATGCGTGAACCTGGCTAGCTCGTACTACTTACCTTGGGATGATGAAAACTAAGCTTCTTTTTAAATTCACCATGTGTCCTCTTTTTGAAAATTGTCCAAACCCTGCCCGGCAAAAAAATGAATAAATGAGTTATTAGTTACTTGATATCTAATGAAATGAACAAAAGAGACCGATATAGTGCGATAATGATTGAAATTACCTTTGGAGCACATCTAGTATGCTTTGGTACTTCTCTTCGGGATACGCCAATAAGTCGTAGATTTCAACTCTTGCAGAGTCAACTTCAATGATTAGCAGAATGTAATGGAAGTTGCGCACGTTTATATAAGTCAGTAACTCATGAGAACGGTGATTTGGAGCTCGGGCTCCATGGAGCCCATTTTTTTCAAAAAAAATTCAAAATTTGAAAACTCATCAAAAAAATCTGAAAAAAATCATGCACGTACCCGAGCATGGTATGCACCGCCGTGATTAATTTCGCACCGAAATGACATCTTATGCGCCCTGTACAAAAATGACAAATTTCTGACAGAAAATTCAAATTTTGGATCTCATTTTCTGTCCGAAATTTGTCATTTTTGCACAGGGTGCATACGATGTCATTTCGGTGCGAAATTAATCACGGTGGTGCGTACCATACTCGGGTACGTGCATGATTTTTTTCGGAATTTTTTGATGAGTTTTCAAATTTTTGATTTTTTTTGAAAAATCGGGCTCCATGGAGCCTGAGATCCAAAAGGACTTTCCGAGTAACTCATCAGTTACTTAACATCGAGTAAGCAAAATTAATGTGTACAAGACAGTAACACTCTTACTTGAAGTTGTAAGGAAACAGTATCTTCTCTTTGTAATGTTGCCTCTGTATGAACCTTAGCAAGTTGTCATCCGTTTCCTTGGCGTAGTCCCGTAGCAAGTCGGCATTAACTCGTTTTGGGTCAACGAACCCAGTGTCAAAAATTCTTTTTCTGTCACATTCATCACTCTTCATTCTGCATAATAGCGTAGTGAGCATAATTACTACAGGCAATGACCGAGCTGAGCTAGAGACTTTATTTTAGAAATAAATGAATTGAATCACTTACAGACAATAGGTACTGACGAGACTCAAGTCGAGGGCGTCAAGCTTGTATAAAAAAAAGAGTTCTTCAAGATAAATTTGTACCTCGTCTTCACCTATGTAATGATCTTCTGTAACTTTTACAACGATCATTTTTCGATCTACCTTTGTGACTGGCAAGTACCAGTCATGCAGTTTTCGCATTTGTGTTGGTAGAATCTCGATCTGATCAGGTGGCAGCAGAGGCTTCCCGTATTCCCATTTCCATACTACATCCGCCGCGTAGGGGATATCTTCGCTTTCCAGTTGAGAAAGAGTAATACCAGCTTCTGCAGCAAATTCCACCGCGTAGGATAAAGGAATGCCCGCCGCGGAGCCCTGAGCAGTGGGTACCTTGAGCGGGGAGATCGACTGTTTTGCCTGTTCTCCGAGCTGGGCACCGTCTCTTTTTCCGCTGGCACTACTACTTCCCGTCGTGTGGGAACTAGTTCTCCTCATACATCGTAAATAGTTATCGGTCATATTTATCTCAGTTTGCGATGGATGCTCAAGAAAGTCCTTAGCCCACTTTATTTGCGATGGAGCAAATATTTGCTTTGGCTCGGGCTTTCTCGGCGCAAGCTGACTTTTCACTTCGACAGCCACGATCGCGGCGTTTTCCTCTACCGTCCTGTCGTAAGCTCTGACGGGAGGAGCCGGCGCTACTTTTGGGAGGGGCTCCTGTCGGGGTAGTCGCTGGTAACCCATCGACGAAGCGGCGCGCTTCCCCTTTTGGCCCTGAGCCTTAGTGGGCGGAGGCGGCGGAGTTGGCTGAGGAGTCGGCTGATGCGGCGGTGGAGATCGAGATGGACTCGTGTTATGGTGGTCGTCCCTCTCGTCATCATGTGGACTTGGAGGTGGTGAATCGCGACTCGGAGGAGAAGATGGTGGCTGACGTGGGGTTACCACGGCAAATCACAAGGTCGAGATACCTAGGGTTTCGTATAGAGAGAGAAGTTGGCGCGCTGGTAGTTCCGGACGGCTGACAAGCAAGGATTTACCCAGGTTCGGCCCCTCATTGTGAGGTAAAGACCTACTCCTGCTTGTCTGATCTGTATATCCGCAATGGCGATGGTGGTGGTGAGATGTGATTTCTCTATATCTATGCGAGTTGTGGATCTAGTCCCCCTCCTTTAGGGTGCCCCTGCCTGGCTTTATAAAGGGAGCCAGGTAGGGTTTACAAAGTGTCCTAGTAGACTACATCTTGGAGTCCTTGACTTGTGCTTGAAGTAATTGCTGGGCCGCCAGGTGGGCTTTCGTCTGGGCCGCATCGGGTATGCCAACGGTGGAGTGCCCGGAGGGTATGCCCACGTCAGTCTATTAGGTATCTCGACCTTGGGATTTGCCGTGGTAACCCCACGTCAGTGGCCTTGGCGCCCAGCCTAGAAACATGATTTATTTCTTGCGCCATTGTTGGGGAATAATAAATGGGTTAACCCGCAGCTCACAAGACCAACGCGACTTATTCAAGCAAGGTGCGGCTCAACCTATGTTCAAGACCACACCACTCGTGGGCTTACACGAAGATGGGCCGACCCAAGGTCATGGCGTATTAAGAGGAAGGATCTAGAAGATCGGAGAAGATATAACTTGGGGGACACGAAGATTAGTCTCCAAGTAGGACTCCGGCTCATGCTTTCCTTGGGAGAGAAGTTTCCTTGTAACCTTGCGATCCATCGTCTTTATAAGGTGGACTCCAAGGACCTAGAACCCTAAGCTCAAAGGCTATCAAGCTCTCAAGCTCCAAACCCTAGATCTCATACAGAGATAGGCGACTCGACACATCGATCGCCAACCCCTTGTAACACCATATTCATATCAATACCAATTTAGGATAGGCAGGACGTAGATCTTTACCTCACATTGAGGGGCTGAACCTGGGTAAAAAACATTGTCTTCTTCATGCCCTGTGATCCTAAACTCGGAGACGATTGACTCGCACACTCCCACACCTACGAAGTCATCCATGACATCCGACGTGACAAACCCACGACAGTTGGCGCCCACCGTGGGGCCTGCGGTCAAGAGCGTCATGTTCCGTGCTGGATCTGTGCCCGGGACGGAGGATCTCGTCGTCGATTCAAGCTCGGCGATTTCAACAATCTCGGCGACTTCATTGCCGGCCGTTTCAAGCTCGGCGATATCAAAATCTACATCAAGGGCAGCAGACAACGTCCCTGCTGCGACCGACCCCGACGACGGCTCGGAAATCATATCGACGATCCGTTCGGTGAAAAGATGCGGAATCGAGTTACCCAGCAGCTGGTAAAATTTCGTTGGATTCCAACGGCTGGATCTCCCTGGGCGACTCATACGCTAAATCTCGTCGGAACCCTGACGAAACTCCGCGCGATCTCGGGAAAACAATTACCGAGGTCGACTCAGACATAAATTCGAAGATCCCTCCGGTGGAACATTGCGGAACACAATCCCGAAGCTACCCATAAAATTTGAAACAATTCCAACGGTTAGATCTCCGTCAGCGACTCGTGCACTGCAACAAGTTTATATCTATGCAAGGTCGCGAATCCTTCTTTTGGCGACGTCAACATACATCAGCGACTCACCATGTCATGTTTTATATCCATGGGCTCTACATCAGTACTTTTCTCGTTTGCGGACAATTGTATCTACTAGATGAAAATATTCCGGCTGATAGGCGTGTCAAAATTTGGATCACGCTGAGTCAAGATCGGTAGAAGCTCCGCGGCAACAACTAGCGATCCTGCAGGTTTGTGGCCTGAGTCTGGATCCAGGACGGTTCTTGATCAACACCGTATTGAAGTCTGAAGCCTCGCTGGAGTAAATCAAGAAAAGGAAAAAAAAACTTGGCGAGTTACCATAGAAATAGAAAAGAGAGTCGCCTGCAACTTAAAAAAAAAGAAGAAGAGAGAGTTCTACTTCAATGTGCTGGTGACGTACGTGAGTGGCCAAAGAGAAGAAAAGATGGAAGAGGCCAGCTCGCTGTTGCATGATGCAACCTTGCGTACAAGACAAAATCGAGAGCAACTAGCACTACTAGTTTACTAGTTTGACTCGTACACGGATCGATGATAATAGTTAAAGAAAGGAAATAGGAAGATCGCAAGCTGCCAGCAATTGCTCCGATCACCCGATGGCTCCTTAAAGGAATCAAGTGTTAGCTGAGCAAGGAAGGAAAGCGCAAATACCGGCGCCCGCGCGCGACTCCACGCCGCCACAACTGACGTCGATATTGCTCTGCAGCCGATCAATCATGGGTCAAGGAAGTCGATTGGCATGCTATTTCAGACAAGGCAGAATCCTCGTCGCTACCTCCACAAAGACACATGTATAAAAGTGAAGAAAAAACCTCGGATCATCATTTCACCATGGCCATCGGCCTGCCGACTCGAAAAAACCTCGGAGCAGACACCTCGCCCGGCTCAACATCATAAAAATAATCAGCACTTTGCTGACTCGCTGTGATTGATTTCAAAACCCATCGCGGCCTACTTCGTCTTCGACGAGCCGATGTCTACGGTCTGCGGACCATATCGCATCAACGCCAGGAGAATAAAAACAAGCTAAGTTGCTATCATGCTCAAACTTTACAGCCTTTTGCTTTATCAATTAATATTGAGTTTCACCTTCGAGTCGATCTCGGGGGCTGCATATCTAGTTGATAAGGCTTATTATCAATATCTCTGCGATTCAAAATATACCATGCCGCAGTATTCAAATTTAGATCACCTTGAAGGCTTAATTTACATCCACTGCTTAATGTAGAGTCTTACAACCCGCATGAGATTAATTAAATTTGAGTTCTTTATAGCTCGCACTATATTTATCAAAATCTAGATGCATATTGCTCACTACATCTATCAAGGTTGAGCTCTTTTTATAACTCGCATGATTTATTGCGAAATCAGCTTTCATTTACATCTGACAAACGGATTTCTTAATGTACCAATGTCACCATTACATATTCAAGCATTGATATTTAGTGACTCATTATATCATTTCATGATTTATCATTATCATTTCATGATTCACCATTATATTATTATATCATTTTATGAATCATCATCGACTCATTGTCATGTCTTTTTATGAGTCACCTAATGATTTACCTTCGTATCATTTTATGAGTCGCATACAGCTCATCATTACATCAGTTTACGAGTCACTAACGAATCATCATCTTATTGATATTGGAGTTAAACAGGTGACTCGTTGTATCAATTCTTGGGTCAAATCAGTGACCCGTGGTATCACATTTACAGCTAATCAGAGCTGGTTATCATCAAAACTAATTAGAGCTCGTCACGGCTATTACAGCTGATTATATCAAAAGTTGACTGCCACCTACGCGCGGTCGCACATCAGGATTAGTGAAATAAAGCGGGCACCACCGGTATCCGGGGGTTTGTCATTTCACCTCAATTTGAGTTGTTGAGACTTTATTTTCACTAATCTCTGGGTTTCATGGGGCTTTGCAGCTTTATGAGCTCGGCTTATTCTCGTGGAATCGCTCTTTGTGGCAAATTTTCCTGGTTATACTCGCCTTAAGTCAGATGCAACTCGCACTATGCGGCCAAAGTACCGGCATGTGGCGTCAATCGAGTCTGATTGCCTATCATGGCCGTTCTCGACCCTGAACACACATTAGACCTGGGAAATACTGAGCCGCGCGAGGACCTACTTAACGGTAACAGAGATAATTCAGAAGGGCTAAAGTACCCGCATGTGGCGTCAATCGAGTCTGAATGCCTATCATGGACTTTCTCGACCCTGAACACACATTAGACCTAGGAAATACTGAGTCGTACCATATGCTATCATGCAAAATACCATTTGCTATCATGCAAAATATCATTTATCATGCAGATTATACTATGCTATCATGCAGGGTACCATATGCTATTATGCGGAGTACTAAGGTCTCATCAGAATTATTACCAGCCGTCAAGGCTAACATATTATTATCAAGTTTTTATTATTACTTCCTCAAGGGCTTTGCCTTTTGATTTAACAGGAAACTATAACTTGGCCATATGAATTGGCATGACCAGATATTTTATGATTGGGATGATCTTCTTCTGATGTCGGCTGTTGAAGCCACCATTATCTATTTTATTACAGCCACATCAAGTGGAATTCTTAAGGACAATTCCTTAATTTATATCTAGAGTTTTGACAGGGATTATCTTTTTTTCCTATCAGCTCAATGAATATTTCATATTTCGGAGTATATATGCGGCTTTGCCCTACTCCAAACATCATTGTTTTCTTGCGGCAACAATATTTGCTCAATCTGTTGCAGGATCAAATTGCAACGATGTGCCATCAAGCAGGATAATGAAATCATTCCTACTTAATGCCTGGGGGCTAGGACAATCAAGTTTTTGTCTAATTGAAATATTTTTGAGTCCCGAGCAGCATGATCAAGCATGCAACCCGGCCCTCGGGGGCTACACATCCACCCACCGGCATTTGGTGGTTTCTACTAAATTGATATACCATGTTTATATGCAGATTTCATTTTTTGCAGCACATGAGAATATATATATCAATTTGCGAGTCAAATCGGCCACTCGGAAATCTTTAAATACAGGCTGTGGCTATATACCCTTGAGCCGCCATGATTCAACATGCGCTCAGATGGCTTGTCATGATAACTTGACAAAGTATAATACTCTAATGATTGACCAGCTTATTTATGCTTATGGTCTTTTCTGTTTCGATGTCTATGACTCAGCACCTTATACACATTTGGCTGATATATCTTGACGCTCATAAGTTATTATTCTTATGATTTCAGCTCAGTCTTACACCCAACAGGATAAGGTGGTTTTCACCAAAGGCTTCGCCGCCTCCACATTAACTCAGAAGCTTCAGCAAGATTTCGCCGACCTCAAAGGACCGTAATATTATATCAACAAACGTCAGCGGCTCATCGCTTCTACATCAGCGACTCAATAAGCCGCTACGCTCGCGACTCATCATCAGCGAGTCGCCAAGTGCAACATCGACGAGTCGGCAAGAACTACATAAGCAAGCACGCAAGATCATCATCAAGACAGAATCTTCCGCCTGATTCTACGAATCACCCGGAAGCTTGGGGGCTAATGTCAGGGAATAATAAATGGGTTAACCCGCAGCTCACAAGACCAACGCGACTTATTCAAGCAAGGTGCGGCTCAACCTATTATCAAGACCACACCACTCGTGGGCTTACACGAAGATGGGCCGACCCAAGGTCATGGCGTATTAAGAGGAAGGATCTAGAAAATCGGAGAAGATATAACTTGGGGGACACGAAGATTAGTCTCGAAGTAGGACTCCGGCTCATACTTTCCTTGGGAGAGAGGTTTCCTTGTAACCTTGCGATCCATCGTCTTTATAAGGTGGACTCCAAGGACCTAGAACCCTAAGCTCAAAGGCTATCAAGCTCTCAAGCTCCAAACCCTAGATCTCATACAGAGATAGGCGACTCGACACATCGATCGCCAACCCCTTGTAACACAATATTCATATCAATACCAATCTAGGATAGGCAGGACGTAGGTCTTTACCTCACATTGAGGGCCGAACCTGGGTAAAAAACATTGTCTTCTTCGTGCCCTGTGATCCTAAGCTCGGAGACGATTGACTCGCACAATCCCACACCTATGAAGTCATCCATGACATCTGACGTGACAAACCCACGACAGCCATAGAATGATACCACCCCCGACGTCTCTTAGTGTCGTCTCATCATCAGATCCAGGGATGTCAAGGTCCAGTGATTCATATCCTGGTAACATTTGATCCACGCCGACACGACCATAGCCATCTGGAATCTCATTGTCAAGCCACAATGCTGTAGATTCACAAGTTAAAGCATAGCCGTCCGCCGCCTTCACGGATAAGTTCCTCACCGCCACATGTAGCTCACAACTTGTCTTCTCCGTGATATAATCCACGGGGTAGCGATCCGTCGGTGCCTCATCAGCACCGACCCCCGTGGAAGCCACGCTGCTTCTCCGCTGAGATGGGCCGCCTTGACTATCTTGTTGCAGCTGATGAGTTGGTCTTTGCTCGCGCATTTCATCTATTTTCCTCTGCTGTTCCGCAAAGAGAGCAACTAACTCGTCGTTCTTTCTTTCTAGGTTCTTCAACCGGTCTGATTCCTCCTGCTCCTTCCTCCTCTTTGCTCTCGCTCGGCTTCTATAAGAATCACGGTCCTCGGGAAACCCACTCTCCCACGACACACTAGGTCAATAGCCTCGTGTTCGTCCCCCTTTTTCTTTGTTCCCGAGGGCCTTTGACAGCTCGTCGTTCTCTCTGTCGGGAATAAACTTTCCCTCTTGAACCTCGGCGATTACTTCAACAATTGCTTTCTGGGGGTATATGAATTTCTTTCTTTTCATCAATTATTAACTCCCCTGTTTCCATGTCATACTCCGCCCCATGCCCAAGTACCAAATTTCTTACCCTATGGGGCCACGCCTCTGTAGCTGGAGTGATCCCTTTTCCGCGCATGTCGGCCTCAACTTGATCCCACTTAGGCTCGGCACTTCTGTAGCCACCTGCCCCCATCTTATGGTGATATTTCTTTTTCGCTGCATTATCCTTATTCTTTTTCGACCTTTGCTTAGCTAGTTCCGAATTCTTGTACTCCAGAAATAAGGCCCAGTGAGCCCGCTGCCTCTCTAGTGTGCCAGTGAAATCTGGAGCTTTCTTATCTACGACCCACACACGGAATAATCTGTTCTTGTACTTATTGAATTGTTCAGACATCTTCTTAAGAGCGAAATGCTTGACTTTGTCCGTCATATCTTTTGTCCTTGCCTCTGAATCCAAGACCGGTAGGGTGAAATGTGCAATGAGCTTGTCCCAAAGCACACCTTTGGCTCTGTCGTCGACATAACTAACTCCATCTAGCTTTGCTGGCTTATTCCATTCCCGAACGCTGATATCCACATTGTCCCTAACAATAACTCCGCATTGATGCACAAACTTATTTGCGTTCACCTTGGGTTCCAACGGTTTGCCCTCTGCAGAGACGATCTCAATTCGGAGATGCGCATCTGCGGCCATCCCTTTGGCATGGCCTCGTTTACTAGATTGGGTCGATGCGAAGGTCTAAAAATAAGAAACATTTGTTAATACATATATATACAAATCAATTATTGCATCTGATCAACAGAGGCTTAATATACCTCGCCAGACTCATTCAAAAACTTTGAGCCATCTTCTGCTCCACTGTCTTCAGCTCCACCCGCGGGTTGCCGCATAATGGCGAAAATGTCCTCTTCCCTGTCTCTGTTGTTGAAGTTATCCATTGCTTAACTAATACAAAAGAAAGATAAAACAATGTTAGCATTAGCAGAATAATTCAAAGTAGGGAACATTATTTTCCTCACTTTACGAATAAATATCACGAATAAATATCACCAATACATTGTTGAAGGTATCCATTGCTTAACTAATACATTTTTATTTAACCCTAATACATCACGAATAAATATCACTAATACATCTTCTCTCCCATGCATTAACCTCTCAAACTAACTTCGACCGGGTCCTGAGCCGCGGGGTGCTGAGCCGCGGGCGCTGCGCAGCCAAAGATAAGGAACCCTCACAGGGTCATAGCTCACGTGAGGAGGAACCCTCTGAAGAAACGACCAGCTACTGTTATACTGCCTATCCAACAAATACATGTAGCGACGGACGTGCTCGTCCTCCTCCATGATATGGCGACGTACCACATCCTCGGGGCTTGCTCCCTCTGCACCGAGCGTGGCCCACGCGACTGCCACCAAAGAAGATCCGGGTCGACGACGTCACCCGGATTCCTCACCAAGCTACACGTCCCGGAAGGGAGCACCTCCCAGTGCCAGCCTGGCGGAGCCTAGTCCCGGACATCGTCCCTCTGGTCCAACAGGGACATCGTCGCCGAGAACAATAAACTAAAAACATAATTTTTATAAGACCTAAGCAAAATGTTTACACTAACATCTAAGCAAAATGTTTACACTTAGCAAAATTAAATCTACCTAACAAATATTTACACTAACAACTAACCCTAGCTCACCTAAGCAAAATATTTACACTAACACCTAAGCAAAATATTTACACTTAGCAATATTTACACAAGTAATAAGAAAACACAAGTAAAAAAATCACATCTTCATTTCTGTTAAAAAGTACCAACTTTGGAGCATTTCTAAAGTATCAAATCTTGATCCTATTTCAAATTTACCCTCATGGATCTCTTGTACTAAGATAGTACTTCATGAAACATCACAGAAATAATTTTTGGAATGACCCCAAGCACCTTAATTCAAGGCATTTTGTAGGCATGTTTAAACAGTGACCAATTTAACTTAGCAAAATTTCTGAAATTTTTTTGTCTCCAATTTTTTTCTAGCACCAACTAGCAGCACTATGATGGTTGATCAGCACTAATTTAACTTACCGACTAGGAGCAACTAGCAGCAGTAGCAAAAGAAAGCAAAAACAAAATAGTGGGCATTTTATCAAACACCTTAGGTGCAGCCTAGGTAGGGGAGGTAGGGGAGGGAGAGGAGGGCAGCACCTCGGGGAGGGAGGGAGGGGAGGTCCACGGCGGTGTGGACGTGCTCCTCGGGCGTGCCTCGGGCGCCGGCGTTGAGCGCTCCACGCCGGTGTGGAGGTGCTCCGCGAGCGTGCTCCTCGAGAAGGGGAGGTAGAGGGGGAGGGAGAGTGGCAGAGCGCTGGAGGTCGTCGGGCGGCGGCGGACGGGCGCACCGGCGTCGAGTTGGGGCGGGGGGCGGCAGCGAGTTGGGCGGCGGCGGCGATTCGGCAGCCTGACGGCGTCGTTCGTCGTCGCGGCGGCCTCCTCCTCCTCTGTTCCCAGTTCGTGGCTCGAACCGGGGATAAGGTCCTGGGTATTTATACCCAGGTACCTCTAGTCCCGGTTGGAGCCACGAACCGGGACTAGAGGTGTTTTCGGTGGAGCCGAAAAGGCCGCGCGCAAATGCACCTCTAGTCCCGGTTGGTGGCTCCAACCGGGACTAAAGGGTTATTTTTTGCCCGCGAAGGCCCAAAAATCTGTGACAATTGTTTGAATGTGAATTTGAAAAGTGTTTAAATATGAATTTGAATAGCTTCTGCATACTTTTGAATCTGACAAAAATTTCAACATGAAAAGTGTTTGAATTTGAATAACTAATCCAAAACCATTTTCTGTTTTCTAAAATAATTATTCTAACTATTCAAACTATTAACCATTTTGCCATTTTCAATTAAAAATACATTAACTAATATTGTTTGAATTTGAAAATCATATCTTTTCTGATTTCTTCAAATATCTAATTGTCTTAAAATTTGTAATAATCATCTCTTTATTTTAAAAACATCCTTAACAACATCCCATACAATTACATAAAAGGTTTAATACATTATTACACATCACTAACAGTTACATTACTACATAAACGGACTTGTTGGCTCGGAGGCCGTAGGATTAGGGGGAACGGCGGGAGGAGCCAGCCCCGTTCGCGGCCGCCTGGTTCTCGCGCGCACGTTTGCGGCGGAGGGCACGAGCCATGGAGGATGAGTCTTTCGGCGCCCAAGCCAGCTCGGAAGCCTCCTTCGCCTTGAGCTGGCAGGCAGTCCTGTCTCGCTGGACATGGTCGTCGCGGGCGAACTGGCTCGCTGGGGTAGGACACGTGGCCAGGGCAGCGCTGGGGGAGGACACGTAACTGACACGAGTCGTGACCGCAAATCCCGCCTTTAGTCCCGGTTGGTAACACCAACCGGGACTAAAGAAGCACACGGTTCGTGTGTTTCTTTTAATCGCTTGTGAGCCGTTGGATCAGGGGTGTGTTTCTTTTGAGGGCTTGCGAGCTGTTGGATCAGTACTATCACGAACACTTCATGTGCCACATGACCCTATATATAGCCCCCCTCTCGGACATGTTCGGCACTTAGTGTGTACTCATTGTAGTTCATTTTGGTATACAAAGCATTCGGATTCCCTGCATACGTCCAACGGTGCATTTGATATGCGGGCACTCACGAGCCACCGTTGGGCTGTATGCAGGGGAAACCGTGTGTTTTGTTCTATCTACAAAATCCTTTAGTTCATCGACCGAATACAAATCATTCGGATTCCCTGCATACATCCGACGGTGCATTTGATATGCGGGCACTCAGGAGCCACCGTCGGGCTGTATGCAGGGGAAACTGTGTGTTTTGTTCCAACTTTTTCGAGCGCTTGTAAGCCGTTGGAGTTTTTAGAACCAAAAATCAGTGTTTAGAGTTTTCTTCTGAGTTTTCAGAACACAGTTACATAAAAGGTTTAATACATTATTACACATCACCAACAACATCCCTATCTAGTGTTCACTTTTTCTTTGTGTGTGTCCCTTTCTTCTGATTGCGCCGTAACCATGGACAATCTTCATCATTTAACTTGATGCTTGGGTCAATGTTCACTTTGAAGGGCGGAATTTCATGAAACTTATTGTAATCTTCTGACATGTCTGTCTTGTCCTCCACTCCCACGATGTTTCTTTTCCCTGAAAGAACTATGTGCCGCTTTGGCTCATCGGCTGATGTATTCGCTTGCTTATCTTTTCTTTTTTTCGGTTTGGTAGACATGTCCTTCACATAGAAAACCTGAGCCACATCATTGGCTAGCACGAATGGTTCGGTGTCGTACGCAAGATTCTTGAGATCCACTGTAGTCATTCCGTACTGTGGGTCTACCTGTACCCCGCCTTTCAGGTTGAACCATTTGTGTCGTGGGGTAGATAACACGGCAGATGCTACTTTGGGGTAGCTTGAGTTGATGGGCAAGGCGACACTGGCGTCTGGGAGATTGTTTAGCACTGCAGGGACAAAGGATTTACCCAGGTTCGGCCTCTCCATTGGAGATAAAGACCTACTTCCTGCTATCTTGTTATTGATCTCGATCTCGATAACCCGGCTACGACAACAGAGCCGGATCTCGATCTAGGTTAGAAGGTTGTGGTGTTTCTCTCGATGGTTCTCTCGCCTAAGCTTGGATCGTAAAGTCCTCCCTCAACTAGGGCTCAGGGACCGGTTTATATAGACGACCGGGTCTCCTGGCACTTTACAATACGAACCCGGGCTCTACCCAGACTCGGAGTCCTATTCTAGCTCTTCTAGCCTTCGTGTCCTCCAAGTCCCGAACCGCCTCTGGTCTTCTAGAAACTTCCCTTCCTGAACCGGGTTACCGCCAAAGCCTCTGGCCCAGCAACATAACCCGGCCCATGCTGATGGTTAGCTGGCCTGGCCGGGCCTCCTGCCTGGCGGGTCACGCTTCCCTCTTCATGGGCCTACCGGGTTATCATCCCCCCATCAGTAGCCCCCAGATTAACCTGGTTGCCAGGTTGGCATGCTCTGCTTCTTATTCTTGAATATTGCTTCTTTGAGCAGAACTGATATCCTGGCCAGCCGGGTTAATCACCTGAAACATAAAATAACACATAACAAATTTAATATCAGAACATGTCTCTTTTCTCCTTTGCTTGGCCAGTCTTTTTGGCGGTTCATGCCATAACCCGGTTATCTCTTGCCGGGTTCTCATACCCCGGGTTTGACTTTCAACACTTAGTAAAAATTACCGCCCAACTGAAATCCATCCTTGTCCATCTTAATCACGATCTTATCATTTAATACTCCGTAATTATCTCATTCAGTTTGTCGTTGACTTTTAGTCAAAGATCCTTATCTCTTCACTTTTTACCACAACACCCCTAGGGTTTTCACTGTGCCTATAAAT
This sequence comes from Poa pratensis, assembly GCA_947311845.1. Lineage (NCBI taxonomy): Eukaryota > Viridiplantae > Streptophyta > Magnoliopsida > Poales > Poaceae > Poa > Poa pratensis. The sequence goes on along the minus strand of CAMZMU010000112.1, from coordinate 10,991,142 downwards.
AGGAGACCAAGAGACACCACGGTCACTTTCCCCATTCATCTCATCTTCTTCCTCGCGCACGCACTGTAGCAGCCGCGGATCCAATCTCAAATCGAGCTTCCCAATCTCCTGCAAGAAGATCCACAGGTACGATTACCCACATATCCGTGCTCCGCACTTGATTCCAACTTGAATCTCGTCCAGATTTGCTTTGCATTTCCCTCTACACATCTACATCTAGAACTAGGGTTTCTTATCTCCATTGTTGTGCTCAGAGAACCTTGAAGCTCTTCAGCCATGGTGAAGGACAAAGCCAAGGCCGGAGCTCCCCGTGCGGCGAAGAAGCTCGCAAAGAAGCCTCACAGCGCCCACGCCGGTGCATCTGGCTCCGCCGCCCCTGCTGCTACTCAGGTCAACTGGACCAAATCCACGGTGACGACCTTGATGCTTCAGGAATATGTGAACTGCGGCGAGCTCCCTCCAAAGGATGAGATCCAATGGCGCGCTGCTGGAGAAGAAATCCGCCCCAGCCCCAAGGAAGGTGAAGTGGTGGTTTTCCTCGACCACGTTCAGCGCGGCCTTCGCCCCCCGGGTTCCCTGTTTTTTCGCCGGGTCTTGAAGTACTACGGCCTTAGGCCTCAAGACATCGCGCCCAACTCCATGCTGAACATCAGTAACTATGTGGTGTTCTGCGAAGATTACTTGCAAATGGCTCCAAGCCTCGAGCTGTTCCTCGAGTTCTTCTACTGCAACCCCTCTCGCAAGGATCAAGTACTCCATATGGGGGAGTTGCAATCCAGCGCCGAAGAATGCGATTTCCCGGCTCTTCTTCTAGCCAGCCATCCCAAGGGGTGGCAAAACACATATTTTTACTGCAATGACACTTCACCAGAATCTGACGATGCCCGTTACCCGGCTTTCCGAACTCGGGCTTAACATATGACGCCAAAATGAATAGCTATGCGATGACGCCGAGCGGGTCAAGCTCGAGCCCATTCTTCGCCGGGCCAGAGCTTTACTCGCCCATGGTCTCAAGGCACAGATCTGGTCAAGTGCTGGATCGGTTGGTTCATCCAGCCACTCAGCATCAGGACCCGGCTAATTTGCCAGTACACTGGTGAAACCACAGACAACATGCGTTACTCAGAGATGACGCTACTGATGATCAGCTCGTGAAGAATGCCAAGAGATTGCTTGGCGAGAAGAAGATGCCATTGCACTGAACGGGCTCGCCCCATTTAGTGCCAAGAACAAACCCCCCACGGTAAAGCCAATACTCAATCCATTTTGTTTACTTTAACCCGGTAAACTCATCCATAGACTGTTATTTACTGTACTGCTTTTTCTCAGGACTCCAAGTGGTGGAGCGTGGATTTTACCCCAACATCCTCTCCTGATGGGGAGGACACAGAAAGTGAAGACGACGAAGAAGAAGAAGAAGGTGAGCTAGACTCCGTAGGCCGGCTCTTCCTCCAGTTGATTAACAACGAAGTCCCCAACAAGGACACCTCTACTGATAACCCGGCAAATTTTATTCCAGGCCCCACTGACCCGGCTTCTGACGTAGCGCCGGGTCCCCAACTGCTGCAGCTCCTACTCAGAAGAGGACCCGGGCCACCATTGCCAAGGTACCACATTCTCTTTTCTCAATCTTCATGATGAACTCATCTCAAACTTAAGCACAATCACAGGAAAAGGAGGCTGAGAAGGAGGCTGAGGCGAACAAGAGACGCCGAACCCGGTCTTCTACAAGCCAAGCTTCCCTGAGCCCAGGTATCCCTCAACGCTCTTTATCAAGCTGGGCCAAATCCATCCAGAAGACGCCCAGCAAACAGTTCCCTTTAGCTGGCAAGATCCGGGTTCCTAAACCATCTCGTTTGTCAGATTCTTCCTCGGATGGTGTTAGCACACCCGAGGATTTCCAATCAACGCCGGGTTAGAAATACTTCACACATCTTTTCCATACCTATACTTCACTGTCCCATTCTTTTTAACTAAGACATTATTTTGTTCCAGTGCCAGGCTTTTATGGATGAAGACCCGGAATCTCCTCCCGCGGCGTCTCCTCCTCCAGCAACCACAGAGCCTTCTCCTATGGAGGCACATATGAAGAACCAGAGGAAAGACGAGCCAAGGGAGCAAGCAACCCCCGGCTTCTCCAAAAAATTGTTGACCCGGTGCCAGAATCCTCCCCAGCTGCTCACTCGCCCGGGTTAGGCTCTGGGACTAAAGAAGATGAAGTGCAGGTTACTGGAACCCGGCACGTTCCAGTAAAATGCTCCTGAGACTCTGGCCAAGGTGCCAGCCCCAGATGCTGACCCGGCAACTCCTGCCAAGAACAAGAACCCGGCTTCCTCCTCAAACTCACCGGCTCTGGACACCATGTCTGTTCCAGCACTTTGCGATGAATATTTTTCTCGCCTAGCTCAACACAAGACCCTGGAGACAGAACTGGTCGCCCTGATCCAAAAACGATACAGGTACCCATTTTTACTTCTTGCCTATATTTTCTTGCATAACTATACCCTGAGTAGCCCCCAAGCTCTAAGTTCATCACTTGTGATGAGCTTGGTGCTTTCAATAATTCCTTAGGTAAAAACTTCAAACCTGTAGCCCCCAAGTGCCGGGTTGTCTGTTTACAGCAACCTGGGACTAAAAAACTTCCATCATTTAAAACTTGCCCATTTCACATCGAAACTTTGAACACTGTAGCCCCCAAGTGCCGGGTTGTGTGCCTGCAGCAACCTGGGACTTCTTTATTACGTTGAACAATTGAACTTCAAACTGAGTAGCCCCCAAGTGCCGGGTTGCACGCCTGCGGCGACCTGGGACTAACATAACTTTTTGCATCTTAACAGGAAGACCATGCCAAGGCCCAGGCTGAGATCACCCGGCTCACTGACGCTGCCAAACTGAATCTGAGACCCGGGCTGATCACTCAGCTCAACTCCAGGCCTTGGAAGAAAAATTACTGCCTGACGCAAGAAAACTCCGATCTGAAGAAGGACATGCAGGAGAACGAGGAGAACTTCCAGGAGCAACAGGAGACCCTGCAGAAGCAGCTGGATGAAACCAACAACGAGCTGACCCGGCTAAAAAGAATGATCACCTCTATGGTTGAATCTTTAGTGGGTAAGCACTACTCCTTGAATTTCAACCTAAACTGATCAAAGACCCGGTTTTTGAAATTTCACTGTTACACTTTTTCTTACACAGGCCCTCGTGATGGTAACCTCCGCAAAACCGCTGCAGAGAAGATCAAATGCATGTACACGCTGACCCGTCAGCTGTACTTTGGCAGCTGCGAGGTCATCAAAGCCGCTAGGCTCTGGGAGAACCCGCCAAGCAAGTACACTGAAGTCCTTGGGCATCTGTCAACAATGCCGCAATGGATCCATCTGCTCAAGAGATCAGCTTGCAGGGCCGGGGTGATGCGAGGTCTTGCCTTGGCAAAGGCCTACCATCCCCAGCTAAACCCGGCTCCACTGAAGAAGGGCTTTCCTCAGTTTGACACTGATGGCAAGGAGTTCGATAAGAAGTGCTATGCCCGGGTTGTGAAGCAAACCCGGCACGTTGCCACTGTTATTGCCAGCAAGATGAAGCTCACCACTTTGCAGCTTGGATAATGAAAATGATGAAGAGATCATGGATGACGAGCCACAACGCGTCGATCTCCTCCAAAGCTATAAGGATTCCATTGACCCGGCAAAAATGCTCCTGGTACCTCCACTGCTCCCAGCTCCTCTACGCCAGTTATTCCTCCTCCGTCACGGGCGATAGCTGAAGAAGATGATGAAAACTTCTTCCAGCCACTTCGAAAAATCACCCGGCGCAAGACCAAGGCCAAAGAAACCGACGAGACCAAGGAGCCAGAGGCTAACCCGGCGGCCGCCGAAGAAGAAGACCCGGCAAAGACCGTCGAAGAACAACCAACCGGCTCTCCTCCCCGTGACCCGGCTCCTGAAGCCAAAGCTTGAAAACTTACGCAGATGCTGTTATCTCTGCAAGAAAACAATCTTATTCGGCCCTTTGGGCGTTATTGTAATAACTTTTGCACTGTTGCACTATGCCTGTGATGGTGCGCCTATGCACCTGATGAAACTTTTATGCTACTCTCAAACTTTTGCTATGAAATATGCCTCTTCTGTGGTTTTGATGACCCTTTTGATTTCTTTAACTGTGAGCCGGCTTTCGCATGGATACCCTGTCGCTACTTCTCTGAGAAAAACAGGGTCGAACCAAGTCCCAATGGGCTTCATGGTTGATTGAATTTCCAGGTGAGCAATCAGGCCATAAAATTGCGAGTCACATCAGCTCAACAGCAAGATAACCAAGAATAAACTAGTGGCATAAAGCCGGGTCTTGGGATTGCAGCTGCAAACTATTGTAGTAGGAGCCCCCAAGACCTGGATCAATGTTTATAAAGTAATGGCTTAACTATGCAACATTACCCCATTGATCCTCATACTGGTGGGACACGCTCTCTGGGCGTCCTCAAAGATAACTATGCACTTATTCTTATGACAAAAACATAAACAACTAAAATGTAAACTTCACCTTCATACCTCTGAATCCAAAGTTATGGATACTGCGAAAACTGCACAGCCGGGTCACGAAACATCGAGACCCGGATGACCGTAAAAAGCCGGGTCTTGGGGAGCCCCAAGGACAAGCCCCCAAGACCAAACTTAACATAGAACTATGCAACACTACTATCAAACATCAAAAAAGAAACAAAAGAACACAAATTTCTGTTCAACCTTCACTTTATTGATAGAAAAGGTTAGGTCAGCAAGCCGCCTCATTAAAAACCTTCCAGTCCCCTTAGGTACCCTGGTAAGGAAAAGAGCGCGTCTGAAACCTGCTGCCTGTTACATCGTGTTTTACATCTCATATCTCTTTCTCATGCTAAGTATAATATGGGCGCAGCTGCGCAATATTCCATGGCCTCTCACGCTCTTCCAATGAAAAGGTAGAGTGCGATGTGTCATTACAGACTCGGACTTTTCTCTTGCATCCACCAAATAATATGAACCATTGTTCAATTTCTTGCTTATGATGAAGGGCCCTTCCCAAGGGGGAGATAACTTGTGCATCCCTTCTCTGGATTGCACCCATCGCAGCACTAAATCTCCCTCCTGGAAAGTGCGAGTTTTAACCCGGCGACTATGATACCGCCTCAAATCTGCTGATACACTGCTGATCTCTCCAGTGCTTGTTCTCTGTTCTCCTCAAGCAGGTCCACAGAATCCTGCCGGGTCTGCTCATTTTCTGTTTCAACATAAGCCGCCACGCGAGGCGAGTCATGAATTATATCACTTGGCAAAACTGCCTCTGCCCCATACACCATAAAGAAAGGGGTCATCTTTGTGGATCTGTTTGGTGTTGTGTTGATTCCCCAAACTACTGATGGCAACTCCTCAACCCACGCTCCAGCAGCTCTGAGACACGGACCCGGAGACGTGGTTTCAAACCTCGAAGCAACTCCTGATTTGCTCGTTCTACTTGTCCATTGGCCTGTGGATGAGCAACTGAAGCAACATCTAAACGTATACCCTGATTTCCACAAAACTTTGCCATCTCACCAAGGGACATGTTAGTACCATTATCTGTGATGATACTATGAGGATACCCAAACCTGTGTATGATCTGCTTCAAAAACTTGACTGCTGTAGCTGCTTCACAATTAGTAACAGGCATCACCTCAACCCACTTTGTAAACTTATCAATGGCAACCAAGAGGTGGGTTTTCTTGCAAGGAGACATGCTAAAAGGACCCACCATATCAAGCCCCCAAACTGCAAAGGGCCAAGTCAAGGGTATTGTTCGCAACTCCTGAGCCGGCACATGAATTTGCCGTGCATATCTTTGGCAACCATCACATCTACTCACCAAGCGCTCTGCATCTGCCTGAGCTGTGAGCCAGAAGAAGCCGTGTCTGAAAGCTTTTGCTACTAAAGACCTTGTTGAAGCATGATGACCACAATCTCCCTCATGAATCTCTTTCAAAATTTGCCGGCCCTCCTTTCCAGACACACATCTCTGAAATACTCCAGAAACACTTCTCTTATATAACTCGCCATCAATAACTACGTAGGCCTTAGCCGGCGCACAATTTGCCGGGATATAACTTCCTGCTCTGGCAGCTCTCCACGCAAAAGATACGCCAAATAAGGTTCTGTCCACTCTGGAATTTCATGAGTTGCTGCTACCAATTGCGAATCCGGGTCTTCCTGACCCGCCAGTTCCTCTACGCCCTGAGGCTTGACTGATGGAGTCCATAGCTCGTCCAAGAAAACGTTAGGTGGAACCGGCTCTCTGCGTGAGCCGAGTCTTGACAAAGCATCTGCAGCATCATTTTTCCTGCGGTCAATATGATCCACCTGATAGCCTGAGAAAAACCCGGCTACCCTGTCCACCTCTCTCCTGTAAGCCGCCATTGTCGCATCTTTTCTATCCCATGTTCCTGAAACTTGCTGTGCCACAAGATCTGAATCCCCATAACAATTAATATGCTTGATGCTCATCTCCTTTGCCATACGCAAACCATGTAACAAGCCTCATATTCTGCCACATTGTTAGAGCAATCAAAGTGAATTTGCAAAACATAGCTCAGCTTATCACCCTTGGGAGAAGTTAACACAACTCCAGCTCCTGAACCTTGTGCTTGCTTAGACCCGTCAAAGTGCATAACCCAAGGCTTGAGACCCGGCGCAAGAGGTGGTGCACTCAACTGTGTCCAATCATTAAGAAAATCCGCCAATGCCTGCGATTTGATAGCTGTACGAGGCACATAGTCAATGTGGTAAGGCCCCATCTCTATTGCCCACTTGGCAATTCTTCCTGTAGCTTCTGAATTCCTGATAATATCTGCTAAGGGTATTGAACTCACCACTGTGATTGGATGCTCCTGAAAATATGGTTTCAACTTTCTGCTTGCCATGAAAACACCAAATACTAGCTTCTGCCAATGCGGATAGCGCTGCTTTGCTTCTGATAACACCTCACTAACATAATAAACCGGCCTCTGAACCGGGTTTTCCTTGCCTTCCTCCTTACGCTCGACCACCACCACAGCACTCACAGCTGAGGCCCGGCAGCGACGTATAACAGCATGGGTTCCTTGGGACCCGGGGCCGCCAGAACTGGCGCTTTTGATAATTGTTTCTTCAGAGCTTCAAATGCCTCGTCTGCTTCCTGATTCCACACAAAATTGTCTGTTTTCTTAGTAACTTGTAAAGGTATTGCTTTTTCTCCGAGCCGGGATATAAACCGGCTTAGCGCAGCCACACATCCTGTCAACTTCTGAACATCTGCCAATTCCTCAGGTTTTTTCAAACTCTGGATGGCTCTGATTTTTTCCGGGTTTGCCTCAATTCCACGCTCTGACACAATGAAACCGAGCAATTTTCCGCTGGAACTCCAAACACGCACTTTGTAGGATTGAGCTTCATCTTGTACTTCCTCAAATTTTTGAATGTTTCTGTAAGGTCACTGATAAATGACCCGGCTTTTTCTGACTTGATCACCACATCATCCACATAAGCATGCACATTGCGCCCAATCTGATCATGAAAACAATTTTGAATGCACCTCTGATAAGTTGCTCCTGCGTTCTTCAACCCAAAAGTCATGGTCTTGTAGCAAAAAGCACCAAAGGGGTGATGAACGATGTCTTTTCCCAATCCTGCCTGTTAAGCTTGATCTGATGATAACCTGAATATGCGTCCAGAAAACACAAGAGCTCGCTGCCTGCCACTGCGTCAACAATTTGGTCGATGCGCGGCAGTGCGAACGGGTCTTTTGGACAATGCTTGTTGAGACTTGTAAAATCAATACACATCCTCCACTCATTATTTTTCTTCAGAACCAAAACCGGGTTAGCCAACCACTCTGGGTGGAAAACCTCCATGATAAAGCCGGCTTCCAATAACCGGGCTATCTCCTCTCCTATAGCTTTTCTTCTCTCTGCGTTCATTTTTCTCAAACCTTGTTTCACCGGCCTTGCCTTTGGATCAACATGTAAACGGTGCTCAGCGAGTTCAGTCGGAATGCCTGGCATGTCACTAGGTGTCCACGCAAAAACATCCCGATTCTCACGGATGAACTCGATGAGCGCGCTTTCCTATTTATCAGTTAGGCTGGTCCCTATGGCGAACTGCTTGGAGGAATCCCCAGGCACAAAATCCACCATCTTAGTATCCTTTGCTGCTTTAAACTTTGCCCTGTCATCTTCTGTTGTTGGTTTTTTGAGCGCTTGTTGTCCTGCGGGTCAAGATTAGACCTGTAAGCTTTCAACTCCTCTCTAGCACAAGTTCGCTCTGCCAGGGCTGCATCTCCCTCGTCACATTCTGCTGCAATTTCTCTGTTACCATGAACAGTGATGATCCCCTTGGGACCCGGCATCTTCAACTGCAAGTATACATAACACGGCCTCGCCATGAACTTGGCAAAGGCCGGCCTTCCAAACAACGCATGATAAGGACTTGGAAATTTCACCACCTCAAAGGTGAGCCACTCTGATCTGAAGTTATGGATAGACTCGCCAAAAGCAACCTCTAATGAAATTTTTCCCTCAGGTGTAGCAGACTTCCCAGGAACTATACCATGAAATATTGTTGACGTTTTCTGCAACTGTGACTCCTTCAGACCCATACGCATAAATGTTTCCCAGTACAAGATGTTAATGCTACTGCCACCGTCCATCAAAACCTTCTTTAACTCAAAGCCATGAACTTGAGGAGCCACAACTAACGCAAGCAGACCCGGGTGCTCCACCACATCCGGGTGATCTGCTCTGCTCCAAGTAATAGTATGCTCTGACCATCTCAAATACCTTGGTACCCCTACAGCCACTGAATTAACTGCCCTTTTGACTATCTTTCTCTCTCTTGGTCGTGCCACTGGTATATATATGATATTGGCCAAGTTGCCTCGGCTGGTTCGAGAATCCACCCTGATTACCTGTATTTTGGCCGGGTCCTGTATTTCCAGTTGGTACCGCGTTTGCTCCAGTTAGAGGCCCGCAGCCGGGTTAGCACTCGGGCCGGGTCCTCCACTCCTGTTTGCTCCTTGCAGAGCTCTCTGAATCTCATTGTTTTTCCACCTGTTCAAATCTACACACTGGGCCAATGAATGATTGGCGGGTCTGCCGTTCTTGCTATGACGAGGACACGGCATCCTGAAGGCCTCTTCAGTGCTCATTGGGCGTGTTCCTTGATAACTATTTCCACCACCATAACTCCCATTATTTCCCTGATAACCTCTGTTTTCCTGATAACCTCTGTTTTCCTGATAATTCCCATCCATCCTTTGCCTCTGAAACCCGGCATTTGCATTTGCAACTAGCTCTGAGTTTCCTTCCTGATGCCCACGCTTGTGCTGGTTCTGATTGCTGTTGTTATTGTTTCCCGGGCCATTGTTCTTTCCTCCATTGTTCGCAGCACCTTTCCCTTTTTCTTCCTCACTATCATCCTGGGTTTTGTCCGTGGCTGCATGTCTGTTGCACGCATCCATCAACTCTGCCATAGTAACGGGCTTAACCCGGTGTCCTTCCTTCATGCGACCCAGCTTCTGGACCAAGGGAGCGTACTTGCAAGTTTTCTCCATCGATGAAATTGCATCCTTGGGCTCGATACCTGATGAAGAGTGCAGGATCTCCGTGACCCGGCCCATCCAGTGACGAGCTGACTCGCCCTTCCTCTGTACGCAACGATCAAGATCTTCAATGGAAAATAAACGCTTGCACGTGCCCTGAAAGTGCTTGATGAAAATTGTTTTCAACTCATCCCAAGAATTGATAGATTTCTCTGGCAGATTCTTGAACCACAACTTTGCTGCACCATCACTCATCATCAAATACATATACTTTGCACAAACGTTCTCTGTGGCATTGCGTATACACATCGCCATCTCATAGCTGCTCAACCAACTCGCCGGGTCTGTGCTCGGCTCATAATTGGCAATCTTGCTTGGCTCCTTGAACTTCTCAGGGAAAGGCTCTGCTCTAATGGCATCTGAAAGACACTTGGGACCCGCCAAAGTGGAAGAACTTGCTAAAAGATTAATGTTACCCGGCGAGCTTGCAGATGCTGCTGGCACGGGACCCGGTCCTCCTTGTGGTGCTCCAGGCAGGTACTGCCGGGTTTGCATTAGCTGCACTCTTCCTGCCGCGATCTATTGACTATCTGCTGAGCCACAGAAATTGCAGGGGCGGGTTGATACTGCTGATTATTCTGGTTTGGTTCTGCTGGGGCGGGTTTTGCTGCTGTGCCGCGGCAAACCCGGCCAATGGCGGGTTTCCCCCATGGCGACTCTTGCTACGATATGTTGTGGAATGAAGCGCACTTTTCTCTTTTGAATACTGAACTTGCTGAGCAACCGCAGTGCGTAACATGTCAATGGCACGCCGAGCTTCAACCTCTGCTGGCGAGTCTCCTAATGGAATACGATCAAGTGCTAAAGTTGCGGCATATACGTTATCTGCTGGATTGGAATAGTGACCCGCCGGCGTATGAAACCTTGGTGTCCTGGGCGGCAGACCCGGATTTCCCCTGGCTCCCCCAGCGAGAAGACCCGGCGCCGCTGCAACTGCAACCCAGCTGCTCCTGTTCCTCTGTCTGGTTCTATATTTGCTCTAACAACTGGAGCCACCTGGGTTACACCAACTGGTTGATCTTCTGGGGTCCTAAACAATACTGCTGGATTTATGGCGTTTTCTCCAGGGCCAGCCGGCTCTGGTGCCTCCTCCGGTGTGCCCTGGTCATCTCATTGAGACGATTTTCCTCATCCTCTAATTGCTTTCGCCTAATCTCCATATCTTCTTTTCTGCCATTGTGTCTCTGCGCACCTGCTCCAAGGCCCGGCGTGCTGTATCCAATTCTATAGCTCTTGCTGCGCGTTTCTGGAGTAACAATCCTCGTAAGTGCTGTTGGATCTAGGACCAGGCCATTGTTAAACATGGCCCGGGCCCCAGTTGCATTGTTTCTTTCCTCACCCTGAGCTCGGTTATTGAGAAAACCGAAGCTATTCCTGTAACGCGCCGTGTTTTCACTTTCCTCTGATACCGAAGCCGGGTCTCCATCAACCCTTTGGCCCGCCAGCTCCAACACTGGTGGCAATTGTTGCTGCTGCTGACCCGGAGTAAAAGCTGGTGGCACGACCGTTGACGGTGATGCCCCCGCGTTGATCGAAGGAGCGGTGTAAACCGCCACCCTCCTAACCGGGCTTGGAACGGACTCTTGCTCCTCTTCGTCCTCTTCTTCTACTCCATATCCGAACCGGCCTTCGAACAAGGGCAGGATCGATTCTGAATCTGCATAGTCCACCACATCACCCGGGACTGGAGCCGGGTTTCCCGATCTTCCTCGTGCACGTCCAGGGCAGCTCATCTTCAGCCGTACCAACTGATTCTTCTCCATCAGATTGAACAATTGTGGCAGCTCCTGACACAGATTCATAGTCTCCATCACTAGCAGATCTAGTTGCAATCATACCAACAAAAACGTTAAACTTGCCAATTGGAATAACATCACCTGATTCAAGTAGATCTGATTCCGGCCCCCAGCCAAAATCATCAACGATGGGCTCTCCTTGCGAATTGAGGGTGATCTCGCCGAAAACATAGTTCTCTACTCCTTGCTTGCTTCTCCCATGATGGTGACACCTTTGGACGCGTTCCCACAGACGGCGCCAACTGTCGTGGGGTAGATAACACGGCAGATGCTACTTTGGGGTAGCTTGAGTTGATGGGCAAGGCGACACTAGCGTCTGGGAGATTGTTTAGCATTGCAGGGACAAAGGTTTACCCAGGTTCGGCCTCTCCATTGGAGATAAAGACCTACTTCCTGCTATCTTGTTATTGATCTCGATCTCGATAACCCGGCTACGACAACAGAGCCGGATCTCGATCTAGGTTACAAGGTTGTGGTGTTTCTCTCGATGGTTCTCTCGCCTAAGCTTGGATCGTAAAGTTCTCCTCAACTAGGGCTCAGGGACCGGTTTATATAGACGACCGGGTCTCCTGGCACTTTACAATACGAACCCGGGCTCTACCCAGACTCGGAATCCTATTCTAGCTCTTCTAGCCTTCGTGTCCTCCAAGTCCGAACCGCCTCTGGTCTTCTAGAAACTTCCCTTCCTGAACCGGGTTACCGCCAAAGCCTCTGGCCCAGCAACATAACCCGGCCCATGCTGATGGTTAGCTGGCCTGGCCGGGCCTCCTGCCTGGCGGGTCATGCTTCCCTCTTCATGGGCCTACCGGGTTATCATCCCCCCATCAATTTGCACCAGAACAAAGGGACCTTAAAAGAAGGTCCATAGTCAAGTTCCCATATCTGCTCTATGTAACCATAATATGTGTCCTTTCGCCCATTGTTGTTTGTTGCATCAAAGCGGACACCACTGTTTTGGTTGGTGCTCTTTTTATCTTGGGCGATCGTGTAAAATGTATTCCCATTTATCTCGTGATACGTCTCAAACGTATCTATAATTTTTGATGTTCCATGCTTGTTTTATACCAATTGCTACATGTTTTGCATCTACTTTATATCACTTTTATACATTTTTTGGGACTAACCTATTAACAAGATGCCGAAGTGTCAGTTCCTGTTTTCTGCTGTTTTTGTATTCCAGAAAAGCTAGTCTGGAAATATTCTCGGAATTGGACGAAACTATACGGGGGTGCCTATTTTTCCAGAACACGCCTGACGGAGCGAAGAAGCAACAGAGGAGGGCCACCAGGAGGCCACACGCACCTAGGGCGCGGGCCCCCCCTCTGTCGCGCCCTAGGGTGGTGTGGGCCCCTCGGGGGTCCGCAGCCGCCGCCCCTTCGCCTACTTATTCCCCCCGACGCGAAAACCCTAAGTACCTGAGAAAATATCCACGAAAAGATCCAGAGACGCCGCCGTCGTCAACCCTAGCTCGGGAGGGTTCAGAACCTCTTCCCGGCACCCTGCCGGAGAGGGGAATCGTCACCGGAGGCTTCTACATCGCCATGCCTGCCTCCGGAGTGATGCGTGAGTAGTTCATCCTTGGACTACGGGTCCATAGCAGTAGCTAGATGGTTGTCTCTCCACTTTGTGCCATCATGTTTAGATCTTGTGAGCTGCCCTACATGATCAAGATCATATTATTGTAATGCTACATGTTATGTTTGCTGGGATCCGATGAATATTGAATATTATGTCAAGTTGATTATCAATCTATCTTATATGTTATTTAAGATCTTGCATGCTTTCCGTTACTCGTAGATGTTTTGGCCAAGTAGATGCTTGTAACTCTGATACGTCCAAAACGTATCTATAATTTTTGATTGTTTCATGCCATTTTTATGCTTTTAGCACTTGTTTTATATTAAGTTTATTATTTATTTGGACTAACCTACTAATAGTTGCAAAAGTGCACAATGTTCTTGTTTTACTCTTTGATGTGTAGAAATTATCAAGAATACAAGAGGAAACCTTGTTGGAGTCGAATTGGGACTTTCCTGAAATCTGTCTGAGAACTTTTTACGAAGTTTGCCAGTTTGACCTCGAATATGATGTCAAATGGAGACTGGCTGTTACGAAAGTTGTCACAATTTTCCATACGAAGATTTTAAGCCCGAGATCATCCCAATCGGAGTTCGGACGCGGCCTGTAGGCCCGTTTTGATGGAACCCTAAAAGGGGGTGACGGAAATCCGAGAAGATATATAAAGGGAGGAAACCTAACTCGTGGAGGACTCCTCCACCCACGAATTTCAGCCACCAAAAACCACGTTTTTGCCTCCCCCATGGATCCCATCTCCATGGGGGAGGGCTCCCAAGAAGCCATGAAGGAGTGAGGCTAAGGGGCGGCGCTCCCCAAGCTTGCCTGTGGCGGGGAAAGGAGTTCCCCGCACCGCCGGCGCCGCCGCCGCCCTGCGCCGCCGCGCTGCCCTCTCCGCCGTCTTCACCGCCATCTCCATCACCATCTCCTCCTTGTATTCAGTGGTTCATCCTCCCACAAACCTCTGTACCGTCCTATGTAAACATGGTGTTTGATGCTATAATATTTATCCTATGATTTACATCATGTTTCCGTAGTTTATTTGTCTTTTGATTGCTTAATTGAATGCATGAGGTTCATTAGAGTTGTATGTCTATATGGTGCTGTCCTTTGGTGTCCATTATATTTGTGCGCGCATGGATCAAACACCCTAGGGTTGGTAGTATTTGTAACGAAGCGGGGGAAGTTCTGCCGGAGTGACAGAAACCTGAGAACGCGAACCGATTAGTTGCACGTATGGGAGTAAGAGGACCTTGAACTTAAGGTTATGGTTGGGGAAACCTTAATGCATTGTTAGTATTTGCGGATGCTTGCTAAACAATCCAATCATATAGTACTTGTAATCCCAAGTAGTAGAGTGCATGTATATTTAGCCTCTCCCACATAGAAAACTGCATCGAAGACAATGAACCAAGTACCTTCACTAATTAATCTTGGGCAAAGCCACCACAATTACCACCACTTTTCCACACTCATGGTACTGTTAGTATATGGTTACTTAGTGTATTTTATTGCTGCAGCACTAACATTTACTTTCTTATATTTATTATCTTGCAAAACTACCTCTCATACCCGTATTGCTAACATAGTTTTATTTTCTAGATAATGCAAACGTTTAGTGTGCGTAGAGTTGTATCAGTGGTTGATAGAACTTGAGAGAATACTTATCCTACCTTTAGCTCCTCGTTGGGTTCGACACTCTTACTTATCGAAAAGGCTACACGCGATCCCCTATACTTGTGGGTTATCAAGACCTTTTCTGGCGCCGTTGCCGGGGAGCCATAGCGTAGGTTAATGTTCTTGTGTGCACTTGTTTGCTTTATCTCTAAGTAGTTTTTATTTTCAGTATTATGTTGTTCTTTATCTTACTATGGATAGGGAATGCGAATTACAAAAAAAATTAGGTGTAGTTGTTATCTAAAAACGTTTTCAAAAAGAAAAGTGATTGGAAAGATGAGTAATGGTTAAATGGAGGTCGACCTTGAACACTTGTGTTCATGCCTATGAATACAAAACAAATCTTTCCATGGAAGATTTTCATTAAAAACATGTAAATATTGTAAATATTGTGTATATACCTCTGTACATAAAAATAAAATGCTAATTATAGTCTTTAGTTAATTGAAAGTTGATAGTTTTACTTTGCTGTCCAGAAACAGATTTTCTGTGCTCCACCGTATTAAATGTTTAAAATCACCAGAACGTGATCTTGATCTGAAATTTCTTGAGTGCAAATTGATGCTTATTAGCTTTCTTTCATTAGACTAACTTTTTCTGATTTAAGGTACGTAGATGGGTCGCAAAAATTCGATCTTTACTGACTGTTCTGTTTAGACAGAGTTTGTGCTTCTCTGTAAATAAAATCGTGATAAATCTCAGAATAGTATTTTGACTTGAAAATTTTTGTGCATAAACCTGAGATTATTATATTTCTTTCATTAGACTAATTTTTTCCGATTTGAGCTACTTAACTATCTCGTTGAATGCCATCTTTACGGACTGTTCAATTTTGACAGATTTCTTTGTTTATTCAATATTGTACTTGGTGTTGTTAGTTTCATTAGTTTTTCGACGGACAACGGAAATCATGAACACCTTAGTATATACAGTGGCTAATGTTGAGTAAAGATTATAAAACTTTTCAATGCTTGAATATGGGTGGATTTTATTTAATGAGTACTAACCCTACTAATGAGTTTTGTGAAGTTTTATGTGGATGTAGCCTATAAGATCTAATCAATATGGTGATATAAGATGAACAAGAAGACGCAAGAGCTCAAGCTTGGGGATGTGTAGGTGCATCCCAAGAACATATTTAAGCAGATACAATCATCTAAGCTTGGGGATGCCCGAGTCATCCCCCTATTTATCAACTAACATGAGGTTGTCTCGTTCATACTCTATATTACCCGTCCACATGATATGTATTGTCTTAACTTGTATTATAATTGCTTTTATATGTCTTGGTTTTTACCTTCTTTAGTTTTATTAGGCTCCTTATTTGGTTTCTATTGCTTCTTTACTTTCACTTATAAATTCAAAATAACAAAAATATTTTCTTTTGTTTTGCTTCTTTGTTTGGTTTTTTATTTTGATTTTATTTGGGTTTTACTTTTGATTTTTATTTAGAGTTTTCCTTGCTGTAACTAGCATGTTTATGTATTGCTTAGCCTCTGGTTTCTTAGTTTATCAAAAATAAAGTACCAAGTTTTATCCATTTAGCTTAGTTGATACATATGTAAAAAGTGATTTTCTGTTTTCGGTATCTACTGCTTATTGCGCAATTTTTCATATTTTACTGGAAGCTCTAAAAATCACGAAGCAATTACTGATGTTGTAGCACCTAATCCTCTGCATGTACAAAAATTGGCTAAAATTTCGGGCATGTTTAAGTGCACCTAAAAATTGCGTTTTCCAGCTGCTGTTTTTTGGACAGATTCTGACTTTTGTTGCAAGAGTGGCCCCTTTTCGTTTTCATTTGATTTTTAATGGTTCTTACCTTTCATTTATAAGTTGGCCATTTAAGCAACCTTTCTGTAACTTAAAAGCAAAATTTTATTTGGTTTAATAGTAGCACTTGGGAAATATTATCTATTGTACTAATGTCTAACCGCAGAAAAGAATGGGAATTTTTTTGTGTTGAAGTTTTTTCACAGAGAATGAAGGAACACCAAACTATGGAATATTGAAGAATTACCAAAGTCATAAGCTTGGGGATGTCCCCGCATCCCTCTTCATCAATAACCCCACGGTTTGCAAACCTTTAAACTTTGTTTTTTGAGCAACATAGGAACTTAACTAAACTCGAAGCGGCTGTATTTTATT
This sequence comes from Poa pratensis, assembly GCA_947311845.1. Classification (NCBI taxonomy): domain Eukaryota; kingdom Viridiplantae; phylum Streptophyta; class Magnoliopsida; order Poales; family Poaceae; genus Poa; species Poa pratensis. Next base: position 10,974,310 of record CAMZMU010000112.1, on the reverse strand, counting down.
ATCTATTTATCTTAGCATCAAACACCAGTTACATTAATAAGTGGATCAACACATATTTTATTTATCCTCTGTTTTCAATGTTTACTTGGTTAATGGATTACTTGTTGAAACTTAAAAATGATGTGTGAATAATACTGTTTAGTAGTTTATGTTTTCTTATGGTTAGTCTCAACTAGCTAATAGTGCATATTATGTTATTTTGATATCAACATGCATTGTCCTGTTCATAAGATGGTATGGTATTGCGGTATCCTCCTCTGAATAATTCACTTGAATCGACTTGGCACATGGTCACACATGTTATGACTGAAAAATAAAAGTCAATTAAGCCTTGATGATCTATTTTGCCTCAGAGTTTTAGTATCGTTTTTATGCCTCCGTTAATTTTATTTTGTCGCAAGCATGATTATGACCGTTATCGCTCTCGTGGTTGTCGCTTCCCAGTCTATTGCTAGCCTTCACTTGTACTGAGCGGGAATGCTGCTCGTGCATCCAAATCCTTAAAACCAAGTTATCCCAAAGAGTCCACCAAAAAATTCCTATGCATGGTATTTCAAGCCATTCCAAGTAAATTTGCATGTGCTACCTTTAAAACCTTCAAAATATTTCTCTTTTTGTGTCAATGTTTACTAGCTCATGAGGAATTAGTGTGGTTATTCTTTATTCTATTTGTCAAATGGACTTTTACACCTGGACTAGTGGCATATACATCCGCTTATCCAATAACTTGCAAAAAGAGCTGGCAACGGGGTGCCCAGTCCCAATTAATTACAACTTTAACCAATTAATTCTCTTCACACTTTTGCCCTGATTCATCTGTAAGCAATGACAAACAGTGAAATATCTGAATGTGTGTAAACCAAAGAGAAAGAGGGATGATCTGCCTTGCTGGTAGAAATAACGTCCTTCATGGGAGCCGCTCTTAAAAGTCCGTTTGACAGGTAGAATACTGTTCTCACCCGCTACCATTCGTTGACAATTAACAAACACCTCTCAAAACATTTTTACCTCTATTTTTAAAACAAAAAGCTCTAGCACGTATTAATCCCTGCTTCCCTCTGCGAAGGGCCAATCTTTTATTTTTTATGTTGAGTCACCATCCTTTCTTTGAGCACTTCTTCGAGAGCATAGCTGTCGTTCTTAGTGTAATGTGCTTGTCCCAGAATACGATTAATTGAGGTATAACCATGATGCTTTTATCTTTGATATCTCTATATCTAGTCTTCACTTGAACTTCAGAGGTGCCTTGGCATTTATGTTTTGCTCCACAATTAAGGGCAAGCGAGATACCACTCTATCATGCTTTATTATGGTCATTACAATCTTGTTGATGTTTATAAATTTCATGTTATAAGCTCTTAGTTCGTTGATACTTTTCATTAGGAAACATGATTGCTAAGTTTTATTATCCATACATCATGCAATTGTTAAAGACCTGATCATAGCATTTACAATCAAAAATTATTTTGTTATCATTTACCTACTCGAGGACGAGCAGGAATTAAGCTTGGGGATGTAACTCCAAGAGAGAGTATTTATGCTAGACAGTGGGTTCATGTCTCCGTTTAACCTGGGACAGTGACAGAAAGTTCTAAGGTTGTGGATGTGCTGTTGCCACTAGGGATAACCTAACGATGCTATGTCCACGGGCATATGTGTTTATTTACATTACGCACTTTACTTAATGCAATTATCCGTTGCTTGCAACTTAATACCAACGGGGGACTCGGATGACAACCCGGCGGTGGATTATTAGTCATAGATGCTGTTGGATAACGGTCTATGTATTATGTCGTAATGCCCAATTAAATATCATAGTAGTCAACATGTCATGTATATGCATTGTCATGCGCTCACTATTCGTCAATTGCCCAGCTGTAATTTGTTCACCCAACATGTTAGTTATCTTTTATGGAGAGACACCACTAGTGAACTGTGGACCCCGGTCCATTCTTTTACACTGATTAAACAACCACAAACTGCAAACTGTTCCTTTTTCATTCTCTGCAATTTAATACTCATTTTCCACACCATACGTTTAATCCTTTGTTTTCAGCAAGCCAGTGAGATTGACAACCTCACTGTTTCGTTCGGGCAAACTAGTTTGATTGTGTTGTGTGCAGATTCCACGTCAACAGTCCAGACTCCTGCGACAGCTCTTTTTCTGGCGCCGTTGACAACCTTTGAAGAGTTCCTGCTCCTACTGGTTCGATAACCTTGGTTTCTTTCTGAGGGAAAACTTGCTGCTGACTACATCATACCTTCCTCTTGGGGTCTCCCAACGAACGTGTGTTTCACGTCATCATCTCGTACCCTTGGAAAGTCCATATAGTCGAAGATGGTGACCTGGACAACAAGTACAGCTGATCTGAGACAGTGTTGTTATTGTTGAGATGTGTTTGCAACCAACCGCCGAAAGTCTCCATGTGTTCCTTTGTAATCAAGGAGTCAGACATCCCCGGGTTGTTGGAGCGTAAAATATTCTTGTGTTCCTGGATATACGTAGCCACCAAGCTAGAATTATGTAGAACTGTGTAGTGTGCTTGAGTGAAAGAATGCCCGTCCCTACATATTATTGATTTCCTTCCTAGAGTATCTTTTCCACTCAGTCTCCCCTCATGTCGCGATTCCGGAAGACCAATCGGCTTAATGTCAGGAATAAAGTCAGCACAAAACTCAATGACCTCCTCTGTTCCATAGCCTTTGGAGATGCTTCCTTCTGGCCTAGCACGGTTATGAACATATTTCTTCAAGACTCCCATGAACCTCTCAAAGGGGAACATATTGTGTAGAAATACAGGACCAAAATGGTAATCTCTTGGACTAGGTGTACTAGGAGATGCGTCATAATATTGAAGAAGGATGGTGGGAACACCAACTCAAAACTAACGAGACATTGAACCACATCCTTCTGTAAACTTGGTAGAATTTGTGGATCGGTTACCTTCTGAGAAATTGCATTGAGGAATGCACATAGCTGAACAATGGGTAGTCGAATATTTTCCGGTAGAATCCCCCGCAATGCAACCGGAAGCAATTGAGTCATAAACACGTGGCAGTCATGAGACTTTAGGTTCTGGAATTTTTCTCTGCCATGTTTATTATTCCTTTATATTTGACGAGAAGCTAGACGGGACCTTCATACTGCTCAGGACTTCAAAAATATTTCCTTCTCTTCTTTGGTAAGAGCGTAGCTAGCAGGACTTAGACGTCCTTTATCCGTCTTCATTGGATGCAGGTCGTCTGGGTCTTTCATAAGTTGCTGGTCCTGCCGTGCCTCTGGCGTATCTTTTGTCTTCCCATACACGCCCAAGAAGCCTAGCAGGTTCACGCAAAGATTCTTCGTCACGTGCATCACGTCGATTGCAGAGCGACCTCTAGGACTTTCCAATAGGGTAGCTCCCAAAATATAGACTTCTTCTTCCACATGGGTACGTGTCCATCAGCGTCATTCGAAACAGACTGTCCGCCAGGACCCTTTCCAAAGATTACTTCTAAATCCTTGACCATATCATATATAACATCACCAGTAGGGCGGGTAGGCTTCGTCCGGTGATCTGCCTCACCTTTGAAATGCTTGCCTTTCTTTCTTAAGGGATGCTGCCTTGGAAAAAACGATGATGCCCCGGGTACACATTCTTGTTACCTAAATATATACTTTCAGTCTCACCTAAACAGTGCGTGCATGCATTGTATCTCTTGTTTGACTGTCCTGAAATGTTACTAAGAGCAGGCCAATCATTGATGGTTACAAACAACAACGCTCGTAGGTCAAATGGCTCCTGTTTGTGCTCATCCCACACACGTACCCCTGGCTTACGCCACAACTGTAAAAGTTCTTCAACTAATGGCCTCAGGTACACATCAATGTCGTTGCCGGGTTGCTTCGGGCCTTGGATGAGCACTGGCATCATAATGAACTTCCGCTTCATGCACAACCAAGGAGGAAGGTTATAGATACATAGAGTCACAGGCCAGGTGCTATGATTGCCGCTTGCTCCCAAAAAGGATTAAAGCCATCCGTACTTAGACTAAACTTTAAGTTCCTTGCGTCACCAGCAAAGTCCTTGAACTCTCTATCGATTTTCTCCACTGCGACCCATCAGCGGGGTGTCTCGACATGTCGTCCTTCTTGCGGTCTTCTTTGTGCCATCACAACAACTTGGCATGCTCTTTGTTTCTGAACAAACGTTTCAACCGTGGTATTATAGGAGCATACCACATCATCTTGGCAGGAACCCTCTTCCTGGGGGGCTGGCCCTCAATATCAGCAGAGTCATCTTGTCTGATCTTATACCGCAATGCACCGCATACCGGGCATTCATTCTTATTCTCGTACTCCTCACCGCGGTAGAGGATGCAGTTATTAATGCATGCATGTATCTTCTGCACATCTAATCCTAGAGGGCAGAGAACCTTCTTTGCTTCGTACGTACTGTCAGGCAATTCGTTATCCTTTGGAAGATTCTTCTTCATTATTTTCAGTAACTTCTCAAAATTCCTTGTCAGATAAACCATTCTCTGCCTTCCATTGCAGCAATTACAGTGTGGTACGAGCTTTGTGTTGTCATCTTCGCAAGTTGGGTACAACTTTTTTTGTGATCCTCTAATATGCGCTTCAACTTCAACTTCTCATTTGCACTTTGTGCTTCGGTCTGTGCATCAACGATGACCCGACGAAAATCATCATCTAAGATGGGCTCATCTGGTACCTCTTCATCTTCAGCTTCCCCCTTGCATTACCACCATATTCAGGGAACATAGGATAGTTGTCATCGTTCTCTTCTTCTTCCTTGTCTTCCATCATAACCCCTCTTTCTCCGTGCTTGGTCCAACAATTATAGCCGGACATTAAACCGAACTAAATCAGGTGGATGTGAAAGATTTTTGAGGAAGAGTAATCCTTCTCATTCCGAATTTAAACTTTTTCAAAACTGAACATTTTGCAAAAATTATAAAATGTGAAAAAGGAAAAAAGATTTTGAAAATTTGAACAGTTTCCAGAACTGAAGATTTTTCAAAATCATAAAAAAAGTTAAAGACGAAAAACAACACATAAAAGAAAAAAAAAACAGAGAAGTAAAAAGAAGAAAAGAAAGAAGAAAAAGAAAAGACGGACAGACGGGCCGGCCTATTGGCAGGCGGCTTCAGGCGGCGCGGCTACTGGCGATATATAGGAACCACCGCACAGGGCACGTCATATAGAAACGTCCCTGGCATTACGGCCACTTAGGCTTGTGCTTAGGCCTGCCTCTACGTTTGAGGCAAGCTGAGTTCTACAACCGAATGCAATGGCCCGTTTAGCTGCACTTGTTTTCCCATTTCCCAGGACACCGGTGAACGGCATTTACAAGTTCACCACTGGACAAGAGATAAATTGAATGCTCAAATCGCAAGATCGTTGCCTGGACTCCATGGCAAGCTATCCTCAGCCCGCTTCAGAACCTAAGACGATCCTAAAAAATCCAAAAAAATAAGGAACAAGACGCCGACTCAAAGGCATCGCCAACGACGAGATGATTGTCTCACAACCGTGCTATGCAGTATGCATAAACCAAGCACGTACGCGTCTGAGACGCTCTCACGCCGCCGTCTTCGTTCTAATTCCCAACGTTCTAATCGCCTCCCTTTCTTTTCTAGCGACGGCCGTGTGGACGCCGACTCAACGTGGATGAACGTTCGATCCAAACCTCCGATTACGCGTCAACGATCCTCTGCTCGCTGCTCAAAACGTTTCTGCTCCTCGATCTCTTTGACCCGGGGAAGCAAGATTACGCCAGTTCCTTTGGCAACACATGGAACTATTTCTCACGCTGTTTCCACCTAAATTACACCTACGAGTTTGCACAGAAACCAACATTGATTAGGAGTACAATGCATGACCGGGTGATTGCCAATGGTGAGCAGCTAATTCCAGGGGACAAGGTCGCGATCAGTGACGGTGTTTGAGAGCGACTGCCTGCTTCAGTAATCCATTTATGCATGGAATACCTAGGGCAAGCTTTCAGTCAGATCTTGCACAGCCCATTGGCCCAACAAAGAGTGGAATCCTCCTGTCTTTCAGTCAGGGGGCGCCATTTTATATTAAGAGAGCTGTCATGACCCCAATCATGGCCGATGCAACAAAATATCACACAAGACAAACTGATCTCACAGAGAGCTAGACCCCCCTGCTCCGGGTTAGTGGTTGTGGTGTGTGGGCTTAACAACTACAGTGGGAGATTTCCAACAGAGCAACTGGGCAACGTATTGACTAGGAGAGGTAGAACTGTGCTGTAACACACCAAAATATTATATTACGAAGGTTGTACTATTATGGTGAAGGTTGCCAGTTTATAAGTTCCCAACCAAACTGTTGAGTAGAGCAAGGAGATGAAGCATTGGGTGGAGAGTTGGGTACAATATACATGGAAATAAGATTCTTCAGTGGTGTATCTAATTTACAATTATTCATCAAGATTTCCTATATCCCTCAGGGTATTTACAAATCAGGCGTTTAAGATATGTTTAGCAAAATAGACCGGCATCTTCTTGCTAAGTTGGTTGCACGGATGGTTGTAGTACATATCATGAATTATGTAGGAGTACCATTCTTGATCAAAAATGAGATTTTTTTTTGTTAGACAGCTGATCTTAATATAAAATGGCGCCTGTGCAAGATATAACACCTTGCGCTTGAGGGAGAAACTGTAAAAGGGTGTGAATACAACCAGTTCTGCATGAATAGAGAAGCGCCGCCCTTGTACACACACACGTGCCCTATTTTCGTAGTCTGAAATGTATTGTTCCACTTTTAAATATGTATGAAAAGAGAAGCGCCGTCCTTGATAGTATTGATTTGTGCACAGGTAATACATACTCGTATCGAGGCAAATATACAGGATCGCGTTTAACGATTCTGGTCCATAAACAAATTAGGCAGATATATTTCAATATTAAGGAGATATCTTAGCTGAAAAGACATGTAACCAAGAGGTCCATGAAGTTAACAGCCGCGAGCATATTTATTTATTATTTATACTTGTTTCAAACAAGCAAGGTGTACAGAGAGTTACATCTTGATCCTGTTACAACAAAACCCACAAGGAACTAAAATCAAAGGGTTCATCAAGCTGGGACCAACTTGTAGTACCCTGAAAAACAGGAACACCCTGATGTAGTACTTCTGAATCAAGGCTTGCAAAAGTCCCCCTCAATCAGTGCTTAAAAAAAGAGACGCCATTTTCTCCACAGATATCGGAAGCAATTTGGGGCATTGGTGGTAGGATTGAGAGGCCGGCAAGGGTAGGTGTTTGGGTTTTGAAAAACTCAATCCTCTCATTGAAAAAACAGGGTAAAAGGGCAACACTAGTGAAGGGGAGAAATGAAAAACGAGCTTTGTAAAAGTCAAAACTCCCCTTGGTAACTAGCCCTAAAAAAAAGACATGCCTCTTAGTTTACACTACTCTCTCCCAAGAACATGGAGTGATTAGATCAGACCATGCAAAAAAGGAGGGTGAGAATAGAAGTATAACTAGGGCCAAAAAAGGTGGAAATGGCTCTCTTTGAGGGGCATTGTGTGGGGGACTGCAAGCAAACTCTCTTCAGAAGCGCCAGCAGGGAAGAACCTATAACCATTAGCCTCAACCGTCAAGGCTAATGATGAAAAAAAAGAGAGAAATAGAAACCAAGATCTAAATTAGATTTGATCAGGAAGTAGCAAGTCCTTCACAGGGACAGCTTGAACGCTTGATTTAGCTCCTCACGATGTCCTTGACTGATAACGAGAAGTCATCACCGGCCTGCAAGATTACATCAGATAATACATCAGTAAGACCATCTAGTTAATTAATTGATTTTTGTACAGATGTACTAGTAACTTAAGAGCATGTCATGTCAATCAAGAAGAGATGAGATGAGGGCGAGAGCTGACCGTGGCCATGATGGTGATGTCGATGGAGGAGGTGGTGAAGGGGAGCACATTGGTGTTCATGATGGTGAGGCCGATGTTCTCCACCTCGGACAGGGCAGCGATGAGCACGCCCTTGCGGTTCTCGCAGTGAATCTTGACGAGCACCGTGCGGTCCGACATCCGGGCCTCGATCTCCGGCAGCCCGGCCTCGGCGCCCTCGAAGTTCTCATCGCAGGACGAACCGTCGTCCTCGTCGGCGGTTAGCTGGGACTTCTTGACCAGCACCGCTGCCTCCACGGGCCGCCTCCGGGCCACCTCCTCCATGCCCTTCACCTGCTCCTGCAGCGTCTTCACGTACTTGATCGCGTCGCCCAGCACGGACGCCTTGTCCATCTTCTTGAGGCCCGGGACGATCTTGGAGAGGGCGATGAAGCGCTCGCTGAGCTTCTCGCGGCGCTTCCGCTCGGCCAGGATGTGGTCCTGGTTCGGGGCGGCGGGGCGGGTCGGCGTCGCCCTGGCGGGCTCGGCGGCGACCATGGCGTCGTAGCTCCTCTTGACTCCGGGAAACGGCGCCACGGCCGCAGCGCCCACCTCCTGCTTGGGCTTCAGGGGCGCCGCCGCCGCGCCGTAGTAGTTGGCGCTGGGGGCCTGCGCCGCCTTGGCGAACGCGTTGGCGGCTGCGTCGGCGCTGCCGCCGAAGGAGAGGATGGTCGGCGAGGAGTGTCGGCGGGGGAGCCCTGGTCCGTGATGCACGAGTCCCAGCTGGTGTTGACTTTGGCCGCCTTGTGCGGCCGGTGCTCGCCGTACTGGTACTGCTGCTGCTCCTGCATCACCGGCGCCTCCATCTCCCCATGCCCGAACGCGACGGCGATCTGATGCTCTGTATACTGCTCCAGCGTCGTGTCCGACTGCCACTGGTGGAAAAAACTCGGCTCGTCCATCACCTGCGCGCCAAGAAAAAACCACGAACGATCAGTCACCTCGCCCCACAATCCCACCTGATCGCGGATAACATCGAGAAGACGAGCAGCAACTTACCATATTGGAGAACCACTGAGTCGCCATTTGCAGATATATATTGCTCGATCTAAACGCCTCGCCTCCAAGCCAAAGATCGCAAATTGCTTCTTTTAAGCTCAGTGAATTAGCTTCCTGAATCCTGAACAGAGAGCAGGAAACATAACAGTTAGAGAAAATGCAATGTGGAGGCTGTTGCGACGTCTCTGTGCATGTGTTGAATATCAGGGGAGGGAGGAACGAGCTGAGGCCAAGAAAGAGAGACCAACCTTTGTGGAGAGGGTCAGCTAGCTTAGTCCCTTTCCTTTGCTTCGCACCAATGAAGACGACGCAAGCGGCACCAGCTTATATAACCTTTGGGATTAGGGGCAGCACAGCTATTTTAAGGCCTCTTGGTTGGGTGTGAACTACTCCTTCGTTCGAGCCTCTCGGACTGTACGAATGGTGGCTAGCTAGCTGGAGTCACCCATCCCCTGTACTTTCCCTTCTTATAAAAAATATTTGGCCATCGTGGTGATATTATGTAAGTCTAAGTGGAGTATAGATTATTGGTCTCTCTCCCTCTCAAGCGTTTTATTGGCTGAGCAGGAGTATTCAACTCCTTGTATTACCTCATGATGATGTCAAGGAGATCGGGCAGAGGATGTGTGAATTATACTGGGATCCGCAATATTGGGTAGTGTTGCTTTTGTCGTTTCTATTAGTGTTCGGTTGGTGTTTCCTCGCGAGGGCAGCTGGGTTGCCCATGAATAGTTTGAGCAACTTGAACTTGATTTTGGAGATTGTACGTATCACCGTATCGCCAGCAAATATATTTTGGTTTAACTTAATGGGAGGCAAGAAAGCAACCAAAAATTCTCCAAATATTACAATAAACACATACATGGAAGTGGCGATGATAGGACTTAGGACATGAGAGCTGTGATCTCAATTTATCATACTGCCTCATATTTTACAATTTAGTAGAATACATACTTACTTTATAAGAAACTAATGGTAAACTATTTTGAACACCACGCCAATGTCGTAAACAATAAAGGTTAGAGGACCAGAGCACCGGCGGAGCTTGACCGTGAATTAAGAGGGGACAAAATAGTGCAAAACATAGTTGAGGAGGCCAGTATGTAGTATTTCTATGCATGTTGTAAAATCATGCTAATTATGCACTAGTATTTTAGAAAAAT